>JAXQQM020080903.1:0-172155 GCA_034641835.2 Pinus albicaulis
CATATCAAATCTCTTCCAATCCTGGAGCAATTTATCTCCCTTTGGTCCTTCCAAGAATCTCCTTCTCAAAAATTGCTGGCTGTGGATCCCCAAGATCGTTTGCTGGAAGTTGTGGCTGGAAAGAAACAACAGACTTTTCAGAAATGAACGCTGCAATTCAACCAGAGTCATCATCAAAGTCAAAGCTCTTTTGGGTGAAATTCTAGAAATCATTTCTGTCAATAAGTCTGGGAAAGCTCTGAATAGAGAAGAAGATCTCTGGTTGAATGGGCTGGTCCCTAATCATAAGGCCTGTCCCTCCATTCCTGCAAGTGTCTATTCCACCTGGGAAATTAGACTGGAGGAGCATGAGTTCATCAAGTGGAGGTCGGCACTGAATGAGCACTGCCTATTTTTTGACGGGGCCTCAAAAGGCAACCCTGGCATCGCAGGAGGCGGTGGGGTTCTCTTGGGCCCTGATGGTTCTGAAGTGATCCGGTATGCTTGGGGTCTGGGCAGGGATACAAATAATAGAGCGGAGGCTCTGGCTCTGTGGCAAGGTCTTCATCAAGCAATCAACGGTAACTACCTCTCCATATCAGTCTTCGGGGACTCCAGGATCATTGTCCAGGCGCTGAATACCAGAAAGTACCCCTCTCAGATCCATTTATCAGTGGTTCTCAGGAAAATTAGACTTATCTTGCCCAAATTCCACAAGATCTCTTTTTATCACATCCCCAGGAATTTAAATGCCCAGGCAGATTTGGAAGCCAATCTTGGCGTTCTCCGATGTAAAACCTCTCTATCAGTCAACAATGTCGAATCCCATTGCAACATTCCTTAAGATAAGTATCTTCTGGGCCAAATCACTGCTGGGCTATACTCTGTTTCAAAGTCCATTTCATTTCCCCAGCTATCTGAACCGGAACATTTTGAATGTAGATCTGAAAACAATCCTGGATCACCCTCTAATGAAGCAGTCTGGTCTTCACGGACTCTGCTACTTCCTTGTTCACTTTGCTGAAAGCATCCGGTTCAGAGGCAACTGTGTGAACCACCGCTGCACTTTCTACAGAAGCCAAAATACCACATTCTCCACCCATATCGCACTCAAAGGTATTCGAAAGCAGGGCTACCAATCGAAGGTCCTGAACGATGACCAGGGAAGTATTCAAGCCACCAGATCTACTCTGCCAGCGCACAGTTGCAAACTTGTCGGTATCCTCAGAGCTTACCACCTTGACGCCTTCTCCATTGCTCCATCGGACCATATAAACTCTGAGAGAAGAATTCTACTGTTGGGTTTTAGCAACCACTGTCATATAGTCTATAGCCTTGAGAAGAAAAACAAGCTCTGCGCTATCAAACAGAGCAGCAATGTAAAGACAAATGGCCACTGGTTTGGCGCTCTCTAATAAAAAGTAACCGTTCTTGTCTAAAAAAAAAAACAACCAATTGGATATAGCATCATAGTTGGTTTGTTTAACAACTTTACATATCATTGCATTAATTTAATATAGAGACCCAATTGGTTTATTTCACAACTTTATAAACAAGCTAAAGTAGTTAAATTTAAGAAAACGTGGCTATGTCACTCATAATGTCAATAGAATTCATCCTTGATCTTAACTCGCTTGTGGATTCTCATAATCATTCATAATGTTAACAGAATTCATGTCTGATATTGAATCACTTTTAAATTCTCAGAATATTTGAGATGCTATGGACATGGGCGAGGTCAAATAATTCATATGCTGAAATTCATCAAACTACCTAAAATTCATAAGAGCATTCATAATGTTAATATAAAATTCGTAGGCTTCTTCCATTTTGGAAAAAAATGGTTACTTCATTTACACAATTCAGAAAGGTACATTGCTAGATGATATTCCTCATAAAAATATTAAATATTGCACACCCTGCTTTATTTCCCTGCAAATTGTTTCATCAAATTAGTGTAGGGCATAAGAGAGGTATTCAAATTTGCATACGACACTCAAAATTCAATTCACATCAAAATAAAAATACAATATAAATTATAGGAGTTGTGTCCTGAGATAGCTAATCTATCTTAGACATACAATCTCTTGGTTGAGTGAATATCTCAACCACACACCAATCTAGGAAGCTAGCTAGTTAGATAGGATCTCTCAACCAACTAGAGCTCAACAAGCTCGTAAACACTAGGAACATATTATTGTACATAGAAAGCATCACAACTAAGACAAGTAGGAATTATATTTTCCAAGTCCCCCCCTTAATGACTACTTGTCTCTATATCAATCAACAAAGTCTATTTGTGGTATTGGTATTTACAAACATGATCAAAAACAATACGCCAACGTCCATATAAAGGAAAAACCATCTACGAGAATGCATGGGTACCAACCACTGCAACTGCTAGTCTACTAGGATGTCCTTCGTGTACATGGTTCAATCAACTATTATATTTAAGTTCGTGTACTTGTACCTGTACCTACAAGTCGCCCTCCATCATTATCAACTTGGCTTTTCTCATATTACCCCTAATCATGCATTTGGTTTTACCAGCTTACCCTAAACCATGCTCAAAGTTTTTCCCGATGATCGTAAATCATGCCTAGGGCTTTCTCGGATAACCCTAAACCATGCTATAGAAATCCATGTCCAATTCTCTGTCAATTTTGTGCTTTCTGACTTACGACATACCTACAATACAAAGTGGTTTCTAGCTTACCACAAATCTGCACTTACACTCTCACAAGTGGTTATTAGCTTACCACAAACCTACATTTCCAAAATGGTTTTTGGCTGACCACAAACCTGCACTTACAAAGTGGCTTTAATATTACCTCAAACATCATGGGGGTAGACACAACTCCAGCTAAAAAATATTACAAAATTCTGAATAACCACTACAAAACATCATAAACTTTCTTACTAATACATGTATTAATGTATTTTGTAAGGATTTATTGATTTTTCTATATATAGTATTGTAGGCCACTATCCTTGTATGAAAATTCATACATACATAACATAGGTCAATGCTCGATATAAAAATGTAATTTACTATTACAATTGGTCAATTTTTGGTGAATATCATCCATTTAATCATAGATATGTAAAAAATAGGTGAATTTCAACAAAATTGGTGAATTTTTTTTCAAAAAATGTCCAAAAAATAGCTCATTTGCGAAATTTCTCCCCGAAAATTTCCCTTCATGTATGTGACACATAATATACCATCATTGTGAGCCTATTCCACAAATTCACACAAAATTTCACCTGCTTGTCCATCATCATTTAATCTCTGAAGATGCTCCAATCACTATCTTCTCATGTCATCTTCACTATTTTTCTATCCTTGTCATGCAAATAAAATTCTATATTATTTAAATGGCCAATTCCAACACAAACTAATTCTTAACAATAGTTAGCTAGACTAATTTCACTTCAATGACAAAGACTTACCATGACATAACATCCTCATACCCACAAAAATTCACAACTTACAAGCTGCAACATCTAAGAAAATCTTGACATAAATGGTTGTAAAACCAATGAATCAAATTCATTTAGATCTAGTCATTTTCTTCACACATATCATCAAATTTGGTGGCTCCACCAAATTGGCACAGTATCTCACGTTGTATTGTATAGCGTCGCAATAGCGTAAAACCCCACGATGTGGCTATAATGTGAATTTTTTGTTGATAATATGAACATTTCCTCTTACCATGAGAAACGCCACCTGCAAATGGTGTTTCCTAATTTCCCTCATTTGGAGAAGGATGTCCTACAACATTAGGAACCATATATTTTCCCAAAGCTCAGATTTATTTCTAAAAAAAATTAGATCGCCAAGTCCATTAACAATGAAGTGCTTGAGAAAAATGTGACTTGGGCACTTCTACTTAGACAAATAAGGCACGTTCTCTTGACTGAGTCCAACAACCTGATTGTCTTGTTGTTTCACTATTGTTATATAGAAAGGATCATCACTTCCCCTCAAGAGAAACGACTTAATGCTGCCACCCATCCTCTGGTACTTGAATCTCAACTCCTTATCTTCCTCTTCGGTTTTGTTTTACCTATCATATTCATCCTTATGATGGAGAATCCTCTGGGGAACGATATGATGTCATTGGAGAACCCTCTAGATAATTATATTATTCTTGAGAATGATCCATTCTCACCGTACCAAACTGCAGAACCCGATCTGACCCAATTATGTGGTTGGATTCACACACATCTCCACTCGATGATCCAATGCATCTCATTCTTCACAATGGCACTAAGTAGCAATAACCATCAATAACGCTGATACCAATCTAAATTTTCATAAGTCACTCAAAATTCAATTCACGTCAAAATAATAATACAATATAATTATAGGGAACTATGTATTGAGATAGCTAATCTATCTTGGATGTACAATCTCTAGATTGAGTGAATATCTCAACCACATACCAATATAGGAGGCTAACTAGTTGGAGAGAATATCTTAACCAACTAGACCTCAACAAACTCCTAAACACTAGGAACAGATTTTTGTACATATAAAACATCACAACCAAGACAAGTAGGAATTATATTTTCCAAGGGAGGAAAATTATGTACATGCAGCTATTTCTTTGAGAAACACAGAACTAGTTAAATCTCTTGATTTTCCTCCTATTGTGATTCCTGACATCAACCAAGCATGGTGAATGTGATTTTAGAGAGGCGAATTATGGATTTCTTAATTATTTTCATAAATTAATGTTGGAATTAATCACACCTACCAAACTTAATCTCTAACAATTCAAGCCATTCCTCGAATACATGACAAATAGAATTGCAAATTTAGTTTTATGGTAGAAGGAATGTGAAGTAAATATTTTATTTAATTGGCGTACAAGATCTCCCATCCATGCATCAGATCAAGTATTCAAGTGTTTGTAAAAATCTACGCAGAATTGGTAAACTGTAAATACCATGTTTTATTGTGTAGCTGGAGTATGTACTATGCAAATATGATAGTTCATAAAAACATTTTTTTGTATGTGTGCCCATCCTATGTTTTAATATTTGTCCTATGATGAATTAATACATAAAACTTGTATGTTTGAAATATGCAATGACCTTTAGTTTTGTATGAGGTATGTGTGTGTTTGGAGTTAAAATCGTGGAGAGAAAATAGGTAGGCACATGAAAAACTTGTGTTGCTGTATAAAAAACCAGTTTTCACAAAGAGTTAAAAATATCTATAAAAATAAAGCAGCTTTTAAGTCTCCATTTTATCTGGTGAACGTATTTTTTACCTCATGAAAATATAAATCAAAGTATTTTTGTTGTGTGCCACATTCTAGAATTTATTTTTCATGTTTTACGAATAAAACATTATGCTTTTGTAACACCCTCTTCCCTCATCTACCCAAGTAATTGTACAACCGGGGTAAACATGTGATGAGAAGCTACTAATATGAGATTCAACCTCCTAGATGACCTTAAGGAAGTGGAACCAATAAAAACAAGACTAACACACCCTACACAACATCAACAACATACCAGGAGGTAACCCAACCTTCCCGACTCCTAACCCCTGAGGGAGACTAAATTTTTAACCCTTTTGAACCATAGGTGCAGGCATGCGAAGGAAAGGTAGAGGTTGGGAGCCTATAGCTGCAAACACAACACAAAAAGCAAGCAGGCAAGGCCCCAATTGGTCAGTTATGTTCCTACAACTCCTCGATTTGTGCCACCATTTTTGTCCCAGAGCCTAGGTCGCTGCCCAGAACTTCATGAAAACTTAGTGGATGATAAATAACATTAAAAAAATGTACGAAATAAATCACATCAATAGGAACTCATCTAGACCCCTCTTATCCATGATGGGCATTTAGTCAAACATGTCACAAACATTGCATCTACAGGTATAAACAAAATATTTAAGTGACGGGGATCTCTTACTTATTTGCGACTCGCTAAGAAGAATTGCTCCCCTACATCATAAGATGCAATAAAATTTATTTGACCATAAGTACATTTTGTATTAAGTTATAGGTAAAAACATGGAGATATCCATACATCATCACTGATAAAATACATGTTTATAACCAACACAATAACCACAGAAAGACAATGGATACAACATCAATAAAATACATATATAAACCATTACATTTTCATACCAAATACCAAGGTAATGAGCTCTTCATTGCTGAATGTAAAAAACAACTAGAGATAGGACTTCCATGTTTCACCCGATCATTGATTGGCTGATCCAAGTCTCACTATAGCCAATAACTCCTGTGCCATATTGCAAGCTTCAACATGGGATCTCATGAAACACATCAATCAAAATCAATCCAGGAATTCTAGAGGTCAAACAGCCTCAACCCTAAACTAGTGATTCCACCTCACGATCAGACATCACAACCATAACAGATTGGTCTCTATCCAAGCTGCTTAAGGGCTCCAAAGTGTTTGTTCCAACCAAGGTCCTAGGACTACTAACTCAACCGCATTTGTTTTCGAGCTCTAGAGAATTTTTTCAACCAAGGATTCAGGACTAGTAACTCAACCCACCTAGGGCTCCAGAGCATTTTTCCAAACAAGGCTCCATGACTAGTAACTCAACCCAACAGATGTCTGTCGAGCTACAGATAATTTGTCCAACCAAGGATCCAATAACTAATAACTCAACCCAATAGCTAAGGGAATCATGAGAAATGACCAAAAAAAATTAATGGAAATAAAACCACAACACCTTCGCTATCCAAGAAAAGGCAAGGCTAGGCAAATCCACATGTACAGACCATGTATGCTAAAACTAGTGAGGAAAACATACATGAAACTTGGTACCTGCAATAAAATCTTGTTGTAGATACTTATCCCGATCTCCGCTTGCACTTTCCTCCTCTTCCTTTTCCTTCTTTCTCCAAATAACCAAGTATCCACAATCTCCAAGAGTGCTCCAAGAAAACTCCAAGTATCCAAGAGTATGAGTGAGTGAGAGAGAGAGAGAGAGAGAAATGAGAGAGCTCCAACAATTCACTAAAAAAAGGTACCAACTGATACTCAGAATAATTTTTATAGATGATGCCTCTATTTTCTTAATTTTCCATTATTTGCCTTCAATTTCCTCCTCACATTCAACATGTGACCTTTTATCTCCCTTTTCTCCTAATTTCCATTATTTTCATAAATAAATGTGCCAAAAATAAATTTTTCCTCTTTAATGCCTCAGCCATTTCCCTTGCCAATTTCCTTAGCCATAATAAACCATATGAACACCCACACTAGGATGTTCTGCCCAACATTCAACTTGGAATATGTGTCCCATCAACTGTGGTTATTATTTTAGCTTTATTATATGGAATTTTCACTAGGGTTGTTACAAAATCCTCTCCCTTGGGGGACACCATCCTCGGTATTCAATCACACATATACCTCAACAACACTGTTGAAAACAAAACATAATTCCCATGGAGCTTTATAACATATCTTGATGCAATATTTACAATGATAACCCTTCTAAAAATCAAACCGTCATGACATCATAACAACATAAATACTATAATAACATCACACCATACCTCTTATTGGATATTTATAACATATCTCATGGCAGTATTTACATCCATATACGTATAAGTACATATACCTAAACATCACATCAAAACATACATCCAAACATCATCAAAACATATACCAACATCACACCAAAGCTTATTTTCCTCAACTGGAAAAAAAAAGAAGGATACATAGCCCAGATCTAATCTTCCATCTACCATGTAGCTTCATCAAGCCCGAAGTACTTCCATTGCACTTTAACTTGCTCGCTTGCTTGTTCAACATATCTGCATCTTTGGCTTCCTTACTTTTGTCACTAGAGATATGAATTGCAAATAGTACACACCCTTTCACGACCTGCATCCAACATTCCATACAAGCATGATAGCATTTAGTATGGTTTATGGACAAGGGATGAATTCCATCTAGTAATACTAGTTTCACTCAAGGAGTGAGAAGGGTTAATTACAAGAGAGATAAATGCTCCAACAATCATGAAAACCCAATTTAGAAACTAGCTACACTTTTACAATAGATAATTTTTAATAGCCATATATCTTGGAATTCAAAAGGAAATGAATGATCGACATTCTAGATCTATTAAAAAAGGAATCAATGAGTAGGAAATTTCATTGAGTCATTTAAAATAACCGACGCTCTGATACCACTAAAAAAACTTGATAAATTATAGGCTTAAATTAATTTTATTATTGTGATCCACATATTAATATATTGAGATATGACCTTTTTTTTCATTTTCGAAGATGCCTAATGACTATTCCTATTCACACATGCTTCTCCATATTTATCCTAAATGAAGATTAATAATAATATTTTTAATATGCCACAATCCATCAGATTATATATTTAGTAGTATATGTTTTGACCTGAAAGAACAAAATTCATCAAAATAGTAAAGAACATTGTCCATTGGATGTATGTTAGGGATTGAGACTAAATATCAAGAATGATGTTGTTTCGATTAGCCATTCGACTAGACATGGAACAAGAAACCCAATGAAACAAAGGTTTAGATAAATAGACACATCATTTAAGGAATAGAATGGACTTTAACAAATACCTAGGATGTGGGCATCCCACATGATACACTTGTCTTAAGAAGAAAAACTAGAGTGAAAAAGAAATACACAAGGGCCGGTGCATAAGTGCAAACATATAAGAATTAATATATTAATTAAACATATATACATCTTCAAAACATGTAACAATATTCTTAGGCATAAAGATTCACCACCACTTTATTGTAAAAAATTTTAACTTGTAAATAATTTTTTTTACAATACCATGTCTTGTTAGTAAAACATGTCCAATGGGACATGTATTGATATGAAATTTTCTTTCAATAAATAATTTGAAATAAATTAATTAAAAGAGTATAACTAACTTGGAGATAAATCTGAATCATTGATCTCTCAATACTACTATAAATATTCCAGCATATTCCATGGAGATTAAATCTATATCATCCACCTAATAATTTTTTATACTTAAATTAAAATTTTGGAAGACCTAATCTGAAATAGACATGTGTGTATGCATAATTAGTGGAGCGATGTTAATTGCATATATTTTTTACCCCTCACTAAACTAGTGGAGACATGATATTATGAATGTTGTATTTTAAAGGGAATTACTTAACAAGTAGTCTATGGTGCCAATTTTTGAAGGCTTTTACGGTAGTTTTTTGGTTTAATTTCTCTAAATTCAGGTAGGAATTTATTGAAAATAGAAGTTTGATGGGTAACCTTGCACAATCGACCTAAAACTCCAAAAAGTTCCACTAAAGACAACTCCATTACTTAATGATACTATAGAAATCATATATACATATTATTATAACGTGATATGTGTGTGTGTGTGTGAGAGAGAGAGAGAGAGGGAGACTACTTGGATTAGCCTTTAAAATAATGATAATAATAATAATTTAATTTAAAGGTTATTATTTAGGTAAATGATTATTTCAAAAGAAAAATAATAATCATTAACAATTATTCACTAAATATACTAGTACGTGGGAAGGGTCGACATTAAATTATATTTACAAGTTATAATGAGGATTAATTCAAAAACAAATTTAAAAAAAAAAACATAATTAATAAAATAAAACACTAAAATATTAATCTTTTTGTGTATACTTATAAAAATAATATTAAACGTGTCTTTTTATGTATGGCACAATATAGCTAATCATAAAATGGGTTTTTTTTTTCATTTTTTGTTGTTTGAAATAAGGCTTTGAATGTATATATAGATTTATTCCTCTGAAAAACTCTTGGGAGACTAAATTTGTTTATATTAAACAACTTAAATTCAAAGTTTTTAAAAATATCTAGTAAATATTGTTTAAAACTTAACTTGAAAAAAAAGTAACCCAACTTTTATATATATATATATATATATATATATATATATATATATATTAAATGAGTTTAAATTGGTTAATATGTATAATTCGAGTGCCCACGGGTTTTCACGGTGTTCAATCCATTTATGCATTCAAAAATGCATTTCAAATAACAAAAAATCACATTTTTGCTTGAAATCGTATCACTTGATTATGGTAAATTCAGGTGAAAATTGTTATTTCATTTATAAGTTTTTAAAATTAAACTCAAGTCTTGAAAAATCTCTGGACTTTCATTAAAATTTACAAGAAAAATGCTTTGAGAAAAAGTCATTAAACTCAAGTTTTAAAAATCTCTCCTCGATTTTTATTAAAATTTACCGTAAAATGCTTTGAGAAAAAGTCATTTCCTCTATAAATTGAAAAACACACAAACATATATATATTATAAAGAAATTATATAACATTAATTAAAAAATAGTAAAATTAAAAGAATATTTTCCTTTACTTAAAAACAATAAAATATGAAAAAATATTAATATGATAAAAATATAATTTTAATTTTATAAGGTAAATTTATAACAACATTAACTAAAGTGATGCAATGCATTAATATAAAAAAATATTATATTAATATAAAATATTAATTTTATAAAGTAAATTTACTATAATATCATCTTCATGGATACAATTAGGTACCAAATACATTATAACTAAAAAACTAAAAATATATATTAAAAATTCTTAATTTATGGACTATTTTTATGAAATATAAAATATTAACTTACAAATTACTTTATGGTTAAATTAAAAATAATATTATTATAAATACAGAGCAGTCCTTAAGTGTGAATTTTTGTTTTGTTCAAACTGGTTTTTGACTACATCTATGGATTCAACACGCTTAAAAAGTGGTGGGGAACGTTGGATTGTGAAGAGTTCACCGATCGAACTTGTGATTCAATTAATCCCTATCCGATTATAGACAAATTAGATCCGAATATAAACAATTTCTAAAAAATATCACTTAAATATTACTTGTATAAATATTAATATTATAAAAATATTATTAATAGTGTGACTTTTGTTTTGTTCAAACTGGTTTTTGACTACATCTATGGATTCAACACGCTTAAAAAGTGGTGGGAACATTGGATTGTGAAGAGTTCACCGATTGACCTTGTGATTCAATTAATCCCTATCGGATTATAGACAAATTAGATCCGAATATAAACAATTTCTAAAAAATATCACTTAAATATTACTTGTATAAATATTAATATTATAAAAATATTATTTTAAAAATTTGAAATTATCATAACATTAACTTAAAAATAGTAAAATAATGAAATACTAATAAAAAGGTTAAAAAACAATTGAGAAGATTTATATTCATACAATGTTAATGGAATACATTAATATGACATAAATATAAAATATTAAAAATTAGATGAGAGATGAGCTGTATTCCTAGAATGTCATCCTATATATAGAATAGGTGGCTGAATGATATCCATCACTACATGGAAATTGGTCAGTTCCAAAATTCTTCTATCTTACTGTTTTTGTGAAAAATAGTGGTCGAGCATATTAGTAAGATTAGTGCATATTGCTGAAGGGGAGTTGTGACTTCTAACAATGAAGCATTTTTTTAGCTTGTTAGTTGTGATTTTCAATGTTTCTTTTGTGTTTCCAAGTGTGAATTCAATGAGTGTCAACTTAGAAAACTCCAGTGTTATGTATAATGTTCAACAATATGGTGCAAAAGCTGATGGCAACAATGATAATAGCAAGGTGAGAGAAAATTAAATCAATGAAAGAAATAGGGATAAATATGCAGGTTTCAACAATTAAATTTGTTGTTTGTTTGTTATGTGTAGGCAATTTTGGTAGCTTCAAATCAATGAAATAAATAGGGATAAATATGCAGGTTTCAACAATTAAATTTTTTGTTTGTTTGTTATGTGTAGGCATTTTTGGCAGCCTGGAATGAAGCCTGTTCTTCTACTAAACCCTCTACTGTTTATATACCAAAAGGGAAATTTTTGGTTTCTCCTGTTAACTTTACGGGACCATGTAAAAATGATAATATTATGGTGCAGGTAAAATGATAAAATTCCTTCCTTAGTCATTTCAGGTTTTATATATTTCCTTGTTTTGAGCATCGAGCTTATTTCTTTGTTTTGAGCATCGAGCTTTATTGAAGTTGTGTTTTGACAGATAACTGGGGATCTCATTGCACCAACGGAAATGCCCACAAATCAACACTACTGGTTGCAGTTTTCCAAAGTGACTGGTCTAACAGTGAACGGTGGGGGATCCTTGGATGGACAAGGAGCCTCCTGGTGGAGCAAGTGTCAAAATAATCAACAAGTATGTATAAAATTACCAAGATTTTCTTCTTACTGATGGAGGTCAAGATTTGTTTAGTAGTGATTTGGAAAGCATATATAGTTGTTTCTTCGTGATTTGCATAACATATATTGATTGAATGCATTGTGTGTTTTGCAGTGTTCCCGGCCTGTGGTAATTTCTCTACCCATTTTCTCCCACATTAATTTTGTTGAATGATTAGGAGAGTGTGCTTTTGATATTTTTTAATGGTAATGATAGTCTTTACAATTATCTGAGAGAGTGTGATTTTGATATTGTTTAATGGATGATTAGGACAGTGTGCTTTTGATATTTTTTAATGGTAATGATATTCTTTGATTAGAAGATTTTTCTTTTGATATTGTTTAATGGTAATGATAGTCTTTACAATTGTCTAAGAGAGTGTGATTTTGATATTGTTTAATGGTAATGACAGTCTTTACAGTTGGCAGGCACTGTGAATACAGTGTTGAAAGATATTACTTCCATTAATAGCAAGCATTTCCATATCAGTATGGATGGATGTAACAATGTTCTTGCAGAGGGATTGACTATTAAGGCTCCTGGTGATAGCCCTAACACAGATGGAATTCACATAGATTCTTCCAATGTCCATCTTCGAAATATCAACATAGGAACAGGTATCGTATTTCCCATCAACATTTTATGATTTTTGGAACTATTGTATCAAATATAGAAGCTATAACTTTGTTTGTGCGGGAGATGATTGTATCGATGTCTTAGAAGGAACTTCCAATCTTTACATTGAACAGATTACTTGTGGACCTGGCCATGGAATCAGATGAAATAATTTGATAAAATTTTAATGGGATAGAGGATAGGATCATTCAAAATAATTTGATAAACTCTTAATAGGATAATATCATTCAATGCACTTAACTTCACTAAAAAAGGCTTGGATTTTGTTATTAGTATAGGAAGCCTCGGCAAATATCCTTCTCTTAACAGAGTCAACAACGTGACTGTAAATGGAGCTTCTCTCACTGGCACTCAAAATGGAGTTAGAATCAAAACAATATCAGGAGGGACAGGTGTTGCTAAGGGAATAACATTTGAGAACATACAGATGAACAACGTAGGGAATCCAATCATCATTGACCAATACTATTGCCCAAGGTGTACAGCCAAGGTAGTCATCATTTTACTCATATCTCAACACCTTTCCTTTATTTTATTACTATAAGTTGTTTAATAAGTTTTTTTTTCTTACTTACTTTCTATATGGAACTTAAACATCATATAAAAACTATTGTTAAGATTTGTAACTTACTTCATTATTGAGATTGACTTTCCATTTTTGTATTTTATTTTTTTGGTAATATTGGTTGTAAATTTTGTCATTTATTTTGTTATTTATAATGATTGTATTTGTGCAGGAATCTAATACGAATGTGCAGATTAGTAATGTCTTGTACAAAAATATAACTAGAACTTCAACAACAAAGGATACTATTAATTTAGCATGCAGTAAAATATTTCCATGTCAGGGTATCCAAATGGGAAATGTGGATTTAAGTTACGAAAATAATGGAGCTCAATCTCTTTGTAAAAATGTCAAGGGACTTGGAGTTAATTCTGTCAAGCCCTCTTTGGTTTGTTAAAAATTGAATGCTTGTTCTAAATGCCAACTTTAATATGTTGGTTTTTGTATTAGCTATTTTGTATTGATTTCAATGTGACTTCGAGTTAATGGAATAACAAAGCTTTAATTTTGGGTTAAATTGTTTAACTTATCTTAATTTTTTGTGTGTAAAATTGCCAAAATGTTTAAACCTAGTCCCTTCCTATTTGTTAAAGGGTGAATGTTTTTTATATGCTAACTTGAATATGTTGGAAGTCTCATTAGAAACCTGTGTTGGTTTTTGCATTAGCTATCTAGTAATTTGAAGTCAATGTGAATTTAGATTCCATTATATATCTATGGATTTTGCATATGTTATCTAGTAACCTAAATTTAATGTGAACCTCACTTATGGAAATAAAAAATCATTTTGTGTAAAATGATTAAAGTAGATTTTATTTGTTATGGTGAATATATTGGAAGTTGCATTAGCTATCGTGCAATCGAAAGTTTGTATAGGAAATTTCTAAACCTAGCCCCATTTGATTTGTTAAAGGTTAAATAACAAGTCTCATTAGAAATGTGTGTTGGTTTTTACATTAGTTATCTAGTAATCTAAATTCAATGTGAATTTGAATTTGATTAGCAATCTATGGATTTTGCATATGTTATCTAGTAACCTCAATTTAATGTGAGACAGAGTTATGGAAATAAATAAAAAAAATGTTTTGTGTAAAATGATTAAACTGGCTTTGATTTGTTAAGCTGAAAATGTTGGAAGTTGCATTAGCTATATATCAATCTAAAATTTGCATAGAATTTTTATGATTTAGGCTTATCCTGTAATCTAAAATATGGATAAAAACTATTGTAGTAAATTAAAGTATGATAATAATTATTCTTCCCCTTTTCTCTGTCAAAAGTTTTATATACAAAAAATGTTTTTTGCTATATCCATGAAAACATAGAATGAAACAAAACCTTTCCCATCCCTAAAAATATATCATTATATGGAGCCAATGCCTTTGGAATTGTGAATATTAGTTATTAACCAACTATGTTGTGCTAATTAAATACTTACTATACTCTTATAACGTTGTGTGTTTTATGGCTTCCCTTAATTCATTTCACAAGTTACATTATGTAAAGATGATGAAATAATTTGTAGGTACAAACTTCAAAACTACCAAGAATCATTAAGATAACTAAATTGTTGAAAAGAAACTTTATCTTGGCACTACGGTAAAATTTCTAATTTGTTTTTGAAACCATAATATTATTTCCAAACACCCATAATTATTTTCTCCCAATGTGATTCCACATAGAATGGAAATTGAAATCAACAAATTAGAACTAGGATGAGGCTTTCCATTGTTGAATGAAAATACATTTGTTACATACTTATCCATATCACAATCAAATAATTTGTAACAAATTAAAATTGCACAAACCAATGGAAAACTCAAGAATTCACTCACTTGTTTATGTAAAAAAGTTTAAATTTATTAGCAATCTATCAACTCATTTCATCATTCAAATATTTTCTTAGAATAAGAATATTTAACTTTTTGTTTATTTTTTAATCATTCAATTCAAAAAGTTGTTTTTTAAGATAATTATACATTTTTTTTTTTGTAAATTCACAACATTAAATTATGTAAATATATATGTATAAAGAGTCCCTAAGTGGAAGATAAATTAGAGATAGTTGTGAAAATGAAGTCTTATTTGTGAGGAGGTTTCAGGTTCAAATCCCCTTGATTCACCTGTGGTTGTGGAAGGGGCATATGTAGAAACCTAGAGGATAGAGTGGTAATTATTGGAATCAATCCCATGTCATGTAAGTATGAGACCAACCAGGATGTCAATTTATTTAGATACTATATGTTTGTGTATGAAGAGAGAGAGAGAGAGAGAGGGAGAGAATTGAGAATAAATACCATTCCCAAACTATAGCCTTCCTAAGTGGAAGCTATCCTTTGAAAATTAGCTAGGAATCAGTATATTAGGTAAAAAAAATTCAAAATATAAGTTATTGTTTTACATGTGAATTACATAGAAAAATAAATTAATTTTAAAAGTGTTGGTATCCATTAAAGAAGTGGACAAAAACAAATATTAAAACTATAAGAAGCATTAGTATTTAACCATGCTAATAGTGGATTTGAAGACATAAAGAGATCATATTATCATCTAGTTGGTACATTTCGTGCGGGAGGTGATTGTTAGATGATCCCTAAGCAGAGACACCTCTAAACACTATAGTTGGACATCCATGATTCCTGCCAATAAGAGAATCAACGATCGAATAAAAACTTTCTCAACAAGTTCCTAAGGTGCCAGTATAATGGCATTGTGTGGAAATATTTATTGCATCTGGATATTGGTGTTCCTAAGTCAGTGATCCAATCCTCCAACTCTACCAAAACGTTTGAATCTAATAATGTAGATTGTTCCCTAGCCAACTCCTCCTCAATGTCAGACAAGTCATGTTGAACAACAAAGAGTGCATTTTCACGAATTCTTTGGCCCAAGTAATCATGTGGTCTTATGAGCCTCATTCCACTCCTCTCCATGAATGGGACCTCTCCCTTGATAATGGAGAGGGAGCACAGAGAGAAACAAAGGTGAAGCTGAGATGTGAGGAGAGGAGAGTCAAGAGGAACCTACCACTTACTTTTCCTCTCACTTTGGGACCCCTTCCAAAGCACTGTTCCTGATAATGTAACCATATTCCTCTACCATGCCATCAACCCATACTGGATGTTGCAATGCTTCAACGACTGAGGATGGCCTAGTCTCTACAGTGTCTCTCGTCAAATCCATGTACCCAGTGGACCGATCTAGTGACTTCCTATTCCTTCACTCTGATGTGGGTGCTCCCACATTCTCTCTAGCATCATGCATCAATTTATCAATTTCACTGGTGCACTTCCTTCTATCTTTGGATGTCTCTGAATGAGTGGGTTCTTCCACTCTCTGGTCCTCTGCTTGTGGCTACTCCATAACATCCTGAGGTTCTTCCTTTGTAGCTAAAATATCCTCATAAGCATGCAACTGAAGCTCCCTCTTAAGGGAAAATATAATGGCCTTCTCTTCATCGAAATTCACATATCTACGAGCCACTATCATCATGTAATATGGAAGGTATACTCGATAGTTATGAGGTGTATCAATGTACCCCAAAAATATGCCCAACTCTGTTATTGGTTCTATACTTTTTGTGTATCCTTGGACACATGAAAATAAAATGATGAACCAAAGATCATGTAGTGTGCCACATTTGGTGTCTTACCTGAAAAAAATTCTTCTAGTGTACTCATCCTGAGAATCAAATGAGCACTCTTATTCTTCAAATATATCATTTTGTGCATGCTTCAGCCCACAAGTGGCATGGTAGGCCCTGATCATGCTACATCACCCGTGCATTTTAAAATTTTCTGAGAGAACGTGATTTTGATATTGTTTAATGGTAATGACAATATTTACAGTTGGCAAGCATTGCGAATACAATGTTGAAACATATTACTTCCATTAACAACAATCATTTCCATATTAGCATGGATGGATGTAACAATGTTCTCCCAAAGGGATTGGCTATTAAGGACCTTGGTGATAGCCCCAACACAGATGGAATTCACATAGATTCTTCCAATGTCCATCTTCTAAATATCAACATAGGAACAGGTATCATATTTCCCATCAACATTTTATGATTGTTGGAACTATTGTATCAAATATAGAAGCTATAACTTTGTTTGTGCATGAGATCTATTCGATTCATTTATATAGTTTTGACATTTAAAGGAAACGAATGATCGACATTCTAAAGTTATTAAAAAAGGAATCAATGAGTAGGAAATGTCATTGAGTCATTTAAAATAACAAACGCTCTGATACCACTAAAAAAACTTGATAAATTGTAGGCTTAAATTAATTTTATTATTGTGATCCACATATTAATATATTCAGATATGACCTTTTTTTTCATTTTCAAAGATGCCTAATGACTATTCCTATTCACACATGCTTCTCCATATTTATCCTGAATGAAGAATAATAATAATATTTTTAATATGCCACAATCCATCATATTATATATTTAATAGTATATGTTTTGACCTGAAAGAACAAAATTCATCAAAATAGTAAAGAACATTGTCCATTGGATGTATGCTATGGATTTAGACTAAATATCAAGAATGATATTGTTTCAATTACCCATTCCACTAGACATGGAACAAGAAACCCAATGAAACAAAGGTTTAGATAAATAGACACATCATTTAAGGAAAAGAATGGACTTTAACAAATACCTAGGATGTGGGCATCCCACATGATACACATGTCTTAAGAAGAAAAACTAGAGTGAAAAAGAAATACTCAAGGGCTAGTGAATAAGTGCAAACATATAAGAATTAATGTATTAATTAAACATATATACATCTTCAAAAACATGTAACAATATTCTTAGGCATAAAGATTCACCACTTTATTGTAAAAATTCTTAACTTGTAAATAATTTTTTTTACAAAACCATGTCTTGTCAATAAAACATGTCCAATATGACATGTATTGATATGAAATTTTCCTTCAATAAATGATTTCAAATAAATTAATTAAAAGAGTATAACTAACTTGGAGATAAATCTGAATCATTGATCTCTCAATACTACTATAAATATTCCAGCATATTCCATGGAGATTAAATCTATATCATCCACCTGATAATTTTTTATACTTAAATTAAAATTATGGAAGACCTAATCTGAAATAGACATGTGTGTATGCATAATTAGTGGAGCGATGTTAATTGCATATATTAATTACCCCTCACTAAACTAGTGAAAACTAAATATTATGAATGTTGTATTAAAAAGGGAATTACTTAACAAGTAGTCTATAGTGCCAATTTTTGAAGGCTTTTACGGTAGTTTTTTCGGTTTAATTTCTCTAAATTCTGGTAGGAATTTATTGAAAATAAAAGTTTGATGGCTAACCTTGCACAATTGACCTGAAACTCCAAAAATTTCCACTGAAGACAACTCCATTACTTAATGATACTACAAAAAGCATATATACATATTATTATAATGTGATATAATTGTGTGTGAGAGAGAGAGATAGGGAGACTACTTGGATTAGCCTTTAAAATAACGATAATAATAATAATTTAATGTAAAGGTTATTATTTAGGTAAATGATTATTTCAAAAGAAAAATAATAATAATTAACAATTATTCACTAAATATACTAGTAAGTGGGAAGCGTCGACATTAAATTATATTTACAAGTTATAATGAGGATTAATTCAAAAACAAATAAAAAAAAACATAATTAATAAAATAAAACACTAAAATATTAATCTTTTGTGTATACTTATAAAAATAATATTAAACGTGTCTTTTTATGTATGGCACAATATAGCTAATCGATAAAATGGGTTTTTTTCATTTTTTGTTGTTTGAAATAAGGTTTTGAATGTATAAATAGATTTATTCCTCTGAAAAACTTTTGGGAGACTAAATTTGTTTATATTAAACGACTTAAATTCAAAGTTTTTAAAAATATCTAGTAAATTTTGTTTAAAAATTAACTTTAAAAAAAAAACCCAACTTATATATATATATATATATATGTCACTTTCACTCAAACATTATTTACCATCATTAAAAAAAAAAAATCCATTTCACTCAACATATAACAATAATATCATAAACAATTACAATTTTCACATTACTCCATTTATCAGACCCTAGCCCTGATGCAAGGAAATCTGTTTGATTGTAAACATTATTCAGACCTTAGCAACCATTGGCATTATAATATACTCCTATTGCAATCTATCATATACTTTGAAAACTTGCGTGGGTATGATACGATACCCAAACCATACAATAATAATTTAAAACTCTATATAAATCAATACATATGACAGTCCGCACATTAAAGTAGAAATTGCATAGACCGATCATTGGATCCTTCGCCGTGGATAATTTATAACCTGAGGATTTTGAAATTCGTTTTAAGTCACTTGGCCTTATAAACTTGTAGCCGTGATATAGTTGTCAACTCCCATTAAACTTGGTTGTATTGGCTTGTTAAATGCTGAGAAAGTTGTTAACTTATTCTCGGATTTCTCGCGATTCACGAGGGAAACTCTAGTGACTTCAGCCAGTTGGCTAGTCGAACCTCAGTTTCTCATTCCTCCATGGCGTGCTCGCAGGGTTGGCTCCTCTTGGCATCTCCGTCGCAGATTTCATTTAAGGTATGCAATGATCAGTTTCTCTTAACCTTTACTCAGATTATCATCCTGTTCCAGCTCTAAATCACATTTACTGGTAAGGTTTTTGCGTCGTCCCATAGGTTAGTTTTCCGGCTTCCATCTCTGACAGATGGGTATTGCTCACAGAGAGGAAATGGTTCTTTTATCAGTGCTAGGAGCTGAGATTTAAGCTAGGAATGGCGCATGAAGCTTTCATCAGGTAATCCCCTCTGAATTTTTCTTATTCTGGGTTTAAGTTTTCATTGTTTGAAAACGAGCTAGATACAAGCTCAACATTCAACTTCAGATTTTCTCATGACACCCTTTTTTGATTTTTAGGTTCAACGAGGATGAATTTATTCAACAGGTATTGCTTCTGTTTTAAACAAGTCGATAATAGTTTTACTAGCACAACCCTTTCCCTCAGCTATTTTTTTGCTTACGGATTGATTTCTCACCGGGTTTTGTTCTTGTATCTCACAGGTTAGTGGACTTCTCCCAAAACCCTATCGGTGTAACTCGCCAGGACTTATCCTTCCACGGCTAATGTTCATTCCCTTTTTAATAGGTACTTTGCTTATGCATAGAGAATTTTCCGAAGTAGATTACATGGAACATGAGTTGGAAGGCTCGGGGTTTAAATCCCGACCTAAGGTTTATACATTTCTTGAAGCGTTTCTCATTTTAATGGCGAAGGGTTTTATTTTGGGGTTTCCGACCCAGATTTGTATTTGAGTACAGTTAATAGCAATATATGGTTTTATTATGAATATGTGTAACTGTTTACTACTCTTAATTTGAAGCCGAGGCCGAGACTGGCCGATCGGCCATTTGCATGGAACTCTGAACATTGTGCTATTTTCTATTTCTATATATCTAAACATACAAATTTCTTGAAGCTTCCTTCTTGCAAGATTGTTATGCGTAGAAGCATATATCCCGTTGTCAACTACAGTTGATAATGAATGTTTTATGAATCATTTACTACTATATGATATTCTTGTCTTGGCAACGAACTGAAAGATTTGTTGTGTTTTCGTTCTCTGCTAATAATTCTTACTTGTAGCCAGGGTTTCGTGCTACATTTCTTTATCGTTCTAAGGGTTTCACTCTTGTTTATGTCTCAAAGCATGATCAATATTCGTATGGTACTCGTAAGTAGTATATTTCTTAGTCTTTATATATATATATACCATGTACCAGATTATTTCTTACTCGTTTCATTTCATAGCGACGAGGGTTTTCTATGGATTCCTTTGTATAGGCTCTGGTTCTTGCCTCTAAAATAGAGTGTTGCAGTTAACTTACATACCGCCAGTTTTATTTTCTTATTCGTTGCTTAACATAGGTCTCACGATACCAGTCCACCGATTTGAAGGACTGTGTATAGAGTTTATTTATAAAGAACAATGGGCAAGGGTAGGGTTTTGGCCCAAACCCAGACCCTCAAGTTCTATGTTTTTTTTTTCGACTTACTGGTTTCAACAATTACAGTCTTCAAGAATTTTAAGTCTATGAGTTCTTTGTATATTACAGCATGCATATCTTTTTTTATCTATTCGAACAGTATGCTTATGGCTGTATTACCATAATACTTTTTATTTCCTGTTGAAGCATTGAAACCCTATACATTTTTAACAAGTAAACATGCAGTTTTATGCCGCAGGCCACATAAAGTATAAATGTAAATTTAGTAGCAGAATCTTTCTTTCTTCTACACAAAAAATTATTCTACTAACATATATCTGAACTTCATTTATTCAGAGAACGCATGCCAATCTCTTAGCAGAACTTTGATACTCAGTTTCTTTACAGACGCATTATAAAACCAGTAAAACCATAACAGTCTAAACCTTTTGTATTAAAACTGTAGCTCAACATACTTAGGTTCTGCGTACTTATCTAGAAATTAATTTTTCAAACTGTGGTCCTCCCAACCATCAAGGGAGGCTATGACGTCCTCCTCTTGCCCCCTAGCTCCAGAATCTGGACGGTGCCACGGGTTAACAGTGGAAATTTCTGTTGTGACCTCTGGAAGGCCAATCCAGTCACATTCAGATATTCTGGTTTTACAAAGGTTACAGAAAGCTATTTTCAACTAGTCCCAACCAGCTCTAGAAAATACTTCCCATTTACCAATTTCACATAACCCCTACTCCTCTCCTGGGATTCAACTTTATCCTCAGAGGAGTAGGTAACTGTTTCTCCAACTGTCCCCAACCACCTCCTATTCTTAGAAACTTTTACCAACAGCTTAAAAGATTTTCTTTCCATTCATTAGTTCCTCCTATTAACTCAATAACCAAAAACAAAATAATAATTTTGTTTCATAAACAATAACAATTAAGTCTTTCTTGTCAGAAAATAAAAATAATCGAATTGCCTTTAACTAGTTAATACTAGTTAACTCTTAATGACGTTGTCACATCTTCCCCCCTGGAAGTAACACCGTCCTCGGTGTTTCAGCCCAGCTCTGCAAAGAGCTCCAGGTAGGCTTCCCGCATAAATTTTTCATCCTCCCAAGTAGCTTCATCCGGTCCGAAGTGCTTCCACTACACTTTCACTTGGATAACTACTCTTTTGCGGAGTTCAATTTCTCTTCGGTCAAGTATGCATTGCGGCTCTACCAAAAACTCTATGTCCAGTTCTACCTGAAAAAACCAAAGTGTTTTCAAGTCAGTACGCTTAAATTTATTCAAACTTCAAGTTAGGATTTTTTTATCCTTCTTCCTACCTGAATATTCTGCCAATGAATTATATGTTTTCATCATGTACATATCGCTTCAGCAAGGACACATGGAACACATTGTGTACTCGAATATCGCTGGGTAAAGCCAATCTATAGGCTACTGGTCCCACCCTTTCTAATATTTGGAAAGGTCCACAATACCAAGGAGCCAATTTGGCACAAGAGTTCCATCTCATGGTACTTATTTTAGGCTTAATTCTTACGTATACATGCTCCCCTACCACAAATTCATGGTAGGACCTTTTCTTGTCTGCATAAATATTTTGTCTATCTTGCACAGCCTTCAGATTCTGCCTTATTCTTTTTACTTCAGCTTCCATTTCAGCCAACATTTCAGGTCCCAACAATAATTTTGTTTCAGGACTACTCCAGTTTATAGGTGTATGACATTGCCTACCATACAATGCTTCAAAGGGACTCATTTTCAGAGATTCCTGATAACCATTGTTATATGCAAACTCCACAAGGTGCAAGTATTCTTCCTACTTGGTTGGCTGCTGCATCACATACATGTGCAGCATGTCTTCCAGAACTTGGTTTACCTGTTCTATATGCCCATCAGTCTGAGGATGATAGGCAGTACTAAAGTGTATCTGTGTTCCCAGACCAGAAAACAAAGTTTTCCAAAATGCGGATGTAAACTTAACATCCCGATCTGAAATCACAGTCTTAGGTATGCCATGCAACCTAAAAATTTCCTTCATAAATATATCTGCAATTTGTACCGTCTTTTATGTAGATTGTACAGGTATGAAATGGGCAGATTTGCTTAATCTGTCTACCACTACCATGATTGAATAATTCTGCCTCTTTGTTCGTGGTAAACCCGTGATGAAATCTAAGGAGATAACCTCCCACTTCCACTCAAGAATGGGTATGGGCTGCAATAGCCCTGCAGGATGTTGATGCTCCACCTTAACCTACTGTCATTCCAAACATTTTCTTAGATACTCTGCAATATTATTATGCATACCTAGCCAATAATATACCTTTCTTATTGTAGTGAGCATCTTTTGATATCCCGGATGGCCAACGTAATTGCTGCGGTGGAATTGATTCAGGATTAACTCCTTAAGACCTGCGTGATTAGGCACATAGATTCTTCCGCGAAAATTCAACACCTAATCTTCGTTCCTTCCATACTCTGATGTCTTGCCTTGCTTCTTATCATCCTCCATTTGCTGCCACAAGAATTTATATTTCGGGTCTTTCTGTGTTTCTTCTTTTAACTGTTCCAATAGTTGGCTTTCTAGCTAATTATAGTATAAGGAAGAAATACCGTGCAGTTTTCTACTTAATGCGTCTGCAACTCGATTTTTCTTCCCCTTAACATGTTGTATGTCCATGTCAAATTCACTCAAAAATGCATTCCATCTTTCCTGTCTAGAATTTAAATCTGCTTGCTTAAAAAAATAATTATTCAAGTTGCTATGGTCTGTTTTAAGTACAAACCTCTTACCCAGTAGGTAATGCCTCCACACCCGGAGATCATGCACTACAGCTGTAAGCTCCAGATCATAAGCAGAATATTTTTATTCATGATCTTTTAATTTTCTAGACTCGTAAGCTATTACTTTACCTTATTGAGTTAGTATCGCTCCAACTCCTTCTTTGCTGGCATCAGTACAAACTTCATAATCGTTGTCAGGGTCAGCTACCTTCAGAACCAGCGTTCTAGTCAAAATTTGTTTCAGCTTTTCAAAGCTGCTCTGACATTCCTTTGTCCATTTGAAAAGCAAAAGCGATTTTAGGAAATCCTTCTATAAACCTTCTGTAATAACCAGCTAGACCCATAAACGATCTGATGTCAGCCACATTCTGAGGTACTCGCCATTCCATAATAGTTTTGATTTTTCTGGATCGAAAGCTATTCCTTTAATTGATATGACATGTCCCAGATATTGGATTTATGTTTTAAAGAAATCACATTTGCTAAATTTAGCATAAAGCTGATGTTTCCTCAGCATTTCCAAAACTATTCTCAAATGCTCCTTATGTTCCTCCTCACTCTTAGAATATATCAGTATATCATCTATGAAAATAAGTAAAAAGTTATCCAAAAATTGGTGAAAGATGCCATGCATCAACTTCATAAAGGTTGCTGGTGCATTTGTCAAACCAAAGGGCAGTACCACGAATTCATAATGCCCATAACTAGTTCGGAATGTTGTTTTACAAATATCTTCATCTTTAATCTGAATTTGATGATACCCGGATCTTAAATCTATCTTAGAAAACACCTTATCCCCTCTTACTTGATCAAATAAGTCATCGATTCTTGGTAAGGGGTATTTTTTCTTAACGGTCAGCTTATTAAGCTGCCTGTAATCCATACACATGCATAAGGTTCTATCTTTCTTCTTAACAAATAGAACTGGTGCTCCCCATGGAGACACACTTGGGCGGATATAGCCTTTGTCTAACAATTCGTGTAGTTGTATCTTTAGTTCTGTTAGTTCTGGCACGCTCATTCTATAAGGGACTCTTGACACCAGAGAGGCTCCTGGCAGCAATTCAATGGTAAAGTCAATATCCCTCTTGGGTGGCAAACCAGGAATGTTTTCTGGAAATGCATCCAGAAATTCCTGTACTACAGGAATATCTTCCATTATTGGAGCCGTTTCCTTGGATTCTGCATATCCTACTTGTATTGCATACAGTTGACATCCCTTTCTGATACACTTACCCATTTGGGATGCTGTTATTGGTCGTAATTGCACAGGATTTTTAATTCCTTGAATTTCTTTTCGCGTGCCATCTTGCATTCTGAAGTAGATAATATTTTCTTTGCAGTCCACTAGGGTCCAGTTTCTTTCCAACCAGTCCATACCCAATAATACATCATAAGACCCCAGTGGTAAGATATTTAGATCTACTTGTAGCTGTTGTTCTGCCACTTCCAGCACACAATTAGGAACTTTCGTTGTTACCTTTCGTTTTTCCCCAGTAGCTAGTTGTACTAGCCAAGAATTTTTAAATTTATGTTCCTTAAATTTACACATTTCCACTAACTCGGGACTTACATAACTCAAACTTGCTCCAGGATCTACCAAAAATGAAACAGGTTTAGTTAGTAAAGTACCTTCTAGTTCGATCATTGTGGGCTGAAAATCAGCTTGCCGATCTTCCAAGGCTGCATTGATGTGGGGTATGTTACGCACCACGTCCCCTACCGTAGATGCCTCCTGCAGATTTGCTACAGTTTCACTTTTATTCCGTTGGGGATAGTTTTTATAGTAATGAGCTTCCCCACAGCCCCAGCACTGTAGGGGAGGTTTAGAAATCTGCCCCTGATCTGGCTTG
The DNA here is from genome assembly GCA_034641835.2 of Pinus albicaulis. Taxonomy (NCBI): domain Eukaryota; kingdom Viridiplantae; phylum Streptophyta; class Pinopsida; order Pinales; family Pinaceae; genus Pinus; species Pinus albicaulis. Next base: position 26,156 of record JAXQQM020080903.1, read on the forward strand.
CTTGATGCTTCTGTGGGTTTCTCATCCGCTGGCCACTTGGTTCTTTGATGATTTTTACCAAACTTCTTGCTGATATAGTTCCGTGCTGAGCCTTTAAAGTTTCTAATTTTACTTCTTTTAAAAGTGGAGTTATTTTTCTGATTTTTCTTTGGCTGCCAGCTTTTTCCTCCTTCATCCTTGGCCTTGTTCTGCTGATAGCACATTCTTGCTTTACGGAAAAATTCTATCCACTCTCTCATATGAGCAGGTAAACTACTTAAGAACCTCTGCACCTTGGCTTTTTCTTCTCGGAGATAAGGAACGTAACATAACAGGGAAGTAAATTTTGTAACATAATCGTCCATGGTCATTTGTCCCAACCGAAGATCATGGAATTCCTTAGCTTTTTCATCATAAAATATTTCTTTCAAGTACTTGTCCTTAAAGTACTGCTAAAACAGTTCCCATGTGATATCTCGTTCATCAATGCTGTGTACATTTTTCACCTCTTCCCACCACAGGGTGGCTTTTTCTCGTAACTGGTATATAGCCAATCTGGCCTTCAGATTGCTGCTATATTCATATACCTGGAAGTACTTATTTATATTGATTAACCAAGCTTCAGCCACCTCCTCCACCTCACCATCAAATGTTGGTGGCTTAATTTTACGAAATTCCCCCTGCAGTTCCACTTTCTGTCTCTTAAGATCTTGTTGGTCGGAAAAATTGCCCGACTCCGCCTCATTGTAATTTTTGTTTTTGCTCTTCTGAGAGGGACTCTTTTCAGTTCTACCTGTAGTGTTGTTTCTAGTTTGCTGATCTTCTTGTTTTGTTGATAATTATTTTTCATCACTGGGATGTCCCATCTCCTGATTTTTTTTGTCTGATAAACTTTTTAAAATTTTCTCCTAGTCTTGCAGCAATCGCTCATTGTCCTTTCTGAGTCTTAACATTTCCTCTTGTAATTGTTGCACTGTGTTCAACAAAAAACCAGTTTGGTGCTACTGTTCTTCGAGCAATCGACTAGTCTTTTGATGTTGTTCTACACTTAACTGAACCCACATCTATGGATTCATGACTGTTGGTGCTTGAGTTTCCTCTGGCTGCGATTGTGATGCTATCATTCTTCTCATTGTCACTGGTTCTCCCTCTCTGTGTGCACTAAACACATACACAGCTTCACTGTTAGTAGACCCTTAGGATCCCAGTGTAGCAACCAGCTCTGATACCACTTGTCACTTTCACTCAAACATTATTTACCATCATAAAAAAAAAATTCCATTTCACTAAACATATAACAATAGTATCATAAACAATTACAATTTTCACATTACTCCATTTATCAGACCCTAGCCATGATGCAAGGAAATCTATTTGATTGTAAACATTATTCAGACCATAGCAACCATTGGCATTATAATATACTCCTATTGCAATCTATCATATACTTTGAAAACTTGCGTGGGTATGATACGATACCCAAACCATACAATAATCATTTAAAACTCTATATAAATCAATACATATGACAGTCCGCACATTAAAGTAGACATTTCATAGACCGATCATTGGATCCTTTGCCGTGGATAATTTATAACCTGAAGATTTTGAATTTAAGCCACTTGGCCTTATAAACTTGCAGTCGTGATATAGTTTTCAACCCCCATTAAACTTGGTTGTACTGGCTTGTTAAATGCTGAGACAGTTGTTAACTTGGTCTCAGATTTCTTGCGATTCACGAGGGAAAATCTAGTGACTTCGGCCAGTTGGTTAGTCGAACCTCAGTTTCTCATTCCTCCATGGCGTACTCGCAGGGTTGGCTCCTCTTGGCATCTCCATCGCAGATTTCATTTAAGGTATGCAATGATCAGTTTCTCTTAACCTTTACTGAGATTATCATCCTGTTCCAGCTCTAAATCACATATACTGGTAAGTTTTTTGCGCCGTGCCATAGGTTAGTTTTCCAGCTTCCATCTCTGACAGATGGGTATTGCTCACAGAGAGGAAATGGTTCTTTTATCAGCACTGGGAGCTGAGATTTAAGCTAGGAATGGTGCATGAAGCTTTTATCAGGTAATCCCCTCTGAATTTTTCTTATTCTGGGTTAAGTTTTCATTGTTTGAAAACGAGCTAGATACAAGCTCGACATTCAACTTCAAATTTTCTCATGACACCCTTTTTTAATTTTCAGGGTCGACGAGGATGAATTTCTTCAACAGGTATTGCTTCCATTTTTAACAAGTCGATAATAGTTTTACTAGAAAAACCCTTTCCCTTAGCTATTTTTCTGCTTACGGATTGATTTCTCACTAAGGTTTGTTCTTGTATCTCACAGGTTAGTGGACTTCTCCCAACACCCTACTGGTGTAACTCGCCAGGACTTATCCTTCCACAGCTAATGTTCATTCCCTTTTTAACAGGTACTTTGCTTATGCACAGAGAATTTGCCGAAGTAGATTACATGGCACATGAGTTGGAAGGCTCGGGGTTTGAATCCCGACCTAAGGTTTATACATTTCTTGAAGCGTTTCTCATTTTAATGGGGAAGGGTTTTATTTTTGGGTTTCCGACCTAGATTTGTATTTGAGTACAGTTAATAGCAATATATGGTTTTATTATGAATATGGGTAACTGTTTACTGCTTTTAATTTGAAGCCGAGGCCGAGACTGGCCATTCGACCATTTGCATGGAACTCTGAACATTGTGTTATTTTCTATTTCTATACATATAAACATACAGCTTTCTTGAAGCTTCCTTCTTGCAATATTGTTATGCGTAGAAGCATACATCCTGTTGTCAACTACAGTTGATAATGATTTTTTTATGAATCGTTTACTGCTATATGATATTCTTGTCTTGGAAAAAAACTGAAAGATTTGTTGTGTTTTCGTTCTCTGCTAATAATTCTTACATGTAGCCAGGGTTTCGTGTTACATTTCTTTATCATTCTAAGGGTTTCACTCTTGTTTCTGTCTCAAAGCATGATCAATATTCGTATGGTACTCGTGAGCAATGTACCATGTACCAGATTATTGCTTACTCGTTGCATGTCATAGCGACGAGGGTTTTCTATGGATTCCTTTGTATAGGCTCTGGTTCTTGCCTCTAAAATAGAGCGTTGTAGTTAACTTACATACCGCCAGTTTTATTTGCTTATTCGTTGCCTAACATAGGTCTCACGGTACCGATCCACCGATTTTAAGGACTGTGTACAAAGTTTATTTATAAAGAAAAATGGGCAAGGGTAGGGTTTCGGACCAAACCCAGACCCTCAAGTTCTATGTTTTTTTTCTTGACTTACTGGTTTCAAAAATTACAGTCTTCAAGAAGTTTAAGTCTATGAGTTCTTTGTATATTACAGCATGCATATCTTTTTTTATCTATTCGAACAATATGCTTATGGTTGTATTACCATAATACTTTTTATTTCCTATTGAAGCATTGAAACCCTATACATTTTTAACAAGTAAACATGAAGTTTCATGCCGCTGGCCACATAAAGTATAAATGTAAATTTAGTAGCAGAATATTTCTTTCTTCTACACAGAAAATTATTCTACTAACATATATCTGAACTTAATTTATTCAGATAACGCATGCCAATCTCTTAGCAGAACTTTGATACTCAGTTTCTTTACAAACGCATTATAAAACCAGTAAAACCATAACAGTCTAAACCTTTCGTATTAAAACTGTAGCTCAACATAATCAGGTTCTGCGTACTTATCTAGAAACTAATCTTTCAAAATGTGGTCCTCCCAACCATCAAGGGAGGCTATGACGTCCTCCTCTTGCCCCCTAGCTCCAGAATTTGGACGGTGCCACGGCTTAACAATGGAAATTTATGATGTGACCTATGGAAGGCCAATCCAGTCACATTCATATATTCTGGTTTTACAAGGGTTACAGAAAGCTATTTTCAACTAGTACCAACCAGCTCTAGAAAATACTTCCCCTTTACCAATTTCACAAAACCCCTACTCCTCTTCTGGGATTCAACATTATCCTCAGAGGAGTAGGTAATTGTTTCTCCAACTGTCCCCAACCACCTCCTATTCTTAGAAACTTTTACCAACAGCTTAAAATAATTTCCTTCCATTCATTAGTTCCTCCTATTAACTCAATAACCAAAAATAAAATAATAATTTTGTTTCATAAACAATAACAATTAAGTCTTTTTATTCAGAAAATAAAAATAAGCAAATTGTCTTTAATATATATATATATATATATATATATATATATTAAATGAATTTAAATTGCTTAATCTGTATAATTCGAGTGCCCATAGGTTTTACACGGTGTTCAATCCATTTATGCATTCAAAAATGCATTTCAAATAACAAAAAATCACATTTTTACTTGAAATCGTATCACTTGATTATGGTAAATTCAAGTGAAATTTGTTATTTCATTTATAAGTTTTTAAAATTAAACTCAATTCTTTAAAAATCTTTGGATTTTCATTAAAATTTACCAGAGAAATGCTTTGAGAAAAAGTTATTAAACTCAAGTTTTAAAAATCTCTCCTCTATTTTTATTAAAATTTACCCTAAAATGCTTTGAGAAAAAATCATTGCGTCTATAAATTGAAAAACACACAAACATATATATATTATATTAAGAAATTATATTACATCAATTAAAAAATAGTAAAATTAAAATTATCATAACATTAACTTAAAAATAGTAAAATAATGAAATACTAATAAAAAGGTTAAAAAACAATTGAGAAGATTTATATTCATACAATGCTAATGGAATACATTAATATGACATAAATATAAAATATTAAAAATTAGATGAGAGAGGAGTGTATTCACGAATGTTATCTAATATATAGAATAGGTAAGTAGAATGACATCCATCACTACATGTAAATTGGTCAGTTCCAAAATTCTTCCATCTTACTATTTTTGTGAAAAATAGTGGTCCAGCATATTAGTAATATTAGTGCATATTGCTCAAGGGGAGTTGTGACTTCTAACAACGAAGCATTTTTTCAGCTTGTTAGTTGTGATTTTCAATGTTTCTTTTGTCTTTCCAAGTGTGAGTTCAATGAGTGTCAATTTAGAAAATATAATGGATTCCAGTGTTATGTATAATGTTCAGCAATATGGTGCAAAAGTTGATGGCAACAATGATAATAGCAAGGTGAGAAAAACTTAAATCAATGAAAGAAATAGGGATAAATATGCAGGTTTCAACAATTAAATTTGTTGTTTGTTTGTTATGTGTAGGCATTTTTGGCAGCCTGGAATGAAGCATGTTCTTCTACTAAACCATGTACTGTTTATATACCAAAAAGGAAATTTTTGGTTTCTCCTGTTAACTTTACGGTACCATGTAAAAATTATAATATTATGGTGCAAGTAAAATGATAAAATTCTTTCCTTACTCATTTCAGGTTTTATATATTTCCTTGTTTTGAGCATCGAGCTTATTTCTTTGTTTTGAGCATCGAGCTTTATTGAATTTGTGTTTTGACAGATAACTGGGGATCTCATTGCACCAACGGAAATGCCCACAAATCAACTCTACTGTTTGTAGTTTTCCAAAGTGACTGGTCTAACAGTGAATGGTGGGGGATCCTTGGATGGACAAGGAGCCTCCTGGTGGAGCAAGTGTCAAAATAATCAACAAGTATGTATAAAATTATCAAGAGTTGCTTCTTAATAATGGAGGTCAAGAGTTGTTTAGTAGTGATTTGGAAAGCATATATAGTTGTTTCTTAGTGATTTGCATAACATATATTGATTGAATACATTGTGTGTTTTGCAGTGTTTCGGGCCTGTGCTGATTTTGATATTGTTTATTGGATGATTAGGAGAGTGTGATTTTGATATTTTTTAATGGTAATGATAGTCTTTGATTATGAGAGTTTGTTTTTGATATTGTTTAATGGTAATGATAGTCTTTACAATTGTCTGAGAGTGTGTGATTTTGATATTGTTTAATGGTAATGACAGTCTTTACAGTTGACAGGCACTATGAATACAGTTTTGAAAGATATTACTTCCATTAATAGCAAGCATTTCCATATTAGTATGGATGGATGTAACAATGTTATAGCAGAGGGATTAACTATTAAGGCCCCTGGTGATACCCCCAACACAGATGGAATTCACATAGATTCTTCCAGTGTCCATCTTCGAAATATCAACATAGGAACAGGTATCATATTTCCCATCAACATTTTATGATTTTTGGAACTATTGTATCAAATATAGAAGCTATAAATTTGTTTGTGTAGGAGAAGATTGTATCGATGTCTTAGAAGGAACTTCCAATCTTTACATTGAACAGATTACTTCTAGACCTGGTCATGGAATCAGGTGAAACAATTTGATAAAATTTTAATGGGGTAGAGGATAGGATCATTCAAAATAATTTGATAAACTCTTAATAGGATAATATCATTCAATGCATGGAACTTCACTAAAAAAGGCTTGGATTTTGTTATTAGTATTGGAAGGCTTGGCAGATATCCTTCTCTTAACGGAGTCAACAACGTGACTGTAAATGCTTCTCTCACTGGCACTCAAAATGGAGTTAGAATCAAAACAATATCAGGAGGGATAGGTGTTGCTAAGGAAATAACATTTGAGAACATACGGATGAACAATGTAGGGAATCCAATCATCATTGACCAATACTATTGCCCAAGGTGTACAGCCAAGGTAGTCATCATTTTACTCATATCTCAACACCTTCCCTTTATTTTATTACTATAATTTGTTTAATAACTTTTTTTTTTGCTTACTTACTTTCTATACTGAACTTAAACATCATATAAAAAATATTGTTAAGATTTGTAACTTACTTCATTATTGAGATTGACTTTCCATTTTTGTATTTTATTTTTTGGTAATATTGGCTATAAATTTTGTCATTTATTTTGTTATTGATAATGAATGTATTTGTGCAGGAATCTAATAGGAATGTGCAGATTATTAATGTCTTCTACAAAAATATAACTGGAACTTCAACAACAAAGGATACCATTAATTTAGCATGCAGTAAAAGCTTTCCATGTCAGGGTATCCAAATGGAAAATGTGGATTTAAGTTACGAAAATAATGGAGCTCAATCTCTCTGTAAAATGTCAAGGGACTTGGAGTTAATTTTGTCAAGCCCTCTTTGGTTTGTTAAAAATTGAATGCTTGTTCTAAATGCCAACTTTAATATGTTGGTTTTTGTATTAGCTATTTTGTATTGATTTCAATGTGACTTCGAGTTAATGGAATAACAAAGCTTTAATTTTGGTTTAAATTGTTTAACTTATCTTAATTTTTTGTATGTAAAATTGCCAAAATGTTTAAACCTAGTCCCTTCATATTTGTTAAAGCGTGAATGTTTTTTATATGCTAACTTGAATATGTTAGAAGTCTCATTAGAAACCTATGTTGGTTTTTGCATTATCTATCTAGTAATTTGAAGTCAATGTGAATTTAAATTCCATAATATATCTATGGCTTTTGCATATGTTATCTAGTAACCTAAATTTAATGTGAACCTCCCTTATGGAAATAAAAAATCATTTTGTGTAAAATGATTAAAGTAGATTTTATTTGTTAAGGTGAATATATTGGCTTGCCTGAATTCATTTCACAAGTTACATTATGTAAAGATGATGAATATATTGGCTTGCCTGAATTCATTTCACAAGTTACTCATATAACGTTGTGTGTTTTATGGCTTGCCTGAATTCATTTCACAAGTTACATTATGTAAAGATGATGAAATAATTTGTAGGTACAAACTTCAAAATTACCAAGAATTATTAAGATAACTAAATTGTTGAAAAGAAACTTTATCTTGGCACTATGGTAAAATTTCTAATTTGTTTTTGAAACCATAATATTGACACCATCATTATTTTCTACAATGAATTAGATGAAATTGAAATCAACAAATTAGAACTAGGATGAGGCTTTCCATTGTTGAATGAAAATACATTTGTTACATACTTATCCATATGAAAATCAAATAATTTGTAACAAATTAAAATTGCACAAACCAAAGAACAACTCAAGAATTCACTCACTTATTTATGTAAAAAAGTTGAATTTTATTTGCAATCTATCAACTCATTTCATCATACAAATATTTTCTTAGAATAAGAATATTTAACTTTTTATTTATTTTTTAATCATTCAATTCAAAAAGTTGTTTTTTAAGATAATTATACTTTTTTTTTGTAAATTCAAAACATTATATTATGTAAATATATATGTATAAATATTCCCTAAGGGGAAGCTCAATTAGAGATAGTTGTGAAAATGAAGTCTTGCTTGTGAGCAGGTTTCAGGTTCAAATCCCCTTGATTCACCTATGGTTGTGGAAGGGGCATATGTAGAAACCTAGAGGATAGACTGGTAATGATTGGAATCAATCCCATGTCATGTAAGTATGAGACCAACTCGGATGTCGATTTATTTAGATACTATATGTTTGTCTATGAAGAGAGAGAGAGAGAGAGGGAGAGAGAGAGAGAGAGAATTGAGAAGCAATACCATGACCAACTCTAGCCTTCCTAAGTGGAAGCTATCCTTAGAAAATCAGCTAGGAATTAGTATATTAGGTATAAAAAGGTAAAAAGATGAATTATTGTTTTACATGTGAATTACATAGAAAATTAAATTAATTTTAAAAGTGTTGGTATCCATTAAAGAAGTGGACAAAAACATATACTAAAACTATCAGAAGCATTAGTACTTAACCATACTAATAGGGGATTTGAAGACATAAAGAGATCATATTATCATCTAGTTGGTACAAGTCATGTGGGAGATGGTTTTTCGATGATCTCTAAGCAGAGCCACCTATAAACATTATATTTGGACTTCCATGATTCCTGTCAGTAAGAGAATCAACGATCGAATAAAAATTTTCCCAACAAGTTCCTAAGGTTCTAGTATAATGGCATTGTGTGGAAATATTGATTGCATCTGGATATTGGTGTTCCTAAGTCAGCGATCCAATGCTCCACCTCTACCAAAATGTTTGAATCGAATAATGTAGATTGTTCCCTAGCCAACTCCTCCTCAATGTCAGACAAGTCATGTCGCACAACAATGAGTGCATTTTCATGAAATCGATTTGTAAAGGTACATGCTTGGGCCCAAGTATTCATGTGGTCTTGTGAGCCTCATTCCACTCCTCTCCATGAATGGGAACTCTCCCCTGATAGTGGAGAGGGAGCACAGAGAGAAACAAAGTTGAGGCTAAGATGTGAGGAGAGGAGAGTCAAGAGGAACCTACCACTAACTTTTCCTCTGGCCTTGGGACCCCTTCCCAAGCATTGTTCCTGATAATGGAACCATATTCCTCTACCATGCCATCAACCCATACTAGTTGTTGCAATGCTTCAACGACTTAGGATGGCCTAGTCTCTACACTCTCTCTCGTCAAAGCCATGTACCTAGTGGACCGATCTAGTGACATCATATTCCTTCACTCTGATGTGGGTGCTCCCACATTCTCTCTAGCATCATGCATCAATTTATCAACTTCACTAGTGCACTTCCTTCTATCTATGGATGTCTCTGAATGAGTGGGTTCTTCCACTCTCTGGTCCTCTGCTTGTGGCTACTCCATAACATCCTGAGGTTCTTCCTTTGTAGCTAAAATATCCTCATACGCATGCAACTGAAGCTCCCTCTTGAGGGAACATCTAATGTCCTTCTCTTCATCGAAATTCACATATCTACGAGCCACTATCATCATGTGATATGGAAGGTATACTCGATAGTTATGAGGTGTATCAATGTACCCCAAAAATATGCCCAACTCTGTATTTGGTTCTATATTTTTTTGTGTATCCTTGGACACATGAAAATAAAATGATGAACCAAAGATTCTGAAGTGTGCCACATTTGGTTTCTTTACCTGAAAAAATTTCTTCTAGTGTAATCATCCTGAGAATCAGATGAGCACTCTTGTTCTTCAAATATATCATTTTGTGCATGCTTCAGCCCACAAGTGGCATGGTAGGCCCTGATCATGCCACATCACCTGTGCATTTTACAATTGTCTGAGAGAGAGTGATTTTGATATTTTTTAATGGTAATGATAGTCTTTACAGTTGGCAAGCATTATGAATACAATGTTGAAACATATTACTTCCATTAACAACAAGAATTTCCATGTTAGCATGGATGGATTTAATCATTTTCTCCCAAAGGGATTGTCTATTAAGGCCCTTGGTGATAGCCCCAACACAGATGGAATTCACATAGATTCTTCCAATGTCCATCTTCGAAATATCAACATAGGAACAGGTATCATATTTCCCATCAACATTTTATGATTGTTGGAACTATTGTTTCAAATATAGAAGCTATAACTTTGTTTGTGCAAGAGATCTATTCGATTCATTTATATAGTTTTGACATTTAAATTATATAGATGTGACCTTTAATTTAATTTATTTAAATAGTTTTGATGTTTAAATTAATACATTTGAATTATTTTAAATTTTATGATTGGCTTTTGCATTGATTTTCAATATTTAAATTATATGATTGTAAATTTAATTCAATTTATTTAAATAGTTTTGATATTTAAATTATATAGTTGAAACTTTTAATTTAATTCATTTAAATAGTTTTGATGTTTAAATTAATATATTTAAATTATTTTAAATTATATTATTGTGAAACTCTGAGCTACACATTTAAATAGTTTTGATATTTAAATTATATGGTTGCGACACTCTAAGTTATTAGTCATTTAAATGAATGGTAACTTAATTTAATTCGTTTAAATAGTTTCAACTTATCTATCGATGTTTACTAGCCATATAAATTATATCGTTGCATTGTTACAACAACCAATTGGCTATAGCATCATAGTTGGTTTGTTTAACAACTTTACATATCATTTCATTAATTGAATATAGAGACCCAATTGGTTTATTTCACAACTTTATAAACAAGCTAAAGTAGTTAAATTTAAGAAAACGTGGCTATGTCACTCATAATGTCAATAGAATTCATCCTTGATCTTAACTCGCTTGTGGATTCTCAGAATCATTCATAATGTTAACAGAATTCATGTCTAATCTTGAATCACTTGTGAATTCTCAGAATATTTGAGATCCTATGGACATGGGCGAGGTCAAATAATTCATATGCTGAAATTCGTCAAAGTAATTAAAATTCATAAGAGCATTCATAATGTTAATACAAAATTTGTAGCCTTCTACCATTTTGGAAAAAAAGGTTACTTGATTTACACAATTCAGAAAGGTACATTACTAGATGATATTCCTTATAAAAATATTAAATATTGCACACCCTGCTTTATTTCCCTGCAAAATTGTTTCATCAAATTAGTGTAGGGCATAAGAGAGGTATTCAAATTTGCATAGGACACTCAAAATTCAATTCACATCAAAATAATAATACAATATAAATACAAGGATTTGTGTCCTAAGGTAGCTAATCTATCTTAGACATACAATCTCTTGGTTGAGTGAATATCTCAACCACACACCAATCTAGGAAGATAGCTAGTTGGATAGGATCTCTCAACCAACTAGAGCTCAACAAGCTCGTAAACACTAGGAACATATTATTGTACATAGAAAGCATCACAACTAAGACAAGTAGGAATTATATTTTTCAAGGCCCCCCCTTAATGACTACTTGTCTCTATATCAATCAGCAAATTCTATTTTTGGTATTGGTTTTTACAAACATGATAAAAAATAATACGTCGACGTCCATATAAAGGAACAACCATCTACGAGAATGCATGGGTACCAACCACTGCAATCGCTAGTCTACTAGGATGTCCTTTGTGTACATGGTTCAGTCAACTATTATATTTAAATTTGAGTACTTGTACATGTACCTACAAGTCGCCCTCCATCATTATCAACTTGGTTTTTCTTAGATTACCCCTAATCATGCATTGGGTTTTACTAGCTTACCCTAAACCATGCTCAGAGTTTTTCCCAATGATCCTAAATCATGCCTAGAGCTTTCTCGGATAACCCTAAACCATGCTATAGAGATCCATGTCCACTTCCCTATCAATGTTGTGCTTTCTGACTTACGACATACCTACAATACAAAGTGGTTTCTAGCTTACCACAAATCTGCACTTACACTCTCACAAGTGGTTATTAACTTACCACAAACCTGCATTTCCAAAATGGTTTTTGGCTGACCACAAACCTGCACTTATAAAGTGGCTTTAAGATTACTTATAAAGTGGCTTTAAGATTATCCAAGAGTATGAGAAAGAGAGAAAGAGAGAAATGAGAGAACTCCAACAATTCACTGAAAAAATTTACCAACTGATCCTCAAAATAATTTTTATAGATGAGGCCTCTATTTTCTTAATTTTCCATTGGGTTACACTTTTTGCCCTTTTTTGAGAAAAATTTTTCATTTTTTTCGGTTCTTCAACTTTCTGCAAACTATAACAATTTTTCTGTGTAGAATTTCATTTTGCGATAAAAATAAAAGTTGTGAGAAATTTTGTTAGCTTTCTATTACTTATTTTTTGAAAAATTTTTATGCAGATTTGATATGTCAACTTAGCGTTTCTTTGAGTGTGTGTTTCTTAACAATCAAAGAATTCATAAGAAGTCATGTTATGTGGCAACGTTGTATTCATTGAAAATTTGTGTTTTTGAAAAAACAAAATGTATTACAACAATCTAGACAGAGTCTACTTTGGTTTCGTCATATTTACAAAGAAAATGGATGCATATCATAATTACTAGAATTTTCTGAACTGGTCCAATACGAAAAACTGCGTATTTTTGATATGTTTCGTGTGGCAACAAATTTCTTAACATACAAGTTATAAACTAAAAATCTAAAAGCTACCCATTACAGTCAACAGACCAATGTAATGCCCCATAATTTTTTAAATTTTTTTTACAATGTATTTTGGGAGATACAAAATTTTGATTTCACTGAATCACGATGACCCTCAAAAATTGTTTGCACTCATTTTATTAGAAAAATAATTAAAATTAATAAATGTTTATGAAATTCCATAAAATTTATATTTCCTGAAAGTAGATTCAATTCTGAAAATGCTTGTCTTGGTTCCGACAGTTAATTAACAAGTTTTCATGGAGTTTAATCAGTCCAAAGTTGCAGAACCGTTTTCAGAGCTTGGCTCTGCGTAATCGATGACGCGTTAGTTCGACCGAACTATTAGCTACAGTTCGGCCGAACTATGTTTTCCGCTTACGGGCCGCTAAAACTAACGGCTTAATAGTTCGGCCGAACTTTTTATCAAAAGTTCGGCCGAACTATTGTGCAATTCTCCGTCGGCCGGAAATTTTTGTGGAGCCCCCTACAAAACACACATTTCGCGTCAATATAAATTGCCGCGAAATGAGTCACAATTTTCGCACATTTCGCACTTCATTTCATTCTACAACTTGGTTTGAATTCAAAAACTTTTCTTCAAAGTCTGGGTTTGAAAAATTTTTTTGGAAGACATTTTTTGGAGGCGGCGTGATTTTTCTTGGAGGTTCAAAGTTTGAGTTTAAAGAACAAGACATTTTTTTGGAGGCGACTTGATTTTTCTTGGAGGTATGTAAGTGTTTTGTGTTGAAATAAATCTTTTGAGCTTCTTTGTACAAAAAATTTTCTTCACATTTTAGAGGCGGTGTGATTTTTCTTAGAGGTATGTACGTGTTTTGGATCAAGGATTACGTATTTTTTAGAAAAGATTTTTTTAAATTAAATATTTTGTGATAATTGTTTGTAATTGAGTTATTGTCTAATTTTTTAAAGGAAATTTGTTGAACCTCATACTCTATTATCATGGGAAATCGAAGAACTTGTGTGAGAAAATATGATAGAAAAAGAAAGCCTGAAGAACGTAGAGAAGAGACGAGACAATATCGCAAAAGAAAGTTAGAAGCTCTCTCAAATATTGAAGAGGAAAATCAACCTCAAGCGGAAATTGAAGCAAGTATGTAAATGTAAATATTACATGATCTATTGATATATATTTAAAATTTTCCTAATATAAAATATGAAGCTTAATTTTTATTTGATGAACTAGTTTGAAAAATATTTTGTTTGATGTAAACAGACACAGATATTCCTCAAAATATTGAAGAAGAAAATCAACCTCAAGCAGAAATTGAAGCAGGTATGTAAATGTAAATATTATGATCTATTGATATATTTTTAAAATTTTCCCAATGTAGAATGTGAAGCTTAATTTTTATTTTGATAAACTAGTTTGAAAAATATTTTGTTTAATGTAAACAGACAGAGATACTCCTCAAAATATTGAAGAAGAAAATCAACCTCAAGCAGAAATTGAATCGGGTATGTAAATGTAAATATTATGATCTATTGATATATTTAAAATTTTCCTAATATTTATTGACATATTTATTAATTTAGTTATTTATTGAATATGTACTTTTTTTTCGAATATGTACAGATGAAATCACTATCGATAATGAGATGTTAGAAAATGTCGACACTCACACATATGGAGATAAAAAACCTGACTATATTATACGATATCGTGTCGATAAAATTTTGGAAACGTTTTTCAAAACTGAGCAAGTGACAGTTCAAGCTCAAATGTTGAAAGGTCTCCTATCATCAAGGAAATTAAAAGAAACGACGACACTATTGGGTATTCGAAAATCAACCAAAGATAAAAAAATGAAAGAAGAGGTGATAAAAAATATGAGTAGTGCTATAGAGTCAATTAAGAGATCTAGAGATAAAGAGGTTTCAAATATATGTAGAGGAATACAAATAGCAATGGTTTCACCAAGTACTCAAGAGAACCGTTTGAATCTAACATCTATGGCACGAGCACTGGGAACCTCGCGAAAAACTCTGCACAAACATCGAAAATTTCGACTGCAAATAGACGTAAATGATGAACTCACTTGTTGGAGAGCTATTTGTAGGCAACCATACAAAGATAGACTTGGAGAAGATGTTAAAAAAATAATATATGAATATTGGAAGAGCAATTCGCGTGTTTCACCCACTGCAAGACATGTGATGCGAAGAAGAATAACACGAAATCAATACGAAGAACATGAAAAACATCTCTTGGAAACCACTCAAATAGAGTTATTCAACAAGTTCAAAGAAGAGAATCGTCAAATTCAAGTTTCACTCAATGCTTTTGTTCAACAAAAACCATGGTATGTAAAACCTATCACCGTACGCGACACTTGTTGTTGTTGTTATCATGTGGAATTTGAGTTATATTATGACACATTCCTTGATTTCGGTAGAACATTATGGAAGGATTCACCTCCTCCTTCCACTATCAGTGAATTCATATCTCAAATTCTATGTGAAAGAGAAAGCGATGAACTATTTTACAAAAAGAAATGTGTTGGTGGTAAAAAATGCGATGATTGTGGAAATTTGACTAAATTTCAAAACAAATATCGTATTGATATAAATTATCAATCATTGTCCAACATGAAAGTGAAATGGAAGAGATATGAATATACCAGTACATCGATTCAAAGTGCAGATAGTGTTAAAAGAATCGAATTACGAGAAGACGAAATTTTTCTGATAGACTTTTTGAGAAAATTTGAAGCAGAAATTTACAAATACACCATGCATTCCCATAGAGCTCGATGGCAAGACTTGCAATTCAAAAAATCTCGTGAAGTTTTTCCACCAGGAACCATTTTGTCAGTGATTGATTTTGCAGAAAACTACACATTTGCTCCACAAAAAGAAATTCAGAGTGAATACTATCACTCTGACCAAGTCTCCATGCTTGTCCATATTCTATATAGACATGCTGAACAAAATGTCGATCATATAGAAAGCACGAGTGAAAATCGACATATCATTAAAGAATATCACTTTTATATCAGTGACGATCGTACACATGATGCATGTTTTGTACAACATTGTTTTGGAAGAATTTATGATTCATTGAAAAATCGTGGAATAACATTCAATGAACATTGGATATGGTCAGACGGATGCGCAGGTCAATTCAAATCTGCACGATCATTTTTTTGGTTGTGTCGTCTTCATAAGAAAACCTCCATTAAACATTGTTGGAATTTCTTTGAGACTGGCCATGGAAAAGGAGAACATGACGGTGCAGGAGCATGCATAAAACGATTACTTCGAAGATATCAAATGAACCACTTTGCACGCCGACTTGCAAACGCTGAAGAAGTTGTTCAATGGTGCAAAAATGCTCTAAGCCATGAGATTAACCCATCATGAGAAGTGCAAAGGTACATTCAATTTAATTTATATTGGTAATCTAATTTTAAACATTGTACATTTATCATGCAATGATTATTTTTAATTGTATTTTGATATCATATTTACGAATTCTTTTTCTAATTTTCCATATAAAGGTTTTTCTGGCATATTGGAATCGGAGACGTAAATAGATCAATTGGAAATGAAGTTGGAACAATAAAAGGGACTCGAAAATTTCATTCAATTCAAACAAAATTGTCCACAAATGTGTTTGCATTGGATAAAATAAAATATTCTTGTTTTTGTGATGTTTGCATAGACAACACAAAATCCAATGACATCTGTGAAAACAAAATGTATGTGAACGATTGGAAACATACAGAGCTAAATACAAAGGGAAAAATGTTTGTTGCAATGATTGAAGAAATGGAATCAGATGAAACTACAATATCATCCGATGGTGATCGAGTTTTTGATCTTGTTAGAGAAGGTAACATTTGAATTACTTTTTAATGATTTAAAGATTTACAAATTTAAATTTAAATATGCATAATTAAATGTTAAATTTATTTTATTGTGCAGGAGATGTTTTTGCTGTAATTGCACCTATTGAAAATGATGAAAATGTGAAGTATTATTTGATGCGTTGCACTGAACAAAAAATGAAATTATTACAAGACTATAATGATCATGGATTTCAGTATGACAAAGGGTCTATTATACTGAAAGGTTATTTTTTCAAACAAACTCGTCAAAGTGGAGACTTTGTTTACTTTGAAGACTATGAACCTGATTCCATAAGTTGTCAGTATAGTCACTTGGTGTGTGCAGCACGCATAAAGTTGATAGAAGTTCAATCAAAGAAAAAAATCAAAAATTAAGAAATGGAAAATGTCAAAATCCGATCATGAACGGATTATTGAGGATGGAATTCCATTAGAATTTTTTTGAGTGAAGTGTCCAACAATTTATTATCTTTTAGACCTTTCAGTACTCAACTAAAAATTGAACTGCTTAGGTTATTTGTGGTTTGCAGATATTACAAATTGTTTGGGTACAAGCACGTGCTCTAGTATCCACTGAAAGTAGTTTTTCTATACATGTGCATTGATTAAAAATGTTAAATATGTATTGGATATATATATTCTAGAATGAAATTAATTGTTCTTGTATATTAATTGTTTTTGTATGTGTTCTCCGACCATATGGTACAAACTATTTCACTTTATTTTGTAAAGTCAGATTCGGTCCCCATATGGCCTAGCCTCCAAGGGACGAGATAACAAGTGGTTGTCCCCACTTGCCCGAATCTCGGCTTTTAAGTACAATTTTACTGTTTATGTCGAGCATCTTACATGATGTCCTAGCCAAAGATAGATTCTCCTTGTTTCAAGTTTCTAGTAAAAGTTGTCACCGAATGCCCTGCTCGAACTCTTGTAGTAAACACCATACCTCATCTCTCTTGCTCTCCAATATTATTAGGTTTAATTATTATAACACAAAAATCGTTCTACATTATCAATAATTTTTTGCGCTTAAAGTAAAATCAATGAACACTATTAATCCAATGTCCTTACAAGTAATGTACCATCATACATGAAATTATATCAAATTAGAAATCAACATATACAATGAAATCAATGGGGATTGTCTTGTTGCAAGTAACATAATTTCAATTTACCATATGTGCAAATGTAGGTTGAAACCATTCAAAACTTTAAGTTGTAAATTGAAACCATCCAAAACTTTAAGTCTTAAAACCCTTTCGATTATATATTGTGCATCATTAAAACATTTAACATTTAAAGTTCATTAAATATCACATGCAAAATGTAGATTGAAACCATCCAAAACTGGAGTTTTAAAAACTTCACATGCCACATGCCAATTATAATTCAACAATCCAGCAAAAACATTTAACAAATTAAATATCACACGCCACACTAAGACGACCACACTAAGAGGATTGGTGCACTTCGTTTGGAAGGAGTCAATATATGTCGTATTGGAGCGATCAGACAGAATTCGAAAAGGAAAGAGCTTGAACCAATTCAAGCAGACCCAGGATCGAATTGTTCTATGGAGCTTCATGAGAAGAGATATGTGAAAAGCACTGTTTAGCCATGCCAATTATAATTCAACAATGCAACAAAAACATTTAACAAATTAAATATCACACGCCAAAGTCGTTTCAAGTTTTTGGTAAAAGTTGTCACCGAATGACCTACTAGAATATTATAAATACTAACTTTGTAAGATCATTTGGCATTCAGAAAAATTCGAAAGTCTTAAACTGTCAATCAATTTAAAGTATCATTCACCATAGGGAGTGTAAAATATTCAATGTAGGTTGGTGACGATGCTCACTCCTAGCTTGAAGCAGCGCCAATGACCAATTCTTTAATGAATTCCAATGCACTAGACAAACGTTGGTTCAACCTACTTGGTTTTTCACGCAAGAAATTCCAAGGATGGACTTTCTAGACAAACTGCTGAAATTGAAAAGCTTGACATGGAGATATGACAAGGTGAACAAAGACTTCAGGAACTCTTTATGGAAAGGGCTCACTTGAAGGAAATAAGCACCACGTTGCAGGGTAAAGTCAAGAACATGGAAGATAAGATCAAGAGGGACTTTCTTGATCAGAAACCTATTGGTTTGAAGAAAGAAAATGCATGTGTTGGCACACTTGGAAAAGAAGACGACCACACTAAGAGGATTGGTGCACTTCGTTTGGAAGGAGTCAATATATGTCGTATTGGAGCAATTAGACAAAATTCGAAAAAGAAAGAGCTTGAACCAATTCAAGCAAGCCCGGGATCAAATTGTTATATGGAGCTTCATGAGAAGAGATATGTGAAAAGCACTGTTAAGCCAAGGGCTAGTTCGAAAAACATATTGGAAGAGGAAATGTTGAAGAAGATTGCGAAAGTAAGGCACAAGACAAGGAGGAATGATGATGAAAGTTCCTTGGACTTGAGATTCATGTCTACAACCGTACA
Source organism: Pinus albicaulis (assembly GCA_034641835.2). Lineage (NCBI taxonomy): Eukaryota > Viridiplantae > Streptophyta > Pinopsida > Pinales > Pinaceae > Pinus > Pinus albicaulis. Next base: position 45,341 of record JAXQQM020080903.1, read on the forward strand.
TGGGAAAAATTTCTCTGCTTTGATAGACACGGGGGCTACCCATAGCTTCCTAAGTTGAAAGGCAGCTTCATCTCTTAGAAAGAGGAAGGCTAGCATCGATAAAGAGTTGAGTGCTTTCAAGGCAGTCAACTCAAGGATAAAAGTAGCACGACTGGTGTCATGAAAAGCACACATGTGAGAGTAGGGTCATGGTTTGGAAAGATAGACTTAAGAGTCATTGACATGGATGATCATTCTATGATGGACCATACCAATGATGGACCGAGACATTCTCTTAATTCTTGTGATCAATCTTAAACTATTTTATGAAAGATAGATAAACCATTTAAATATTTAGCTCAAACTCTTGTAGTAAACACCATACCTCAAGTCTCTCTTGCTCTCCAGTATTATTAGGTTTAATTATTATAACACAAAAATCGTTCTACATTGTCAATAATTTTTTGCGCTTACACTGAAATCAATGAACACTATTAATGCAATGACTTTACAAGTAATGTACCATCATACATGCAATTATATCAAATCAGAAATCAACATATACTACATAATGAAATCAATGCGGATTGTTTTGTTACAAGTAACATTTCAATTTACCACATGTGCAAATGTAGGTTCACATTCTATCATTCATGTAGTTTTAAAAACTTCAGATACCATTAGAATTATAATTCAACTATCCAACAAAACATTTAACATTAAATATCACATGCCATGCCAATTATAATTCAACTATCCAACAAAAATATTTAACATTAAATATCAAATGTCAAATGTAATTCAATGACAACATTACTTCACATTCACATGCCAAAAGTACTAAAACCATCCAAATAAAACTGAAATCAATGAACAAGTTATTAATCCAATGACTTTACAAGTAATGTACCATCATATGTATGCAATTATATCAAATCAGAAATCAACATATAATGTAATGAAATCAATGGGGATTGTCTTGTTACAAGTAACATTTCAATTTACCACATGTACAAATGTAGGTTCACATTCCATCATTCATGTAGTTTTAAAAACTTCAAATGCCATGCCAATTATAATTCAACTATCTAACAAAAACATTTAACATTAAATATCACATGCCATGCCAATTATAATTCAACTATCTAACAAAAACATTTAAAACATTAAATATCACATGCCATGCCGATTATAATTCAACTATCCAACAAAAACATTTAACATATATGTCCAAAAATATGTCCAAAAAACATATTGTAATAAAATATGTCCAAAAATTGTAAATCTCACTCAAGTATCAAACTGTATCAAGTTTAACAAATTTTAAAACCATCTAAATTTTGAAATAAAATCAAATCTATTGTATATCTTGTCCATCAAATGGAAGATCTAGCCTCTGGGTCTCGGTTGGCTCGCTATCTTGTAAAGGGAAAACCTACATACACAATGTACATGTACTTGAACATTAAAATTTGAAGTTTTAAAAATGAACGAGAATATATATATCTAGAACTTCATGTCAAAAACAAAATATAACAAAAAAATCGCGCAATACCTCGTAAGGTTGCCTCTCCATTTGATGAACAGGATCTGCCATAGAAACATCTCTAGTGGTAACCTATACAATATACATGTACAGTTAAATATAAATATATATATATATATAGAAATAATTTATATAAATTAAAAACTTTCAAATGAAAATGCACGTGTGTACATATATATAAACTTATTTGAACAATAATATTAAAAAAAAGAACTAAAGACAACTTCTTCAAATGCTGTGGATGTCCCTATCTCCGTCGCTAAAGTCCTCGGATTAAAAAAATCTTCCATACAAACCTAAATTCAAAAAATTTTAAATAACTCAAAATATAGATCTCTCTCTCTATATCTCAATTTTTTATGGAACTTTTTGAGGTAACATAAATTTTGAACTTGTGAAAAATTGTCCATACTTGTGCATCTCCCAATGAAGTAGAAGGTATATCTCCTAAAGAAGAAGAAGGTACCGACATCCCAAAAACATCAGACGGAATCGGTACCTGTTAAAACATTTTATCAAATTAAATATATATACATACATGTACATGTGTGGCAACAATTATTTATTTTAGAGTCACTTAAAAAACACTAACATACATGTGCCAACATATCATGATGGGCAGACCCATCTGCATCGTTTGAGCCAGAGGTCCCGAACGTAATATTAACATTTTCATCACGCATCATGCATGAGAACTGCAAATGGTGTTTTAACATATAATCATACCTTTTTGTTAGATTAATGTACACATACAAATAAATGTATACATGTGTACATACACATGTATTTATTACAAATTGTACACATGTATATGTAAATATAATTTCAAATCCTAAGGTCACTAACACATACCGTTCCGGTGCCCTCTTCCTAACGAAAAATTAGGTCTTGCAGACCATTAAACCATTGTACATATATTTGAGATACTAACATTAATGTTATAAAACAGATGGCACGTGCATTTTCACGTGCTCTTTGTCGATTTAAGCCAAGATCGACTTCACTCAATCCGCTATGAACATTTTCGATCATAACATCTCTTGCTTCACGACTTATTTGAGAAGTCGCATCCATCTCTGATCGCAAGGTTTCGACTCGAGACGGTCGACTCACCAATGGCGGCTCAGGGCGAGGCAACTCCACATCTCGCTTAGCGCCCTTACGTTGACATAATCGACCTCTCCCCGGGCCAAAAAATTTTGAAGGAAGGTCATTGTAGTCTGGTTTCATATCCAAAAAAAATTCTGCATAAAACATTTGTGAAAAATAAAGAGGAACCTCATCGTTCCATGGAAGCCTTCCAAAGGCCGCAAGATGTCGACTATACAAATATTTTGCTTTGTCTGGGTGCTTGAAATACTGCACCTTCAACATTTTTTTTTTTAGCCCTTCCTTATAATTAAACATTGACTTAGCATCATCTCTTGAAAAACTTTTTTTTATGTCCTGCCATTTATCGGGACCTATCACTGTTTCTCTTCTCTTTCTCATCACTTCTACAAACGAATCAGTGGTTGGCCCCAAATCTTTGTACACTATTACCATTTCACTCAATGAATGTGTAACTATTTCTAGGCTTTGTCTACTCTCAGCAGGTAGAGACAAATCCTGGAGATCTCTTTGCAATTTTGCATAAAGGCTTTGACACCTTTGTAAAGTGCATTCTGCCATGTTCGTTTCCCATGGTATATCAGTAATCTCAGCCGGATAAGTTGTGCTAGGTTGACAGCCTTCTTCTTCAATGTAGCGCACTGCCCTGCGTCTTTTTTGACCACTGGCTCTAACATTTTCAGCCTCTGCATCAACATATATAAAATTTTGTATCTTAGAAAAAACACGTGTAAAAAAGGTCGTACAAATTTAATGAAAAAATATTGAAATTGATGGCAACCTTGATGTTGTTGGTTAACATCATCTCCAACTTGACCCTGCTGAGAACAAACCCCAGAATGATGCTGCTGAGAACCAGACCCACAGTGACCCTGTTGAGAACCAGCAGCCGTTGATTGCTGGCCTTCGGGGGAATAAATATCACCCCCTTCCCGCACCATGCTACCTCGACCGGCTGAACCTTGGCCACGCTCCATGGATGGAGTAGAAAGCCTTCTCCTCTTGCCTCCTAAAAATTAAAATATGAAACTTATTAACAACTAATTTCACTCATAAAGTTAATAAAAAAATCACTTCCATATGTACACACATGTATGGAGATTTAAGATTATATTTAAATACCGTGAACATCCTCCATATGGGATTCCGCTGATCTTCTTCTTTCATCCTCCATGATATATATCTATTGGCCAACATTCACAAAATAGATTTCAAAAAATCAATACCTCAGAGTAAAATCCAGTTTGGGGCTGTTAAATCCAGTATGTTCTATATTTCTTAGAACAATAGAAGGTTTATAAAATAACATGCGAAGCAACATGAGACTTGGAACAATCATTTTCATTATCTATATGGAAGGCAAGAATGATTATATCCCCTTGAGCTTAAGCTTATGTAGTTTGTCAATTTTTATCATATATTTTTTGGTAAGTGTAAATGTTTTTTTTATCTATATTACAGGTCATGAGTTCCCCAATTTTACCTTATGTAAAGCATGATTCTAGGATTACTAAAATTTTTACTTGGTTTTTTAATAATATATCAAATAAAGTTTTTGAGAAGCAAATATGGCTTGTTCCTTAGAATTTGGCACTTTGAATTTCCTTCCCCATATTTCTTGTTAATGATTATAACCTTAAAATGGCTAATATTGGTTTGTCATCATCATCTAAAAATGACTTAGCAGATGAAAATTTACCATGTCAATCATCATCACTTCACACCATCTCATACATGACCCCTTCTACATATTATATGCATGAATTTTTGAAATGTCATCCTCTCTACCTATCCCATGAATGATTGTGACAACAGGTGAATAAAATACAATTTATCGCAGAAGATAGTTTCTAGCTTGTCCAACTCCATCCGCCCCATAGCTAGTGATTTCTCAATTTTCCACTTCCAACTTTCTATTCTCGAAATTCATTAGCAGCTAATTTTATCGATAGCCACACCACTATACATATAATTATCATATACACTACTACATTAATGAACTCTACGTTGTTTGTTATTGTAAAGTCCAATAACAAACAATGTTAATTGAGTTTAGTAGTGTATATATATAACAATTTCTTTGACTTCCAGGTGTGTTGTGACTATTAGTAGAATTAACTACCAAAATTAATTTCCAAAATAAAATGTTGGAAGAGAAAAATAGGCAATCATTGGATATGGAGTGCGTGGAGGAGGACAAACTTACACTGATCATTTCCTTATCAAATTTCCTTTATTCACCTAATTTCACAATCAATCGTGGTCTAGATAGAAGGGATGACCTACCATAAATTCAATCATATAATGTGTAGAAGGGTCATATGTAGATGGTGTGAAACGATGATTACAAACATGATAATTTTTCATTTACTAGGCCATTTTGAGATGATGATTACAAAAGTAGTGCTAGCCCATTAAAGGTTATAATCATTGGTGCCTAATGTGGGGTGGACAATTTAAATCAAGTTCGTATCAAAGTACAATTTAGCTCATTTTAGTCAAGGTTAGTTAGAAGAATTAGCTATTGGTTTCTACCTTCAATTTCCTCCGAAAATGAATGTGTACGTGCTTTTGAGAGACATTAGAGACATTAGAGTACCTTCAATTTCCTCTGAAAATGAATGTGTACGTGCTTTTGAGAGACATTAGAGACATTAGAGGAACAAGGTCCAAATTTTTTATGAAAATGTGCTATGAAAGTAAAGGGTTTTAAAGGCAAGCATGTACAAGGCATAGTTGAGCCAAATGTTCTTTAAGAAGGGCATAGTTGAGCCAAATGTTCTTCAAGAAGGGCCTAATTATTTGGGTCTTGGTTATGGAAAACATGGAAAATGCTCCAAAGCCAAGGAGGCTTGTGAGGTTTGTGTTCATGATGAATGGAACATGTACATAGTTTACCTTAAAGTTGTTGTGTTTTACGAATATTAAAAAATGAAGAACTTATATTTAGATCCATTCCAGAGATTGACTGCAGGGGCATTTACTAGATATGTCACATTTCATAAAAGATGAGATCCAGAGGCTACCTGGCCCTTTACAGACTCTGCCTATAGAACTTGTAGAAGTAAACACTAGAGGCATTAACAATATCAAAGAACTAGACATGGGAATGTGTCTCTTTCCCTACGCAAAAAAATAATTCTTGAGGTAGTTAATCTTCATAGACAGGTCATCAAGCAAGTCAATGTGATCATCCCTCCTTCCCTCCCTTCTAAAATAATTATGTTTTGCGAGTCAGAAAGCCAAAATATGGAGACAATTATCACCAAATCCAACGTACGATTATGCATGATGGAGAATATCTAGCGCTTTCCCTTGTTAAATATATTAACAAGGGAAAGCGCTAGAGATTCTCCATCATGCATAATCGTACGTTGATGCTTATAGAGCGAAAAAACTGAAAGAATCAACTTGTAGGGTCATTTTAATGGGGGGTGGAGAATTCGGGTCTTTGCAAATTCAAAGTATGGTGCATGTTGCATGAAGCAAGATGTTGAAAGTAGAGTTATGTTAGACACACTTAAATGCAACAAATATGGAAATTTGTACATGAGCTCTATTATTTGACTTATGAGTCAGTTGTTTGAAAAGGCATGTTTTCTCAACTTGTGTTTGGTTGATGGTTTTGTACACCAATATGTAAGAGTACATGGACATATTCACATGATGTGAATTTTTTTTTCTTTGAAGGAGAAAAATGATGTGTTTTCAGTTTGATGGTTTTGTTTGTGACAAGACATCACAAGATTTTGCGAAGGTCCACTCTTGAGCGAGAGCCTCGTGATTACAACCTATCCGTGAGAATCAAATGGGAGTGCATCCTTATTTTGAAGGAGAAATTTCAATATGCTTTAGGAAATTTAATTTCAAGTCATTTAATTTCATTAGAAATAATTCAGAGGTACATGAAATGAATAGTATTTAGGAAGAACAATAGTCCCTCATGGAATATGAAGAAAGTAGCCACTTCATTTTGTATATATGCATGCTTTGAGTTACTCCTCAAAAATTTCAAAACATGTGTATTTATTACTCTACCCATCCCGATTTTCATAGGATCCATAGCACATACATTTCTATATGCACCCTAGTTGTTGTAAGGCCTAATTATTTCATCACTTTCAAAGGAATTACATCAATTGTTTCTCCTAAATCTAGCATATAGTTGTGTAATAATATTTTATTTATTAGTAGGAATATATGAAAATGTTTATGACTTACATTTTTATTCCCTTGGTTCATCTTTTATAACTCTATAGGATAATCCTCAAAAGTAGGGTCATCTACTTCATCAAATTTTAAGAACTTCTTAACCTAGTATCTTTATTTCATATTTGCATAACTTCCACAAATGGGATAGAAACAAGATATTTTCCAAGTGTTGAAGTAAACCAACATTAATTTCATTGTACACTCTTTATATGGGTATGGTTGAATGTTGTACATCTGGTACATAGATCAATTTGTTGTTTTCATTGTTTACTCTTAAAAATTATTTGAAGTGGGAGCGAAGAGTTGGTTTCTTCCTAGGTTGGCTTACATTTCCTTTAATATGTGATCCATCCCTTTCTCTAATTCATATTTTTATCTCTTCTATTAATTATGTTATTCTTTCTATGTATTGTTAGTACAAGGGGGTGAAATAATTTCGTATCATTTTCTAATTGTTGAGGTCGTTTGAATCTCCAATAGTTGTGTTGGTGTGGTGGGAACCATGCTAGGAGTTGGGTACTCCATTGATATGGTCAAGGTACTTAGTGTATGAGGAGCATCCAAAATTAGACGGATTGGGATCTTGATAAGGGGGATATGTCACTTGATGCATGCAGTGATGATGGTATTTGATGAGTAAAGGACACATATAGATGAGATGAGTGTCTTTAACATAGAGCACTCAAGGGCATGCCATATACTAATTAACTGAGTTCGTGACATAATAAATGGTGGAAGAGGAATCATCAACATATGAGGTTAGTGTAAGTGGTGGTGCTACTATTGAGGCATGATGTATGGTGACCAACACATCTTGATATCGTCGGAGATTGACACAATGTTGTGTATAATGTTTGTGTTTCACATAAATAGACAAGATCGTTGGTTCTTAAACCCTTATTACGTGATGAGGTGGCAACATCACCTGATGGAGTGGGGAGAAATGGGGGTGCTTAAGGGGTATGAAGGATACCCTTCAACTCATGAAGCATGGGGCATGTATTTTGATGTCTCATTAATTTCTTTGCAAATTCAAAGTATGTTGCATGTTGCATGAAGCAAGATGTTGAAAGTACATGAGCTCTATTATTTGACTTGAGAGTCAATTGTTTGAAGAGGCATGTTTTGTAAACTTGTGTTTGGTTGATGGTTTTGTACACCAATATGTAAGAGTACATGTACATATTCACATGATGTGAATTTTTTTTTCTTTGAAGGAGAAAAATGATGTGTTTTCAGTTTGATGGTTTTGTTTGTGACAAGACGTCACAAGATTTTGCAAAGGTCCACTCTTGAGCAAGAGCCTCATGATTACAACCTATCTGTGAGAATCAAATGGGAGTGCATCCTTATTTTCAAGCAGAAATTTCAATAGGCTTTAGGAAATTTAATTTAAAGTCATTTAATTACTCTACCCATCCCAATTTTCATAGGATCCATAGCACATACATTTCTTGTGTAATAATATTTTATTTATTAGTAGGAATATATGAAAATGTTTATGAATTACATTTTTATTCCCTTGATTCATCTTTTATAACTCTATAGGATAACTCTTTTATAACAAGTAGATTATGTTAAATTCTTTCTATGTATTGTTAGTAAAGGGGGTGAAATAATTTCTTATCATTTTCTAAGTGGTAAGGTCGTTTGAATCTCCAATAGTTGTGTTGGTGTGGTGGGAACCATGCTAGGAGTTGGGTACTCCATTGATATGGTCAAGGTACTTATTGTATGAGGAGCATCCAAAATTAGGCGGATTGGGATCTTGATGAGGGGGATATGTCACTTGATGCATGCAGTGATGATGGTATTTGATGAGTAAAGGACACATATAGATGAGATGAGTGTCTTTAACATAGAGCACTCCAGGGCATGCCATATACTAATTAACCGAGTTCGTGACATAATAAATGGTGGAAGAGGAATCATCAACATATGAGGTTGGTGTAAGTGGTGGTGCTACTATTGAGGCATGATTTATGGTGACCAACACATCTTGATATCGTCGGAGATTGAGACAATGTTGTGTTTAATGTTTGTGTTTCACATAAATAGACAAGAGGTCGTTGGTTCTTAAACCCTTATTACGTGATGAGGTGGCAACATCACATGATGGAGTGGGGAGAAATGGGGGTGGTTAAGAAATAGTTAAGCACCAATAGTTGAAGGGTATGAAGGATACCCTTCAACTCATGAAGCATGGGGCATGAATTGGTGGGATGACCTAATGTGTCTCAAAGGGCACACGAGGGACTAACCTTAGGGGTATTTTTGGTTGAAGGTTCTTTCTAAAATAAAAATTATAAATAACTATGGAAACTTGCATTAACATGTGTGTGTGTGTGTGTGTGTGTGTGTGAGATCCTAAAAATACTTAGTCCAACAAGAATAAATATACTTGGAAAATATAACCAAATATATAATCAAAATTAATTTGTGTTCAATACAACCAACCATATAATTGAAATTACGAGTATGAGAATTTTTATTATAAAAATAAAAATAAAAGTAAACTATGATAATGATATTGTATAACAAATTATCCTACAAAAATTATTGTAGAAAATTTTCAAAATTGAAATGCAACCTTAAATTCCTTGCATTCTTTCATCAACTTTGTTAATAATTGAATAGTCTACTAGTTGACTATATTACAAACTACAATGAATATTGTCTTTTCCTAATGTTCATTGTGAAAATGGATCCTCACGTTAATGTGATAGGATCTTTTTCATCTCTCAAGTTACTAGGTCAAAGCATCCTAATGGGTAAATTAATTGTGAGATAAATTACTTGCATTAAATGTCAATCCAGGTTCTTATACTTCTAAAGTACACTTGCACAATATATGCTAAGCAATTAACTCTCAATAAAAAATGGAAATTAACCTATGGAAATGATTGCAATTAAAGAAAACCAATTAATGAAAATATCTAAATGAGCACAAACACGTTATTCACATATTCACATGATGTGAACTTGTTTTTTCTTTGAAGGAGAAAAATGATGTGTTTTTAATTTGATGGTTTTGTTTGTGATAAGACGTCACAAGATTTTGCGAAGGTCCACTCTTTAGCGAGAGCCTCATGATTACAACCTATCCGTGAGAATCAAATGGGAGTGCATCCTTATTTTGAAGGAGAAATTTCAATAGGCTTTAGGAAATTTAATTTCAAGTCATTTAATTTCACTAGAAATAATTCAGAGGTAAATGAAATGAATAGTATTTAGGAAGAACAATAGTCCCTCATGGAATATGAAGAAAGTAGCCACTTCATTTTGTATATATGCATGCTTTGAGTTACTCCTCAAAAAATTTCAAAACATGTTTATTTACAAAAGGTTACAAAGGCTTCTTCAAAAGGTTACAAAGGCTTCTTCAAGTATATCAATTGAATCAAAATTTGGAGAAGCACTCCTATTTAGGTAAAGCACTTTGAGGACAGTATATGAAAAGTACTTATAAATGAAGGAAGGAAGCTCTTTGGGGGAGACTTTGAAGTGTAGCATGAGACTTAAATCAGGTCCACCTGAAAGCACATGATCTTAAGGGGAGACTTTGAAGGTGTAGGATCAACAGCATGATTATCTGGTAACAAAAAGGCAGCATGAATCTGTCAGGTCCATACAATCATACAGGAATAGGAATAGTTCAAGAAGTTTTGGGAGCATGATTATTTCATACAGGAAAAAAATTTGGTTAAGGGCAGATAAGGAGATACTAAAATATCAGGCTCAACCATGAATATGGCAGTGTTTATAAACATGTGTGACCCTTTGCAATCGATATTAAAGCAGGATATGTTTGCAGACATTAATACAAATATTGACTATGAGCAGGAAAGAAAGGTGAGACTTAAAGCAAATATTGAATATTAAAGCACATGATCTTAAGGGGAGACTTTGAAGGTGTAGGATCAACAGCATGATTATCTGGTAACAAAAAGGCAGCATGAATCTGTCAGGTCCATACAATCATACAAGAATAGGAATAGTTCAAGAAGTTCAAAAGCACTGTTAAGCCAAGGGCTAGTTCAAAAGACATAAAAAGTTAAAACCAAAACTAAAAGGCTAAAGTGACAAGTCACACAAATCATATTGATGTTCATACTGGAAAACCATGTGAAAACCAAATAAAATTGAAATTTTCTCTTCACATTTAAAATTAAAACTAATAAAACAAAACAGGTTAAAGAAGACTCCAGAGTAATAAAAGTTTAATTATATGATACACTGTCAGTAAAAACAAAATAATTTTTCGAGTACAGATATATCAATGATCATATATGCATATTGAACTAAGTTACTAATTATATGACACGGTGTCAATAAAAACGAAAAGTTAAAACCTGAGTTTATAATAATATAACCACCGTTGTATTGGTCTGGCCGAACGATGTTGCGACACTTTCTCTTATCACTTTCCGGAGGCTTTATATTAATGATAACACTCTAAAGGCCTTTATTTTTTCTTGTTTTTGGGGCAGGAAGCGAAGGATGGAATACCCTCTGTTCCCAGCTTATGTATGCCGGATAATTCATAAATCTTATTCTGGAGTAGAGCAGGATGCGGAGGATGTAGTGTCCAGGGCAAGGGTCAAATTAACGTCTGCCATGAGATACAAAATAAAAAGAAGCAGATCCAAGATGTTTTGCAGAGATAGAGATGCGCTCTTAACTTTAAATGATCACACCAAGTGCAGAGTACCTACCAACTACGCAGCCTTTGCTACTCTGATCTCTGTATCAAGACCTCGAGAGTAATTGGAAAATGGATTGAAAACAAAACAACACTGAAATGAAAATCTGGTGGGTTACTGAATTTCTCAATTCATTTAAGTTTAAACTTTATATCGATTGAAATACCATAAATATTTTGGCTATATAGTATATATTAATATGAGTAATGTGAATTTTCAATTAAATAACAAAACACAGTGTCAGAGTAAAGCGTAGTAATAAGTTTAATAAATAATAACTAAACATTGAACAATGAACATTCCAGAATGAGCACAAGCAAAATTTTAAATTCCTTTACAAACTAAAGTCTAAAACTATACCACTGGACTGTAAAGACGGATTCAGAAATAGCATACCCGGGCCAACGCAGACGTAACAGCAGGAGCGCCAACGCGGACGTAACAGCAGGAGCGCCAACGCGTCGAATCGAAACAAAGCTGCAACTATCTGCGCACCAGCAGAAACAGAGCCACCGCTGAAACAGAGACAAACAGAAACAGAATTGAAAAATCGCGCGAACAATAGAACCTGTACAATTCGCGGGAGAAGCATTTATAAAAAAATAGTTCGGCCGAACTTTTTTATAAGTTCGGCCGAACTCTTGTTGCCGGTTTTCCAAAGCTCCGGCAAAAATTCTGTTCGTTGTGCCGTCACTGTGCCGTCAATCTAAATGAACTCAAAATTTCGGCCGAACTATTTAATAAAGTTCGGCCAAACTATTATATAGTTCGGCCGAACTTTATAAAATGTTCGGCCGAACTATTGCCGAAAAAAATTTTCTGCCCCCGATTCTCACAAAAGTGTAACCCAGCTTCACGTTTCCGCCCTTCCTTCAATTTCCTCCTCACATGCAACATGTGACCTTTCATCTCCCTTTTCTCCTAATTTCCATTATTTTCATAAATAAATGTGCCAAAATAATTTCCATTATTTTCCTTTGCCAATTTCCTTAGCCATAATAAACCATATGAACACCCACACTAGGATGTTACGCAACATTCAACTTGGAATATGTGTCCTCTAACTTTGGTTATTATTTTAACTATATTATATGGAATTTTCACTAAGGTTATTCTGAGAATCCTCTCCCTTGGGGTACACCATCCTCGGTGTTCGATCACACATATACACTCAACAACAATTTGTTTAAAAGAAAAACATAATTCCCCATGGAGCTTTATAACATATCTTGATGCAATATTTACAATGATAACCCCTCTAAAAATCAAACCATCATGAAATCATAAATACATGAATACTATAATGACATCACACCATACCGCTTATTGGATATTTATAACATATCCCATGGCAGTATTTACATCCATATACATATAAGTACATATACATCGTATCACATCAAAACATATACCAACATCACACTAAAGCTTCTTTTCCTCAACTGGAAAAAAAAAGAAGGATACATAGCCCAAGTCTAATCGTCATCTACCATGTAGCTTCATCGGGCCCAAAGTACTTCCATTACACTTTAACTTGTCGATTGCTCTATTAGAGCATGAGCTTATTGTTTACCAAAAGGCACTTTCTGATTCAGAGTTTGGAAATCTCCTTCTAGATCCACACGCAATACGGACAATAAATAACATGATCAAAATATTTAACATATCTCTTAAGCAATGATATGAAAATAATCACTTTAGGACTTTCACTATGGAAGACGATGTAAGTCAATGGCCAATGATGCACGATGCTCTCGATGATCTTGAAGGATTCCACAAAACCTTGGTGCAAACTTGGCACATGATCCAATCACAAGGAGCTCTTCTTCGCTTGATACACAAGTACACCTAATCCCCAACACAAAACTCCTTGAAAAACACATTTACTTGTCTACATAACTCTTCTACCTATCTGCATTGCTTCCGAGTTCTTCTTGATCGAGTTGCATTCTGTTCTATTTCTACCAGCATATCTGGTCCAATCAATACCATTTTTAACGGGATCACTCCAAATTATAGGGTTTGTAAATCAACCGCCACAATGAATTAAATGGATTCATCCTCAATGACTCTTGATACCCATTGTTGCGGGGAGAACTCTACAGTGGAAGATACTCTTCCCACTTGTATCTGAGATGCATCTACATCTTCATCATCCTCCAATATCTGCGACCCTCTCGGTATGTCCATGCATGCACGAGATGATAAGTCGTGCGAAGGAAAACTCGGTGCCCAAACCTACAAAAAACTCCTTACAAAACTTGGAAGTGAACTTTACATCCTTATCCCAGACATGATATTCCTCATAACACATGCAATATAACTATATCTCTGATAAACACATATACTACATCACTAAGCCAGGTTTTAGTCTTCACTAGAATGAAATGTATAACCCTTTGTCAACATGTACACAACAACCATGACCAGACTAATTTTTTCTAGCGTCTCGGCAACCACAGTAATGAAATCCATGGAAATGAATTTCCATTTCCACTTTGGAATTACGATTGGGTTGTATTCCACCTAGATGTTTACACTCTGCCTTAACCATCGAAAATCCAAACATCCGGCTACAAACTCTACCACATCCTTCTTTAGATTCAACGAATAATAGAATATATTCACTCTGATCAAAGTCTTATGGTAGCACAACGGGTGACCCGAATATGGTTTCTGTGAAACTCCTCAAGATCACCTTCTTGAGCTCCATGATATCTGGTATATATATCCTTGTCCCTAAATCTAACAATCCATTCTTGTGAGATGACGGTCAAATCCTATACACACCTCTACCCTCACAGTGCTTTTACTACCACATATACAAACTTATGTGCACAATACGCCATATACATGTGCTTGTACTGCCACATATACAAACTTATGTACATGTGCCATACATGTACCTATAACGAACACATATATACTTGTACATGTATCTATAACAAGCGTACATGTCACTCCTACGCAGCTTGTGCATAATCTCCATATACACAGCCCAGTCCAATGGCATACAAGATCCTGTTCTGTAATTTTTGTCCATAGAGACTCCTGGTTACTATGTGATTTTCATGCCGCCTTCTAAGAGCATCTTGCTTCCATTCTCCTTTCCCTTGATGTGCACACGATCCTACGAAGTCAAACTCACTAATTGTAGCCAACCATATAGTCCATACAGTATTTAGTTAAATGCAGGTCAAACAAGTACCTCAACTTCATGTGATCACTCATCGGTGCAAACCTCCTCCCAAGAATATAGTGCTTCCACATCTTGATTGCATGTATGATCATTTCTGGCTCAAGATCATGTGTAGATTAGTTCTGCTCGTCCTCATTTAGTTTTCACTACTCATAGCATACCACATGTCCATCCTGCATAAGGACTCAACCAAGTTTTTGTCTTCCAAGCATACGTACACACTACAAACTCCTTGTTTGCATCTGATATTTCACACTAGAGCATGTGTCTGCCGCAAACTACTCAAGTTACTCAAAAACTAGCCTCACACTCCTCTGTCCGATCAAACTTCTTACCTTTCCTCTGCAATGATGTAATTGGATAAGAAATCTATGAGGACCTAATGAACCTCATGTAATAACCTACCAATCCGTGAATTATTTCACCTCATCTACACTCTTAGGGTTACCACTCAATGATGACTCTTATCTTTTATGGATCTATTTCAATTCCCTCTTTGTAGACAACATTCCCAAGTAGTGAACATGGGTTTTTTGGGAAAGCGCATTTGTTGAGCTTAACATACAAGCGATGCTCTCAAAAACCTCGATCTTGTTGGAAAATTCTTGTCCTTCTTCCTCATTTTAGAATACACCAATATGCCATTAATAAACACAATCACAAAATTTTCCAAATAAGGATGCAACACACTATTCATCAAACACATAAATTTAGTTGGGGCATTATTCAAACTTAATGGAACTACAAGAAACTCATAATGCACATACTTGGCCTTGAATGCAGTCTTGTAGATGTCTTTGCTCTTTGATGCATACTTGATGATAGCCCAAACTCAAGTAGATCTTGAAAGGCACACTCTTACTCCCTTCATACGATTGAACAAATCTTCAATCTCAGTAATGGGTACACAGCTCTTTATGGTCACTTTTTTTCAGCGTTTGTGAGCAATGCACAATCTAAGAATGCAATCTTTCTTCTTCCACAAACAACAACGCGCCTTCTATGTCAATATACTTTTCCTAATGTACCTTTGTCAAGCATCTCCTTCAACAAGCTTTGATTCGCTGACTCGGTGTGCTCATCTTCTAAGGTGTCTTTGATCTTTGGATTTGCTCTTGGCATCAACTCAATAGAAAAATTCTAGCACCACAATGTAGTGGCAACTCTCAAATATACGCTATAAATACATCCTAAAATTTTTGTAAAGCTGCAGACCTATTCAACATATACATCCTTGGTTTCCTTACTTTTGTCACTAGAGATATGAATTGTAAATAGTACCACACCCTTTCTTACGATTGCGCTTGCTTTGCATGGTTGTCCACTATCCCTAGCCAGTGTAGCTTTTCTTCTCTCCTATAAAGACTCTTGATTTCCTCATTGCCATCAAATTCAATTTATTTGTCATGAAATATACCTTGGTCTGTCCAGATACAACCAATCCATACCCATTAGCATATTGTATGATCCTAATGGAAATATGTTTTGAGTGTGTTGCTATAGGCATACCATTTAACTCAAATGCCGCAATTTTACAATGGAAAACTCTTTTCTTCATTCTGTGTCATGCACTATGAAGATTCTACATTCATTTACTCAAACCACATTTATACTGCCAGTAGAAATGAATATAATATAGTTAGATCCAAGGTCAATCAAAATAAGTAAATTGATCAAAATTTCCACTTTGTCATCTAAATGATAGAAACTTTGATGATATGCCTTCATGTTTTCCACAGCGCATAAATCAAGGAGGAATGATATGCCCAGCCCAATGTCTCCACTATTTTTGCCTCTGAACCTTTAACAATTTGTGGCCTACCCGACCCTAGCATTGAGTACAATCCCTTCTATGATGATCTCTTGATTCGATGGATCAATTTTATGCTCAAAAAATCGATATTCGCATAATGGATCAAAACCAAAGCCAATGCGTAGATCTCATCGTTATGGTCGGTGCAACTCATGTCCACTCAAATCCGACATCGAATACTCCCGATATCACATTTTGTTCGATTTGGAAACAAACAAAAAATTGTGATTTGGATTGTACAAGTGTGCATAGTCGGCGATTCCATACTCACCCATTTGGACCCATACATGGCGGATTGACTTTGCTCCTTGACCAGTGTTTGGTTGACATTGCTTGATTTCGTATTGGCTCGAGATTTGATTGATTTTTGAATTGGTTTATAGTTTTTGTGAGTTGGACCAACCAAAAGGCGCTCGTGAGCCCGGCAGAGGCTACCACATGGCCTCTTGGTGGCCATGTGAAATTTTATATGGGCGAAAAGAGGCCTGCGGGGTTTCGAGTGTGTGACCTATGACCAAATAGTCATACCTCCTCTGACCTCACCTAAATTGGTGCTTAACCTCTATAATCCTTATTCCATATATAAATTTTATTGAATATGTATGCGAGGTGGGGACGGGGTTAACCACCAACCCCGGTCCACAAACCAGTTGAGATAACCCTAACCCGTTATATATATATATATATATATATATATATATATATATATATATATATATATATGCAACATAACCCAAATTTTTTATACAATACATATATTTTGGTAGACTATATGACATATACACCACCAAAAAACCATATTATATGCACCATAGCCAAGGTTTGTGCGATGTTCATGTTAACGAGTTCCCCGATTTTTGAGGTGGTGTTCACATGTAGAAGTATGATTAAATACCAAGGTTGGTAGCGGATGGTTTTCCAACCCATGGTAGTTTCGAGTGTTCACATTAGAGGTCATAGTTGTTGTCAACGTATTTATGGTTAGTTGAGCGTGGTATGGAGTGGTCATAAGCGTTTCCCGTCATCCGGCGTTCACATGCAACATTCGTTGCCATAGTTGTTCCTATGATTAGGTAGAAGGTTGATGGTGGTGGTTCCCGAGTGATCACATGCCATGATGAGATGTTATGTTTTGGTTTGGTTAAATAGGCGCGGTTGAATGCGACCGATGGATTCTTCCAGCCACGGTTCGAACCCAAGTCAACAACTGTGGGAAGTTGTACCTACCTAAATCGATGGTGTGAATGAACCCACTTAGCATCCGATTAGCAAGATTAAGTGACATAGGAAAACTAAGAATTGAATTTTTGCACTGGTGCGGTGGGAATCTCATTGACGGGGTGGAGAATTTTCATTGCATTGGCCACAAAGGAGGATTTTGTAGAATTATTTGTAGGAAGGTGAAAATTTTAGGAAAGATAGTACGAGAAGTTCATAAGGGCATAACTCATTCAAATTTTGGCCTTTTTTGGAGAAAAATAACACAACTGAGGTTTTTAGCTGTTCTGGAGACATTGGAGACATTTTTTAAGCCATTTGATCAATCTACTCTATGTAATCACACTTTTTTTAGAATAATGAAAGAACTTAACCATTGGAAGAGTTGGACCAAGTGATGTGGCAGACGGGTGAACTCCTTCATCACTTGTTGTTATGTTTCTTTGTTATCATATTATTTTTTTCATTATATCTGCAAAAATAGAGTTTTAAAGTATGTTTACATGTGTTAAAGAATTTGACATAAGAGGTTAAAAACCCCTAATCTATTCACTTTTAAAATTCGACATAAATCCTCAAGCTTTCATATACGGATAAGTTTGGTATAGAGCTTTGGTTCTTTTGTTTCTTTGAGGTTTAATTTGTTTGCAAATGTTTCGATGCTTACAAGGTTCAAGCTCAAGAGAGAATAAGGAAATCTCTTGTGGATTTACGAGTCCTCAAGTTAGGTCAAGGATAAGGAGAGCACATTCGCCACAATCTCCACCACAAATTTCACCTCAAATTGTACGAATCTTTAGCGGTCACGACACATAGGAGAGCCTACCAATATGTCGAGAGGATGAAGAAGTTTCAGAAAAGAAAATATTCTTTGAAATGACACAAATGGTGAAATTTCTCTATGAAGAGAGAAACACGAGGTTTCAAGGTGAGACCTCCAATCCTCCAAAGGGATATAAGCCTTCAAAAGGAGATGAAGGAGATGGGTACAAGACTCCATAAGGTAATGGAGGGAATGGTGGAAAACCACCTTTGACACCACCATTCTCTTCACCTCCATCACTACCACCATCTCTACCATCATCATCTTCCATAACAAGTCCGCCATAAACATCTCCCATTCTCCAAGGGACATGGTAAAACTCAAATTCCTAAAACTTGTGAAAGTTTGATCTTTCCATGTATGATGGAGAGGTAAATGTTGAGAGATTGATAAATGGGTAGATCGACGAAGTGTATTACGGGATACAAAAGGATCAAGGGATGATGCCACCAGGTCCCAACTTTCTTCATTAAGGTTTGTAAGAGTGGAGCACTTATTTGGTGGGAAGACAAACTCCAAGATGACATGAAAAACATGGTAAGATCTTAACCTCTTGGCATGATTTTTCACATTTGCGTTGAGAAGACAATTTTATCCATTAACATACATGCTGAGAACTTCGATAATGGATTGGAAAAACTTTAGAGCAAAAAGGTTCAAAGTGTGTAAAGCTATGCTCAGATTTTATAAGAAGAAATATCTGATTGGGTTCCCTTCCAACCACGGTGGTGGTCAACAACCTAGTGGGAATTTGGCCTGCCTAAAATCAGTGTGAATGAACCCACTTGACACCCCGTTAGGCTGGATAAAAGCAAGTAGGAAAATTAAGGAGCGACATTTGCACTCGGTGCGGTGGAAATATCATCGACGAGGGGTGAAATTGTCTCCCCACATGTTTGCAAAGGTGGATTTTGTGAATGATTTGCATGAAGGTGAAAATTGTAGGAAAAATAGTGCAAAACTTCATGGGAGCATAACTCATTCAATTTTTAGCCTTTTTTGGAGGCGAGAAAGAACCCATATAGGGGTTTTTCTTCATTACCCGGATCCATTGGAGTTATTTTTAAGCCATTAGAGTATTGTAACTTGATGCTGTCGCACTTTCTTGAGCATAATGAAAGAAGCCCAACCATTGGAATACGGACAAGGAGATGTAGCCCGAGGAGGGTGATTCCTTCATCACTTGTTGGTTTTATTCTTGTTATGGTATTATTGTCTTCATTATAACTTTAAAAAGTGAGTTTTAAAGTATATTTATGTGTTAGTAATTTGACATAAGAGGTTAAAAACCTAAATACATTCACTTGCAAAATTTGACTTAAATCCTCAAGCTTTCATATAAAAGATCACCCCTCCACAAGTCCAACACCTTAGTGGCTCCTATTCCCATTCTTATTTTGTTCCTTTGGCTGAAATCCTTGTGTCTCTACCGGATGTATTTAACTTCTTGGGTGAGAAGAATTTCTCCTTATTACCTATATCTTGAGGTCTTGCCCATTCCTTGTCCCATTTTTCTGTTCCTTGAATTACCTTTCCAATCCGGCTTAGTTTTTCTCTTGTGCTTTGATTGTTCATAACAATTTTTTAGTGTCACGGATGGCATCCTCCAATGATCTAGGCTCATCAAACTCAATCCTATCTCTGAATGCAATCGATAACCCCACTAATAAATCTATGAATCTTGGCCTTCTCCTCCTTGAGGTGAACTATCTGATAACTCAAGAACCTTCTAGTATGCTCCTCATCTATCATGAACCCATCTTCAACTCACCAAAACTCCTTTTCCATGTCATCATAGTATCTCTATGATGATCTTCTTCAGAATAGCCTTTCAAACTCACTCCAAGTCAACTCCTCCTCAAAAATATCTACGATTTTCTTCACATCTTCCTTAAATGGTGCCTCTACCTCTAAAGAATTTGAATGTGGCTATCACAAACATATTTTCTAGTAATCATGCAAACTAGAAAATTTCTTCATGCCAAGTAACCATGCCTATGCATCTTGTGGTTTCTTCATATCTTAAGTGGAAATGTGAGTGGTTTTCCTTTTTTAAAATCCTCAGACAAATATGTATCCTCCTCTTGTAAGGATTATACCAATAGCCGATCATGATGCCCATCTAAACGAGAACTGAAACAGCCATGTTTGTGTCACCTATCCTTTATCCGGGTGTCAAAAAATATTCCATATTTAACAGTGGCATACCTATGTGACTTTGTAACCACCATGAGACCTACTTCCATATGCTCCCATTGGTCCATCCTCCTTCCCATAGTTGATCCTAAGTGGCCCTTGTTTTAGCAACTCTAACAAGCTTTGAGGATAGTTTACATTAACCTCTGCATGACTTATTTGTGCACATATATGTATATCATTATCTGCCTTGCAACTCTTATTCCTTCCTTTATGCTTCTGCATTAACATAATTCAAATCATATGAATGCCCAAAACCATGCTCCTATGACTCATAAGGAAAATCTCATTAGTCTACCATTATGCTATTCATCTTTGAATTCTTCTGCAATGTCGATATGTCGGGTAAAACTAATTCATAAATAAACCAACGTACCTTAGTGTAATTTGGGGAGGATATATCTGCCAAAATAAACCATTCAATGAAATACATTATTATACATAATCATAATCAGAGATAATCTCATAACATGGTATACTAGCACATAAACATCATTCTAGTTGGAGTCTGATCTTAATGCATAATCTGTAAGCCATACCATGACCTAATGCATGAAAACCTCAACCATACCAACACAACCTTGACCACACACCATCAAAATCATGGCCATACAAAGCATAAACAACATGTAACCAAGCATAAATGACCAATGCATGTTCAACATATAACATCGCCGTAACATATACACAAAAACTATGCAAGCATGGCCAATATGTGACCTAGCATACACAAGTGATGCATATACAACATGTAACAATATCTAAGCTAATGTGCACGCACAATACACTAGCATGAAAATAACACAAGCAATCATATATACACATGACAACATGTTGACAACAACGCCTTGACCCATCCACTTGGAAACACCAGCTAGCATGACCAACACAACATGGATGAAGCAGACACATAAACCATGGTTATGAGAAACACATATGCAACCAACGAAAGAATGAACACCACTCCACCATCCAATCCAAGGGTTGAACCATACTTTGATACCACTCACGTAAGACCCTCTTCCCACATCTATTCAAGTAATTGACCAAGTACAGGTGAACATGTGATGATATAGGCTACTAATACGAGATTAATCGTCCTAGATGATCTAAAGAACTTGAACCAATGAAAAATATGTTTACCTTACAACATCAACGACATCACCGAGGAGGTAACCCAACCTTCTTGACCTCGACCCCCTAAGTGAGATTGGCATTTTGACCCTTTGAACCATAGCCATAGGCATTCTAAAGAAAGGTAGTGGATTTGGGAGCTTACGACTATTGGGAGCTTACAGTTGTTGGAACAAAACAACGAAGCATGCGACCAAGGCCCCAATCGATTGGTTATGTGCCTCCAACTCAATTATTTGTTGCACCTTTGTAGGCAGGCAGTCCATGTACAAACTTCATGAAAAATTAGGGGATGATAAATAACATTAAAACAAAGGTATGTAAATCACATCATCAAGAACTCATATGGAACCCTCCCTAGCCATGACGAATTTCGTCAAACATGTAACAAACATTACATCTATAGGTATAAACAACAAATTTAAACATGGGGTCTCTTACTTACACAGAATCATTCTTATCATTGCTCCCCTACTTCATAGTTTCAATACAATCTATTTGATCATGGGTACATTTTGTATTCATTTACATGTAAACTTAGACAAAGCCATACATCAACACTAATAAAATACGTACATATAATAACATAATAACCACATAAATACAATGGATACAACAACAATAAAATCCATAGATAAACCGGTACATTTTGCATACCAAATACCAAGGGAATAGGCTCTTCATTGCGAATGTAGAAACCAACCGGAGATGGGACTTCCACGTTCCACCCTACCATAGATTGGGTGAGCAAGTCTCACTCCAGCTAATCACCCCTGCCCATATTCAAGCATGAATGTGGGATCGCATCAAACACATCAATCGCAATCAATCATGGATTCAAAGGCTAAACCACCTTAACCTAAACCAGTGATTCCACCTGCGGTGGAACATCACTAACCATCACAGTTGGTCTCTATCAGGAGCTACTTGGGGATCCAAAGTGTTTGTTCCAACCAAGGTTCCAGGACTAATAACTCAAGCAGGTTTTTCGATCTCACAGAGAGTTTTCCAACCAAGGCTCCAAGGCTACTAACTCCAACCCATCTAGGGATCTAGAGCGTTTGTCCAACCAAGGCTCTAAGACTAGTAACTCAAGCAGGAATAGTTGTTTGTTGAGATCAAGTGATTGCAACCAAGGCTACGAGAAATTAAGTAACTCAGCAACAACTAAAAGGAATCATAGGAACTAACCGAGAAAACAATCGTGGAAATAAACCACAACACCATGGATATCCAAGCGCGAAGAGGCTAGGAAAATCCACATGAATACACCATGCATGCCAAAACTAGTGAGGAAAATATACATACAACTTGGTACTGACTGAAATCATGTTGTAGGCTACTGATCCAAATGTCTGCTTGTGCTTTCCTTCTCTTCATTTCCTTCTTGCACCAAATCACAGTATCCACACTCTCTAATAGTTCTCAGAAAACTACGATGTCCGAAGAGTATGAGAGAGAGAGAAAAATTGAGAGAACTCCAAAAATGCACTTAAAAAAGGTACCTTGATCCTTGGAAGCATTTTATAGATGGGGCATCTATTTTTCTTCAATTTCATTCTTTTAACTAATTTCTCCTCACATGCAACCTGTGAACTTTCATCTCCCTTTTCTCCTAACTCCCATTATTTTCATAAATAAAATGTGCCAAAATACTTTTTGCCACTTTAATGCCTTAGCCATAGCCTTTGCCAATTTCCTTAGCCATAATGACCATTGAACACACACCTTGAGATTTTTTTCCCAAATTTTAGCTTGGAATACATGTCCCATCAAACATGGTTATTATTTTAACTTTATTACATGGAATTTTCACCGAGGTTGTTACAATTTTACTATTTTTACTTCCAAACCATATTGTGTGTTATTTGTAAGTTTTAAGTTACGTAGTTTCTTTGTCATTATGTTTGTTTTGGCATGTACAATAGTGACTATGTTTTACTCCTATGCCTTTATTGTTTGTGCTATCAAAGCGGTTTTAAATTACTAGAGCATGTAAGAATTATCAAAGAAAATTTCAAAGGTTTTTACAAACAGTTACTGAGCAAATTTACCATCAAGGAGTCAAGTTTTGCAGGTTAAAAATGGTAACATCAAGAAAAAACTTAACAAATCCACATATTCCTTCATTTAATGACAAAAACTATGATTATTAGGAAATTACAACAAATTTTATTTCTTCTCAAGATATATGGTATTTAGTATCAAACGGGTTAAACATATAATTCATTGACACAAACGAAAGATATTTGAGAGACAATAGGAAGAAGGACTCAAATCCTTCTTCTACATTTTCAAGTAGTGCATGAGAAAATATTTCCAAGGATTGCAACAACAAAAAGTCCAGCATGTATGGGTTATTATACAAACAACATATCATGGTATGGAAAAGGTGAAAACACCAAAGCTACAAATGTTGAGAAAACATTTTGAAACTATATGCATGAAGGAGTCCGAGGAAATAACATCATTTTTCACACGAGTTATTCGATTGGTTACTCAAATTAGATCTCATGGTGAGACACTTAAAGAAAGGAGAATAGTTGAAAATATTTTTAGGATTTTACCAACAAGTTTTGATCCTATTGTTGTGACCATAGAGGAGACAAAGGATCTCTCAAAAATTTTAGTGAATGAGTTTCATGCATCTTTGGTTTCTCATGAACATACATTGAATAGAACAACAAGCTCTTCAATGGATCATGCCTTCAAGATACAAGTATCATTAGGTCAAGGTTGAGGTAGAGGAAGATCAAATGATATAGGAAGAGTAATAAGCCCACCGAGAGGTAGAAGAAGTAACCCTTCAGCTCGATCGGAAGAGAAACAGTCGAAATCTGGTTAAAATCCCAAACAAAAAACAATCATAAGTTCATGGTTATGATAAATCCCAAGTTCGATGTCATTATTGCAATAAGTATGGGAATTATTCAAATTAATGTGAAATGAAAAACATGATCTTAGTAATAAACCAAATGAAAATCGGAAGCAAGGCAGTATGTTTCTAGAGAATATGTTTCTAGCATGCAATGTATGATAAGCTCAGGAGTTGTAGCAATCACATGACGAGAAACATATAAAAATTTTCCAATTTAGATGAGAGTGTAAAATATATGAAGTGACATTAGGGACCAATAAAAAAGTGTGATTCTTGGGAAAAGGAAGAGGAAGTATTCTAACTAAGAAGAGGGAGGGGGGAATATATATTTTAGATGTATATTTTTTTCCTATTTTTAAAGCACAATCTCATAAGTATTGGACAAATTATGCAAAAAGGATACAATGTCTTTTTCAAAAATGGAGAATACACAATTTTGGATAAATTCCCAAGGAAGAAAATGATTGGAAAATTTCAAATGACAATAAATAAATTTTTTTCCCCTCAAGATAAAACCATATTTGAAGGAAGAGGTGCACAATCAAAAATGTCAAAAATTCTGAAGATGAAAGAAATTTTCGGTTGTCACATAAATAAACCTTCAAACGTAAGTCAAATATGAAAATTGGATATGAAATCTCAGATTTGGGCATCTTAACTCTAGAGGTTTAAAATTTTTTTTTTGCATAGGAAAGGGATGGTAAAAGAACTACCACTTATATAGAAAATGGACACATTGTGTGAAGGATGCATCGGGAAACAACATAGAGAACCATTTCTAGTAGGAAGGAGTCAATAAGAAAAATGAACCTTTGCAAATTGTCCATTCATATTTATGTGGACGATGTGAACACCCTCAATTAGTGGTAGTGATTATTTCTTGACATTCATAAATGATACAAAGGAAGACATGCCATATACTTCTAAAACAAAAAATTGAAATCTGTCATTACAAATCTCTTTTTGAGAAGCAAAGTGGACACTACATCAAAGTGTGATAATTGGTAGGAAATTTGATCAATACATCTCAAATGAATTCCCTCACGTTTTTTCAAAAGGAGTATGGAATGCACGGAAATTTACAAAGGTATACACCTCAACAAAATGGTGTTGCGAGAAAGGATTAATAGGACCATTGTGGAAATGGATAGGAGTGTGTTGAAGAAAATAATTTTCCAAATGACTATTGGGTTTAAGTTGTCGCTTGCATAAAATACATCATAAGTAGGTTTTTGACAAAAGGTGTCAAGAATATGATTCTTGAAGAAGCATGATGTGAGAAAACATAGGTGTCACTCATATCGAGTGTTTAGATGTGTGGCATATGCACGTGTCCCAGTTGGAATTAAAGAAATAAGTTGGACAAAAGGATAATACATATTTTGGATATAATAGTGAGATCAAGACATACAAACTCTAAAATCGATTTAAAGAAGGTCATAATCAACGGAGATGTGGAAATTCATAGAAGAGGAGGCATATAGGGATGAATTTAGGAGAAGACAATTAATGTGTGTAGTATACCACAAAAAGAAAACAAAAGGAATTGACAACAACAAACCAAATTCCTCAATGGTGACTCCCTCCTACTCTTATTGAACCTCCTTAAAAAAAACATCAAGTGACAAGGTAAACCAAGAAATATAAGAAAATGTCACACGATCGAGAAAATACCCCACCAAGTAGGCGGTAGACATAACAACCCCATCTTCTCCATGTTCAACATCAGTGACATGTCAAGTCCACCAACATCTTTGGAAGAGATATTCTTCTATGACTAGACATGTCTTGTTTTCTTATACTTTTACATCTCATGATTCCATATGAAAATTAATTATGTTTTTTTTCTAAGAAAAACCTCATGAGGAAACCCAATGGATTCTTCCTACATTCATGGATGGCATCACTTGTAAGCACATATTCATAGACAAGTGCACCCTCACCTAATAGGATTCGAACTAGGTACATGTTGGATACTACTAGCCAAATTCAACGATATTGGTGACAACAAACTAAGTTGACCCCCTTATCATACATGATGATTAATTAACTCACACGCATATTTCCATTTTTTCCCTTGGATTTGGGTTTCTAAGTAAAATAATGTTGTAGAATGAGGGAAAACAACAAAATCATATTCTAGGTTCAACACACATAAGAATGAATAACACAAAGAATAAGTTCATGCATATCCTTCCTAAAAACAATCGATCTAATTAAAAACCCACACCAAATAAACATTCATTAACAATAAAGTATTATTAATGGTGTACAACCTTGTCATTTAAGTAATAAAGTGAGACTCAAATCTGCACAAGATGTTGCACAATTCATACAAACATTATTAATGTCAAATAATATGATTTATATAATTCATGAAAACAGTCTTAGAATTAATAAAAAATTTAAAATAGAAATAAAATGATTTCTAAATTAATAAAGGTGAAAAGCATGAAAAAATACAAGTTACAGACCCTTATAGTTATTTTGATAATTCTTCTCAAGTGTAGTTAGGTGTTTGCTTTAAAAAGACAATACATATAAGCATTACTTTACTAACATGTTTTGCCCATTCTGTTGTTGTATGAACATTTTATTTTGTTGAACTCTTCCAATTTTTAAATTTTTTTTTATATCTTGTAATTTTGTTTTATTTTATTTTATTTTTTAATAATAATTTGTAAACGAGTTAATTATTTTTTTATTTTTTTTTTATCTTTTAATATCAATAAAAAAATGAAATAACCTTATGACGTAATTTAATATCGTTGAAATTTATTTTAATTATTGAAAAATATTTCTCACTTATATTTATAAACCATTATTCAAAAATAATGATCAATATGCAAGATATCATTTAACTATTAAATTTTGCATATTGAGCAAAGAGTAATAGTTGCGGCATAGTCTTTTCCTCTTTCACTTTAGTTATTTAATTATTTAATGGTTGCTCTGCTGATTTGTTGCGGAGTACCTTATTGCTAAAACCCTCTTTTTCATGAGAGATTAATGCTCTTGCCGTTTTATGTCACTTAAATTATTATTATTATTTTAAAGAAAACATCGACTTTATATTATTAAAATGGACAACGAATTAAAACCATACATTCACAAATTCAGTCATCAGCTGTTGAAAACCAAAGTGATCAAATGGTTATGTCACTATCTTCCATATCCTATTATACCTATAACAAAAATTTTACATTATATAATCTCAATAATAGCCATTATAGAACACTAATTTATATGAGTAATAAAAAATAAGGTTGAAATAAAACTACTTTCCTAAAATTCTCCATTTTTTCACATCCGTTTCATGTTTCCATTTCTTCCTCTACTTGCAGTAAACCTCTATAAGCACCAACTCCTCAAGCTAACTATGCGGGAGCATTAGGCTCGGGAAATTCTTTGTATTTTAAAAGACATAGGGGTTTTGTGTTTAAGGAAGTTGGGTTCATTAATGTAATTATTAATGTTTTGAGTGATTTTAAATAGGAATTAATTAAATATTGAGAGGAATTTTGTAAATGTTCTCAAATGTGCAGAGAACATGAGAGAATTAGGACAATTGAGAGCTCATAGGGATTGAGGAATTTGAAACTAATTGTAGATTTTAAATTAGGAATTAGTTCATGATTTATGGGATTAAAGAGGATTCTTAGGGGTTAGTTGAAATTATCGAGGATCGGGCAGGTGTTCATATAATCATTTGTATAAATTGTAAGCCTCATAGCGAGAGAGATAGTAGGTTTTAGGCAGTGAGGGTTTTGTTGTAAGCCTATGGGCAAATTTAATGAGAAGAAGACCCTTGAGTTGAATATCCAGACCTAGAGAGAAGAAATGTTGTAATTGTTTGGTTGTATATATACGAGAGAAGAATTTTGATTCTAAAGTGAGTGATTATGCATTGATTGTTTTTGTTTATAAATAGTGTGAAAATCAGAGTTTGGCACAACATATATGTGTGCAGGTGAATCGGAAAAAATCAAAGGAATTTCATTATTATGAGATTGTGTTTAAAGTTGAACATTCAGGTAGAATTGAATTCTAGATGGATAGCGTATGTCAAGATTGAGCGCCGATCATGAGAATGGATCGATACCTCTAAAATCAACTTGATCTTTCAAATCATTGAACAAATCACAACGTGTAGAGTAGAAGATCGAGAGGACGTAAAAGCGTTTGCATAGATGAATGTTCTCGGCCGGTTTTAGGCCGAGATGATTTTAACCGTAATGCCTAAAACCTTCGTCTCAATATTTAGTTTTTTTAGACATCTTTGCATTTTGCGTTTTTGGAGATTATGAGAATGTAAAATTAGATGAAACAAACACTAAATCATAAACACGAGGTAGAAATTGATGGATTTCTTGAATGTTTTACCATATCGTGAGAGGTGCATTCAAGCCAGAAATAGAAGCTTTAATGATGAATGGAAATGATATTGGTTTGAGCAACGAGTTCTTGGTCAAAGTTGGGCAAATAAACTTGGATGTGTTCGAAAGCGTGGTGAATCATTAAAATAATATAACCATGAAATGGAGCAAATTGGAAAAAAACAGACAGGAGATCTTTGTTTTCAATCGATCGGATTTTAAATTTGGCATAGTCATTGTGGAATTATTTCGAGGTTGGAGCCATGGTTGTTGTTGAATTCATGTGAGTTGAATAAAGACGAAAAAATATGAATCGATGAGCGCAGAAGAGGAGGGAAGTTTTTATAAAACTAGGTGTATTATCACACAAATTTAAAGAGGTAAGTAGTATTTACGGAAAGGCGCTGATAGCATTAAGAGGTGACAAGTTGCACTTCAAAACCCCATTTCAGTGAATAGAAAAACGTTAAATGGCATGCATGTTAATATGTGATTTCCGTCGGATGCATGAGCGTTAGCATCAACGATCTTAAAAGGTATGTTTGAAATAGCATGGCCCAATTTATATATATATATATATATGGTGGCACTTGATTTTAAACCTAAGTGTGAAATCTTAAGCATGAATTTGGATATATTTATGATTGGAAATTTGGGTTTTTATCGATAAATTTCGTAGATTGAGTATAAAAAATTGGGTATTTTATATGGTTGGTAACCATAATTATTAAAGAAAATCTTCCACGTAAAAGTAAGCCCCATTATTTGATTTTATATCTCGGATTACTATTACGAAGTCATGAAAGACTCGATTCTAAAGATCATGTCTTTCTACTTTATCTATGAGCCTTTAGAGACTCAATACGCGAGACATGCACCCCGGCCTTCTTAGGTTGTAGGGAAGATTCCCACGAGAACGTTCCATGAAGGGAGTCACAAAGGAGTGGAACATAGATAACATGTCTGCACATCGGATCGGGCAGTTTTGGATCAAATGATCATTGAGTATAAGTGATGTGTGTAGAAGGAAAGAGTGAGGTTGAAGCACACTTAAAACAATCATGCGGTGTTTCAGCACAGTACCAGCTGGGTGGTGGGAGCGGAATCCTCTCTGCATTGATTGAAGAATGGAGAAGGAGATTACGAAGGATGAACGAGGGGTGACATCATGTTCAACCACCGATGTGTTGCCTGAAGTCAATATGATCGGTGCTCTCACGGCATTGATCCAAGAACATTTTGTGGATTGGAATACCATTGAGATAAGCATGAAATGATTTTGATGAATCTAAAATGCAACAATATAAATCAATATGAAGAATTCCATAGGGTGGATTCAAAAGAATATTCTTGGTGAAGGATCCCAAGAATTTATTATGGAAGCAAGTCTACCTAGCGACTCTGCGCCCTCAAAGCTAGTAGACATTTTGAAAATAAGGAAGATGCCTTCCCATTACCAATGGAGACCTATGTGTGGGGAGACTTTTATGGCATCATAACAAAATTTTTGATTTCTTTGTGTACGGGTCAAAATCTGAAAGTCTATTGACAAATTGAGCAGTTTCTGATGCCAAATCCGTTTGCGGTAAGTATGGCATTGGACGTCCTTGTGCCTGAGAAAGCACAAGAGACAAGCAAGAAGGCTTACAAGAAAGTAAGTCTATACAGGTGAGCTACTGCTAAACGAAGGCTTCGAGACCTAAGAAGCCACGAAGACCCTAGAGCCCCAAAAAGACGTCAGGATGGAGGCCTAATACCCATTATTACCGGCCTCATGATATTCGGCCTAGAGATGCTAAAGTGGCCAAGATGCACCGGGATGTTGAATGCGGTTATGTGGTGAAAGGGACATACTTCTAATGTTTGTGTCCTGCGCTCTAAGTCAAAGAGGTCTTGGTAAAAGAATCTGCTAAGTATACTAGAGAATAACGACCTTCTACTTCCAGGACAACACATTAAACAAGACCCAGCCTTTGTACCCTATTGTAAATCTACTTCTCCGCAGGATTTATTTGTCACATCCCTATCCAAGTCATCGTTTTGTCTATACGGCCAACATACCATAGATGATAGTTCTTCTTCTAATGACCTCTTCTTCCTCTTCCGAAGAGCAAGTCAAGTATGTATTGCTGATGGAACCAGAGATGCACAACGTAAATGTGATTCTTCGAGTCGATTAAGGTCTTCTTATTCCTCAAGTTGTGGAAGATCCACCTCATGTTCTCATGGCCCAAATTGATGATGATCTCGAGTTTTCCCAGATTAGAGCCATGGATGAAGGAGATTTGAAAAATGCTCTCCTTTACGCCACCATGAAGAATCTTTACGGTTCTTCCCATTCTTCCGGCCTCTCTAAGAAGCCCAATTTTGTCGAAGCTTCTTATGAGAGAAATACCAAGAACGTATCTCCAACAACATAGCAAAGCTGGTGGCCTCTCTACTTTGGGAGGTGAGCGAGGAGATCATGATCGAAAAGCGAGTGCGCAATATCAAAAATGAACTTGTTGTCTTAAAATCTCAGAATGCAGCGACCAAAATGATGGATTTTGTTGAGAAGCAGCCAAGACAAAATTATATATCCGACACACTCAGCCACATCTTTGAAGTCCAAACTTCATCGAGGTAAATTTGTTTTATTGGGCTTGATAAGTGGAGACATGCAGAATCACTCTGGTGCGTGTCGTGACACCACATTACGGTAAATATTTGCATTTGCTTTGGTCATGTCCCATGAGGTTATTGCTTTGATTGATTACCGGTTCTGATCTTAACCTCATATCAACATGCAGTCCCTTCCAAGATGTTGGACTACAACGAGAAAAGTTCGGGGATTAGGAATGAAGCAAATTGAAATTTGAAGTTTCTACGGCCTTTATCTGCTTTGATTCCAAGTGTGTGAAGTGTATGTGAGTCTCGAGATATTCTGATTGTATTTTGGGTAATGTGTTTTTAGCAGCGAGTGACTCACATGGGTCATTTAGATTTCCTAATGGATCTGCGGGAATCTTTATTATGCAATTACGGTAAAGATTTGAATTGCCATACGTTCCCGAAGTAAAAGTCACCATGGTGTAGGTGATAAAAAGAAAAAGAAAAGGAAACTTGGAAGAAAGTTGAAAAGCTGGTGGAGCTCAAAGATCACGGAGACCATCGAGTGGAAGAACAATTGAGCTCTCGAGGAGGTTCAAAAAAAGAAAATTGCTGAAATTCGAGAAAGAATTTGAAGAAACATCTTTGCTACGAAGAAGCCAAGATACCTTCACGGCATCGACGACATAGCATTGAGTTACCACAAGGGATACAGCGGCAAGCCTTGTAGGTCAAGGAACATCCCTATGTCTGTCCAAGGCAGTCATGACATTATCGAAAGAAATTGACGGCTTCTACGGGGAAGAAGTTGATCGAGAGAATCCCGATAACCCATGGGCTAAACATGGATTCTATGTAAATAAAAGAATTGAGCAAGTCGAGGAGGAGTTCGAGATTGTGATCAATTATAAACCTCTGAATAATGTATTAGCGAGATGACACCTATCAAGTCCCTCACAAAGGTGATCGATAAGAATTTCAGGAACAGGGTGTTTTCCAGAAGTTTGATTTGAAGTCGGCACACGGCAGAGTAGCCATTGCGAGAAGGTGACGGATGGAAGGCGCATTCGGTGTCCTCACGGACATTATAGATGGAACGTGATGCCTTTTGGATTGAAGCATGCACCATCCAAATTTCAAAAGGTAATGGATTCTATTTTTCGACCTTATACGAATGGTTGCTAGCTTATATAGATGATCTGCTAATATTTTCAAAGAGATACGAGTGACCACTTCGGACACACAGAGGTACATGAAGTTGGTCAAAAGAATGGTCTTGTCTAGCGAAGAGAAAATGGAATTGTGCTGAAACAAAAGAGATTAAGTTCTTAGGACATGAAATAGAAAATGGCCAGTTAGCATCTGCAAAAACATGCAGGTTTGCAGATAAGTTTCCGGAATATATCATCAACGACAAAACCCGGTTGCGAGAGGTTTTGGGTTGTCTCAATTATGTGAGCAATTTCTATCTGAGAACATATGTGTGGATCTTTGCTTCATCTGAGAGATTGAGAAAGAACCCAAACCCTTGGACCCGACAAGCACAGCGATCAGAGAAATCAAGTCTAAGGTAAAAGAAATCACTTCATATTATATATTCTTGATGATAATTTTTATAAGATTGTTGGAAACGAGATGCCGATAACATTGGTTGGGAGGTGTCTTTGAAACAAAAGCCTACGAAAGACGATCAAAGAAAAAGAACGGTTTTTATGTTGTCTACGGAGTTTGGAGCAAAGGTAGCAGAGAAAAATTATGCTCCTATAGAAAAAGAGGTAAAAACGACTGGTATTGTATGAAGAAGTTTTACGTACATTTGGCTAATAAGTTACTACTTAGAACATATGCTAAGACGGAGAAAGTGCTAACAAAGGAGATCAAGAACCCGGAAGATCTGAAATTTTTTCATGTTGTAAAGCTCTTTGCATATTTCGGTTTTAAAAGTTGAACATATCGAGGTTACGACAATTGTATTCCAGATTTCTTAGCGGGGACATCAGCAACAGAACATGAGAATGACCTTGAATAAAGGTGCAACTCCATTGCATGGTCATTACGACGAGAATGGAATCGGAGCCTACAAAAGGAAGATCTCGGATACATTACGAGATGATGAGCCGTGGCCTATATATGCGAGAAAGTGGAGGCCAACTTGGATCCTCAAAACACCCAAGTGTTGGATGGGAATTTGCAAAATCATGCGATTTGCAACACTTGGTTCCGGGAAGGAAAAGTGTACCCCGAAAAGGAAATCGGTGGATACATGAAAAGATGTATTCACATAGCATGCTGTCATGTGCTTTAATATTGTTGTTAAGATACTTGCATTTCTCGAAAGCTCGCAGTTATTTGGAGTTCGCGAAAGACTACGGATCGCTAAGGCCGTTTGAAAGCGAGGAAAGCGTGCTTGATAGAGAGCGCAAGAGCGTGAGGTCTAGTACAGTTTCCGTCCGAGTTTACACTTAGGTTCATATAGAAGCGGTGTTCGAACCTTAACAAGGCCGTCGGTTGGTTTACGACCGCAAGCAAGATTCTGGAAACCTCTTTGCTAAGTGGTATCGAGAGCAAAGTGTGTTTGAGTATTGGTAACATCTGACGATTCTAAAGACAATGTGAATGAAATTGTGTTTTAGAGTGTCAATGATGGTGTGTTTGAACGTATGGATAGAGAATTTCTAAGGATCGACAAGTCCAATATCATTGTGTAATTTTGATAATTATAGATTTTAAAAATATTTCAAATTTAGTGGATAAGAGCTACGTTAGTTATTTAACTTGGCTCTTGTCCATTAATTCCATAATATTTCTAAAATATAGAAATCCAAATTGTTTAGATACACTCCTTCTTTAGAACACATCTTCCTTCTCATTGTCCTTATTCAGTTGTGAATTTCCTTCTAATAGGATCGACCTATTCTCCCGATTAATAGAGTGACTTAGGCCACGAAAAATCTATATAAATTGTTTATAAATAAATAAATAAAATGAACCATGCTATAACTTTATTTTAAATTATTATTAAAATTATTTATCAATTATTAGAAAATTTAATATAAAAACTAAATATATATACATTTTAAAAACAATGTAATAGTATTCTTAGATTTGAAATTCATATCATTTAAAGTGGAAAGAGACTTTACAATAACATTGCTAATACTACTAATTATAAAAATGCATTTAAAAAATACTTTACGAAAATATAAATCAATTTAATATTAAAAATTCACATATTTACATTTGTATTATAATACCTAACATATGCAACAACTCTATTTCTCTATACATGTTTCCTCAATTATCTATCATGATCAAGATGATCGTTTAAAACCTCATATATTTTGTCATTTGTAAGATTAAATTTAATGTTAATATAGATATATACATCATGAACATTTAAAGACTACGATTCGATTAAAAATGTTTGATTTTTTGTTTAATTAAAAAAGAATTGTTATTTTTTAAAATTTTATGTATTCTAATAAATTATCTTTTATTATTCAAAATTTTATATTGTTTTTAAAAAAATATTTGAATCATTAATAATATCATAATAGTTAAAAATATAATAATTACGACGATATAGTAATAAATATTTAAATGTTACACATAAATATATGAATATGTATCCACGATTGACGAGGTTCGGGATATGGTAAGTTAGAATCGAATATTATACCTTTGAAAGTCCAAAGAGAATGACGCAGAAATATATATTTTATTTTTTATATAGTTTTTAGTTTTGCAACAAAATCTTAACTCATAGTTTTAAAGTTCTTTTCATAGAGTTTCTTCGGAGAAAAATTGTGTCATTAATATATCTTATCTTTACAAGTTTTTGACTATGTGGTCCATGGATATTTAAGTTCTATTTTAAATGGTTATTAAGTGATTTATTATTTTTAATATTATTTACTAATTTAGTTTATAAATTAAATTATTGAGAAAATAAGATAGGCATCGAGTGCGTAATATCAAAACATTTAGTTTGTGATATATTTTTTATTGTCAAATTAAAAGTAAAACAAATCATGAAACTTATCTAAATTATAATTTATTTTTATTTATTGTTATTATGAATTATAAAAGGAATTAATATATAAGTTAAACATGTATGTATTTTGGAAAAATGTAACAATATTCTTAAGCATGGAGATTGACCCGTATTTTATCATAAAATTTAACTTTTAAATGGCTTTTGTTGCATCGTTGAGCTAATAAAGTGGCTTATCATACCACATAAATATAAGTTGATTTGAGATTTTCTTAAAAAAAAAGAAAAAACTAATTTGGAGAAAAAATATTAACCCTTGGTTCATGATACTACTATAGATATTTTGGCATATTTCATGGAGGTTCAATCTCTAACCTCCACATAAACATTATTGATAATTAAACTAAAATTATGGAAAAATTATTAAACTCCTATCAACATAATTGTATTTTATGGAAGGGTTGAAACCATTGTCATATTTTCTTTACTATAATGCTTTATGTCAGTGGTTGGTATATGATTAAATATTATTATCAAAGGGTAAAGATTTTAATGGAAATTCAATACTTATAGGATGTTTCAAATTATTGCAATGGGGATACTAGTGATATGAGTTAAGAGCTCTTTAGTTCATGTATTTTTTAATGAAGAATTTGTAGTAGAGGATTTTATTCTTCCCATTATTTAGGTATTGAAAATTGTAACTAATATTGAAACTCTTATATATTATATATATTTTTTGTTAGTAAGTTTTATATTTCTTTGTAATATTAGAGTACAAAGTGCATAATGATCATTTTCTACTCTTGATAGGCTGATTTTCCAAAATGGTCTAGAATTCCCTATGAAACGATTTAAAAAATAAACCATAGAGAAGGATGTGATTATACATGGAGTCTGACGGAGGCCTACTATGAAGGGAATCTAGTTCTAGAAAGAACGGTGGCTAGACTAAACCATGAGCTGACATGGATAACAAGTATAAAGGAAAATTCACATAGCTCCTAAGAGCCCAAAATGATGGAAAATGGGCCCTGAAATATCCATAGGTTTATTGACTTATTGTAATCTATAGTAGTAGATTGCACTCCTCAAATAAAATAACTTAAAATTCAAAGCGTTGAAGTGGGCAAATCTGAATTTTTCTCCTCTGATAATGAAGCACCATAGAGATATTCTTAGAAGATGTTGATTGTTCCACTAATATTTTAGCTCCATGCTTACTAACTATCCATAGAAACAAATGTGGTCGAAAAATGGTTCTAATTCTCGGTAATCTCTTGGAACTCACATTTCCTATCCTTCCTTTTCTTGTGACATGAAATCTTGAGCCATAAAGATTTCTTTGAGCTAGTAT
Source organism: Pinus albicaulis (assembly GCA_034641835.2). Taxonomy (NCBI): domain Eukaryota; kingdom Viridiplantae; phylum Streptophyta; class Pinopsida; order Pinales; family Pinaceae; genus Pinus; species Pinus albicaulis. Next base: position 82,468 of record JAXQQM020080903.1, read on the forward strand.
AAATGTATCAAACAATGATTTTGGTTTCATTGGTTATAATACGGTGAAGAACCATGATGAAAGACATCCCATTTCTCCCAAATTTGGCCTTTCTTGAAATACCTATGAATCATGGACATTTTCTACGGTGATTAAACATCACTATAGACCTCTTGAGATGGAACAGCGTTAGTGCGGTTTGGTGGAGGTTTGAATTGAAAGGATATTTTCTTATGTGGCCCAGATCTCGGACATTGAGCCTCATGACCACATTTTAAATTACAACTAAAAATGTATTGAAAACAAAGGCTCATGAATCCACTCATTAGTAGGGAAATTGGGAGTTGAATAAGGATATTGTCCCACAGTATTTGACAATGTAGCTAAACTTGTTAGTATTGGCGGTTCTCCTTTCCATTTCGGTAGAATATGACAATTGCTCATAATAATTTTATTATTAATTCTTTACTTGCTTAACTAAATTTAATTATTAATTAATTAACATATCAATATCATTATTAACTATTAATCATTTAATTAATTAAAGTATCATTTTATAATTTATCATTTAATTAACTAATGTAATAATTAAAAGTAATAGTTTTAAACTTTGACATATCGATCCATAATGAGTATTTGAGACTATCTTTCACATAAAATAATTTTATGTGAAGCTTAAAACTTACAAGAATAAGGTTCATCTTTGAGGGACGAGTAAAAAGCAATTGATCCTTATGATTAAGTAAATGTCAAGTTCCAAAATTAGTCGTTACATATAAATATCATTTAATAAAAAGCTAATAACCTTATTGACAAAGTTTTAGTTAAGAAATTGTAACTAATATAGTAAATGGTAAAAATTATTAGACAATTTATATTAATTATTAGTTAGTATATTATTAATATTAAATAATTTTTTAAATCAAAATTAACATTAGTAGTTAGATTTTGAAAAACTAATTTAGTCATAAGAAATTATTAAAGTAGAAATAATTCAAAACAATTATTAAATGATAATGAGACTTATCTATACGTGTTAGTGAACACTAAGAAAAAAATGAAAAGTTGGAACTAATTCTCATGAGTTTCATGAGTGAGACCGAGGTGGTAGGCTATTCCCAAGACTCCTTGTAGCGATAGAATCGCAGTTGCGATACTATACGGGTGGAAGATGAAAAAATGCTTTCTTTTAGACTTCCCCACTCTTACTCATGTTTGCTCTCAATTCCCTAACATCTTCCACACTTCCTCTTCTTGACATATAAATCCACCCCTTCTATAGTGATCTTGGACGCTTATTTCTATAACGTCAATAAGAACAATATTTTGAAGAATCGGGCAGATTATTTTCAGCATGAGATGCGATAGGCCGCATTGGTCTTAGTGAGGCGTTAATCATCATCATCATCATCATCATTATATATATATATATATAGAATTATATATATAATAAAGAAAAACGAGGAACTTAACGCACACAATTTCCAACCATCATCCCTATTGATTATTAATTTTCAATTGTTTTAGTTATTTAATAATTTAGTATTATTTTAATAATTTTGAATTTTATTAGTTCCTTAATTTAGGTCTTTAATAATTTAGTTAATTCAAATTTATGCTTTACAATTTACATTCCATTAATAAGTTAACATTAATGTATAGTTTATGCTCAATGATCATTTGAAACATGGTTTGTTAATATCGAGTTGATGGTTTACTTGCTCCAATTAAGATGTAGATTTCTCCATTTCTACCACCTTTTTGTATGTATTTTAAAATTCAATATTTTGATGTGTATTATTAGTAGATAATTTTAAAAAAAATTTATGTTGTTGTCATCTGAGACCACAATTTTCCCAGGCGATGGAGATCTTCTTAGAAATCTGGTAATTGTTTTTTCAAAAAATAAAATCCTGGAGTGTTTGAATCACTACATCTTGAATATGGATTCAACACCATCAGTAACCCTAGAAGCCTCATAAATTTATCAATTTTGACAATTGTAACATATATTTTCAAATTTTCACGTAAATTTTATCACAATCTTGGAGGAATTTCCATTATTTTTCTCACTAATTTATGGGCTTTTTAGACCACACTCAAATTTATTTATTTACCTTCGACATCATAACTTTACACACCCCTCCACTTGAACCTTGATCAATCACTAAAACCGAAAGAATATACCTCACATATTCAATCCTCATTAACTCTTTCCCATCCATTATTAATAAAAATCAAAGTCAACACACCTCATTATGCCTTTAATTTATATATATTCCTATCGAAGAAAAAAAAGTCACTTTTCATGAGACAAACCCCCCCCCCCCCCTGTCTTGGGACCACACTAGTGATGACTTAGAATTCGACTTGTGGGCATGATTCACCATCTCCCGACCTTTTTTAAGCTATTTATGATGGTTCATGAACTACGCCTATCTGAACAATTATATTATTTTTTGTTAAGTGTTTTAATTTCTTCAATAATGCAATGAAATACATTCATCTAGATTTCATTAAAATCTACTTCATAACATGTATGACTTCATTCAAAATAACTAATATCATAATGTACACAGATTATGAAGGAGTGGGAAAATCTCGAATAATTCTACTCAATATTCTTATAAAATTGGGCGCAAGTTATTTTACGATAAGTATATTACATAACCTTGAAAACCTTCCTAACTAGCCTTCCCAACTTTTTTGAACACATGCACGGTCCTTTGACACCTATACCTTCGCATTCTTGCTTCTTGATTGACCACACAAGGAGAAATCCTATGTTTCGACTTTGCAAACACATATTTCAATAGTCGTTCAACTTTGTCTAATCTTTTGCAACTTTGAAGTCTTTTCCCAGACACGACTCGACATGAACTCGTGCGTAGGCAGATGGCCGGAATGTTCCGACTACATGACCAGTTTTCATTACTTCACACGACCTAGTTCACCCGAATTACACACATGACCCGTCATCCAAACGCACATGACCTAACTACGAAAAACTTGAGGAACGACTCGAGTGCACACATCTGAACACAGCGAGTTCGACACAGCAGTGATACGAAAATTTTCGAATTCTCCACATACCTCGGCGTGAACGTTTCACACACAAATCAAACCAAGTACATGGCATGACCCATTCATTTGCAAACAAAAGCAAATATTAAACCAGGATTTACATGACCACACCTTTAGACACAAACACAATTTACCCAACGAACACGATTCTAGTCTACACACATGACCTAAAAATCCAAAAAGACTCGATTTTTAGCTTGCTTGAATCCACATGTCTCCCGATTCTGTTTAATTAGCTTTCTACTGCTGCGGGCTCGTACCCTTCGGTTCTCCTTCGCTTTCTTATCTACGAGTAACTTATCCAAATTTGATGATGCCCAGATGAACGGAACCTCAATTATATTTATATGCTCATCCATCGATGAAATGTGAGGAGACATTCCCATTGGTTTTTCTCATGGGTTAGATGCCCCTTGCATCTGAGGCAAAAAACCAACCTACCCAAAACTCCTAGATGCTGTGACCCTTCTAATTTCACTAAGTCATGGAAACCTTCATTTATTTGGTGTGAACCCTCGCTCATCCACGCATGCTTCTTCTCACACCACCTTGTATAACAAAAAAAAACATTTAATAGAACATAGCACAAATCCCCATACAACACATAGCCACTACATCGCCCACCAGTCACACAACTCGGGTGTGCCCATACCCACATTGTTGATTCTTCCAATACTCACAAATGCATTCTTTGGGTAAATCATGAATTACTCATCCAGCCCGGAGGCCCTCACACTCCCACGATAGAAATTTTATCTCCCTCGCTTAACACCATCTCGAAAACTCATTTCCAAGACAAAAAATTCACAAATTCTCACCAACTACGGCCTGCAGCGTCTCCTTTTGCATGAAATTCGTGCTCTCCATCACATGAATCTCCATCGAGTCTCATGACACCATGTATGGGTAAGAATGCTCAATCCATGGTCATTAAGCAAAATCCTCAAAATCCTCCATACTACCCCATCGTAGCAGGAAGGTTATACTCTCCAGATTCAACTTCCATGTTATGATCGTAGGTCATATCATTTTAATCCAACATGTATCATCATTATGTGAATTGTTTTTTATGATACTCCATCTCAATTGAAACACAACTCAACACAGTGCTAGCCATCATGACTCAAACTAGTCGGGTGATCAGTGTAACCATCACGTCTAAATAACGAGAATGCACCTCCTCATGCATTCATCACTTGTTTCTCCAACATTTTGTCATGTCCTCAATTTGATCAAGATGTCTCTCCATCAATACAATGCTCATTGTGCCAGATCCCCATGGTTTTAAACCAACTAGCCACCAAGTTCGTAAAAAATGTCTAAGTATCATCAACACAATTGATGCACAAGTGCACCAACCATGGAATTTGCACCATTTCAACTCCATCCAACTCCAAAGTGTCTCGTATCTATTGTTTCCATCAAGTCACTTCTCATGAACACAACCCATACTATGTCCCATGGCATGCCTCCCTTACTACATTAAAGTCAAGTAACACTCTGACCTCATCTCCTCAATGAACCAAATACTCCAAGACCACCATAATAGGAAGACTCAATTCGTTGTAGCTTTATTTAAATCACAATGAGTTCCTATGAACCATCTCCATCAACACTTTCACAATTTCATGTGAGTTGGTCACAAATGGCATCGTAAGTTGCCTCGGCTCTCTTTGTCATATGAATACTCTCATAGGCTGCTCATATCTATATAAGAAAAACCATGGAACTATTTTCCAAAGTGTACAAGATACCCATCAGTCCATCTAAATAATGTCTACATGTCGTACCAATAAGTAAATTTTTCCCAACATCCTTTACATGGCACTTCTCCTTAATCTCCACATATTACATATCTCTAATTTCTCTAGCATAATGTCCATTCATGAAGTCTTCCATGTTCCCATATCTCCAACTTGATGCTCATGGCTTGAGCTTCCCACCTTCTCCGCTCTACTAGACCCAACACAACATTAGTAATCACATCGATGTCCTTCATCTAGGCTAGTGACCATAGGGACTCTACCCTTTCTTTTCCCTCACGGTTCCTTCCTTCATGATTTTCCCCCCCACTAAAGGTTCACCAAGACTTCCTCTCGGCCTTGGTCATGAAGAAGTCTAGCCATGTATCATAATATCTTCACTCTGATATGCCCTTCCTTATTTCCATGATGCATGTGAGAAACTTAGACAAATATCCACTTGGAAAAGCATGACTCATCCATCACAAATCTCATCACGTTCCACCATTGTCATGGAAATATGAAAATTCTTCTCTAAGGTTGCATAATTTCCAAACAAGTCCCGCAACAAATAATATTCCTTTCTACCCAAATGAAAAAGGTCTCATTACAATCTTCCAAAGAAAGAATTTCCATCAAATGAATAAATAAACTCTCCCTTTTCACATCGCTTCATATGGCTCATATTCCGAAATTTTGCAAAGAATACAAGTCACTTCAATACTTACATATTCATTAGGTCTCTCCATGTCAGTGCCTCCTATCACCAATGTGTGCAATGTGCATGAATCTAGTTCAACTCGAGCTAGTTCAATCACCTTGAATTCCTCCTCTTCTATTGGCACAACTGAAACATATTCTTCTCCACATGTAGCTTCCTCCGGTTCGTCGCATTCAGTAGCTTCATACTACATTTCCAAACCAAGTTGAACGAACTATCTTTTAGCATTCTCTTCCAAGACCTCAAGTTCATCTTCAATTCTTGGTATTTTTTCTTTCATGTGTTTCAGCCTATGAAAAGTCTTCATGAGTCTCTCAAAACATTGTTCCATAATCGAAATTAAACCCTGACTGTTTTCTTTCCCTTGATCAACTTCAAATCAACTCCACTCACCTTGAAACAAGATTTATACCACCAGTCATGCAGTCATAGATGTATCACTGGTTCAAAACTTTTTCAAAGCCCACTTTCTGCAAAACCTAGCTTTAATACCATCTGTCACAACCCTATGCTAATCATCACTTAAATTCCACTTTTAGCCATGGTTCGGCACTACCCAAAATTTTATGTTCAACACTACTAAGGTTCACAAACTACCCCTATCACCAACACTTCGATTTTTTGTAGTTAAGTGTTTTAATTTCTTCAATAATGCAATATAAAAAAAATCATTTATTATAAAATAATATCTACTTCATAAAATATATGACTTCATCCAAAAAAATAATATGACACTGTACAAAAGATTATGAAGGGAGGAGCAACACTCGAATAAGCCTACACAATATACTTATGAAAGTTTGCATGTTAGTTTACAAGTACAAGTATTTTACAACTCTTGAAAAACTTCTTGACTAGCATACCCAAATTTTCCAATTTCATTCCACAGTCGTGCATCACTTGACCGTCACACTATTACTTCCTTCCCATCCATACCTATTGTCTACACTATGAGAAACCCCAAGTTTCACATTTGTAAAAACAAATTTCAGTAGTCATTGAACCTACCTAATCCTACACGGCCTTAGCCTCTACTCAACCTGAATGGACCTGAACTCCAAATGAACCAAATGACCTGAAATATTGCACGACATTGACAACACAATTAACTCAACTGCACATGACCAAGTTCACCCTATTGTACATGACCTGGTTAATCGGAACGCAAACGACCTAACTCTCGGCGACTTGAACGACCCAACTGCACACGTCCTTAGCGAATTGGTTATGCACAACACGTGTTTTTGTCCTACAACCAAGTTCTGCACACATAAATTGTCCTCAATGTTACATGCACGACCCAACCTTAGTAAAAAATATGACAAGGCATCAAATTTGCACACACGATCGAACTAGAAAATTGTTAACATGACCTGTCTTGCACACAAAAAATTCATTTTGCCTGACACAACCTGACCCACGTATGAACACATGACCTTAGTGATTCACATAATCCAATTCTCAAATTTTCACAGCACAGACGACCCGAGTTCATTTACTTATTTTTCCCACCCTGCTGGCCCATATCCTTCGATTCTCCTTCGCTTTCCTTTGCTATGAAGTAGCTTGGCCAAATTAAAATATGCCCAAAAGAATGGAAATTCCATTCTATTTATTCACTCATTCGTCCAATGAAACACCAGTCGATATGTTTTTTGATTGTCCTCACTAGTTGATCAAACCATATGCACACCCAATCGACCTACCCACAACTCAACATGCTCCCACCCATCGCACCGCCTAGTTGCCCAACTCCCGTCACACTTACTTAAATGCATATAACCGAACACGAGTCATTTTTTACTGAACACGGGCGCTCATTGCAACAACGTGTCCACCACTATGTCCACACATCCATCACACAAATCGATTTTTTGACTATCCTGTCTACCGGTGGTCGTCACGGGAGCTCGCCTAGCTTGAAGCTGTGACATCCTTGGTTTGGATTCCTTATACCTTTCCGAACCCTTCGTCCCAACAACATTGTATTTATATGATGTCATTGCTCATAGAACAACACACTACACTCAGTATATATTTATATTTTTCCTTTTAAATGTAAACTAATCAAATGGCAATAACAATAACAATATTATTTTTAAGATCGACGATTCTATTAAGAATGTGAATGAAAGTGTGTTTGAGTATTGTTAACATAGAAGATTCTAAGAACCATTGGAATGAAAGTGTGTTTGAGTATTGTTAACATCGACGATTCTAAGAACAATGTGAATGAAATTGTGTTTTATGTCAATGATGGTAAAGGAATGCGTGGATAGAGAATTTTCCTACAAGGATCAAAGTTTCCAAATATTCTGCTGTGTCGAATTTGATAATTATAGATTCTAAAATATTTCAAAATTTGATGATAAGAGCTAATGCTAGTTATTTAACTTGGGGTTTATGGTTCTCAGTCTATTATCTAATATTTCTAAAATATAGAAATCCAGTGTTTAGATACACTCTTCTTCGTGTATCTTTCCTTTTCATTATTCATGAGTCATGAATTTTTCCTTCTATAGATCGTACCTATTCTCACTCAATAGATACTTGTGCCAGAAAATCTATAAATTGTTTATAAATAAATAAATAAATAAAATGAGCCATGCTATAACTTTATTTTAAATTATTATTAGTATTGTTATCAATTATTAGAAAATTTAATATAAAAACTAAATATATATACATTTTAAAAACATACATTTTAAAAACAATGTAATAGTATTCTTAGTTTTGAAATTCATATCATTTAAAGTGGAAAGAGACTTTACAATAACATTGCTAATACTACTAATTATAAAAAATGCATTTAAAAAAAATACTTTCTGAAAATATATTAAATCAAATTTAATATTAAAAATTCACATATTTTACATATTTGTATTATAATACATAATATATGCAACAACTCTATTTCTCTATACATGTTTCCGCAATTATCTATGTGATCAAGATGATTGTTTAAAACCTCCTATATTTTGTCATTTGTAAGATTAAAATTTAATGTTAATATAGATATACATCATGAACATTTTAAAGACTACAGTTCAATTAAAATGTTTGATTTTTATTTAATTTTAAAAAAAAATTGTTATTTTTTAAAATTTTATGTATTCTAATAAATTATTTTTTATTATTCAAAATTTTATATTGTTTTAAAAAAATATTTGAATCAGTAATAATATCATAATAGTTAAAAATATAATAATGACGATATAGTAATAAATATTTAAATGTTACATAAATATATGAATATAACGATTGAGGAGGTTCGGGATATGGTGGGCTGAAATCGAATATTATACCTTTGAAAGTCAAAGAGAATGACGAAAGAAGCTGAACCAAATGATTGTTATAGTCTTGCGATAGGTTGAAGCATAAGAGGTTGGAGAGATCACGTTGCAAAAACACAGGTGTCTACACAAACGCACTAACGAGGTTGAAGCAACCGATTGGAGGGACGACTTAAATGTGAAAAATATGTGTCGACGTAATGAGGTTGAAATAAATGCAAGCGTAACAGATTGCAGAGATGACTGAATTGTAATAGAAGAGGTGTCAACATTCCCTAATGTTGAAGGTAACCAGTTAGTGACAAAGGTGGGTTTCTCCTGGACACGATTTGAAGTTGAGTTTCTCGAATTTCGTGGATCCGCATACATCTCCCGAACCATAAAAATGTGCCACCAACACTTCCACTCTACATGCAACTTATACGTGGGCTATAAATAAGGTCCATCACACGATCGAATTCAGAAGAACACGTCCCAAATCGATTTCAAATTTGGAAGAAGGAGAAGTAATATCTCGAAATAGATTTAGGTTTTCCTTGTGAATTAAAGAGATGGCCATGAAGTCCAAGAACATGGAAATGCTGGGGATTTCAATAATAGCAATAATGTTGCTAACATCCACGATTCTGATAACGGATGCCAAAGCTGCGACTGAAGGCTGCGCGCGTCGAGGGTTGCTGGGTTGGTCGGGAAACGTTAAGGCTGCATCAGGGTGCCACAGACCAGGGTACCCTGTACCCCCTGGTTCTACCTGCCCTCCCGGTCCCGGTCAACCTCCCCATCATACTCGTCCTATTCTGCATGTTTAATCTAACAACATCTGCCTCTTCGCATCTCTCCATTTAGTTCTCCCCAGACACAGAATACGAGTCATTGTTCTTTACATTTAGTCACTTTCTCCTGTAGGTAGAGTCTCAATAAATATCGGTCAGCCATGTTATTATCATTGAGTATGATACCTCTATTATCAAAATAAAAAATGGAGTTTCTCTTGGGTTACTTTAAAATTTTACCTAACACTATAGATGCCAGTAGATGCAATTATGTTTTATATTTTTGAGGAATGTTTATGTTTTTTTAATTCAATTTTCATATATACCATTTTAATGGACGTATGAATTAATTTTTAATATATTTTTATTTTTTATATAGTTTTTAGTTTTGCACCATTTTATTTGCAAGTAGTTTTATTTTAAAATCTTAACTCATAGTTGTAAAGTTCTTTTCACTTAGAGTTTCTTGGGGAAAATTGGGCCATTAATATATCTTATCCTTACAAGTTTTTGACTATGTGGTCCATGGATATTTAAGTTCTATTTTAAATGGTTATTAAGTGATTTATTATTTTTAATATTTTATTTTACTAATTTAGTTTATAAATTAAATTATTGAGAAAATAAGATAGGCATCAGTGCATGTATCAAAACATTTAGTTTGTGATATATTTTTTATTGTCCAAATTAAAAGTAAAACAAATCATGAAACTTATCTAAATTATAATTTATTTTTATTTATTGTTATTATGAATTATAAAAGGAATTAATATATAAGTTAAACATGTATGTATTTTGGAAAAATGTAACAATATTCTTAAGCATGGAGATTGACCCCGTATTTTATCATGAAAAAATTTAACTTTTAAATAGATTTTGTTGCAATACCGTGGGCCAATACCGTGGCTTATCATACCACATGCGCAATATAAGTTGATTTGAGATTTTCTTAAAAAAAAGAATAAAAAAAACTAATTTGGAGAAAAATATTAACCCTTGGTTCATAAATACTACTATGAATATTTTGGCATATTTGATGGAGGTTCAATCTCTAACCTCCACGTAAACATTATTGATAATTAAACTAAAATTATGGAAAAATTATTACAGTCCTATCAACATAATCATGTTTTATGGAAGGGTTGAAACCATTGTCATATTTTTCTTTGCTATACTGTTTTATGTCAGTGGTTGGTATATGATTAAATATTATTATCAAAGGGTAAAGATTTTAATGGAAATGCAATACTTATAGGATGTTTCAAATTATTGCAATGGGGATACTAGTGATATGAGTTAAGAGCTCTTTAGTTCATGTATTTTTCAAACAAAGAATTTGTAATGAAAGGATTTTATTCTTCCAATTATTTAGGTATTGAGGAGTTAACTTAACTAATATTGGAAACTCACTATATATTATATATATTTTTTGTTAGTAAGTTTTATATTTCTTTGTAATATTCGTACAAAGTGCATAATGATCATTTTCTACTCTTATTAGCTGATTTTCCAAAAATGGTCTAGAATTCCTAACAAGACAGACTAAAAATAAACCATAGAAGGATGTGATTATACATGTAGATCTAGACAGAGGCCTACCTATGAAGGGAGTCTAGTTCTAGAAAGAACAGTGGCTAGACTAAACCATGAACTGAAGCACGGATAACAACTATAAAAGGAAAATTCACATATCTCCTAAGAGCCCAAAATGATGGAAAATGGGCCTAAAATATCCATAGGTTTATTGACTATTGTAATCTAGAGTAGTAGATTGCATATCAAATAAAATAACTTAAAATTCAAACGTTGAAGTGGAGCAATCTAAATTTTCTCCAACAATGAAAACTGAAGCACCATAGAGATATTCTTAGAAGATGTTGATTGTTCCACTAATATTTTAGCTCCATGCTTACTAACTATCCATGAAACAAATGTGGTCAAAAAATGGTTCTAATTCTCAGTAATCTATAGGAACTCACACATTTCCTATCCTTCCTTTTCTTGTGACATGAAATCTTGAGCCATGAAGATTTCTTTGAGCTAGTATAAATGTATCAAACAATGATTTTTGGTTTCATTAGTTATAATACAGTGAAGAACCATGATGAAAGACATCATTTCTCCCAAATTTGGCCTTTCTTCAAAATACCCTATGAATCATGGACATTTTTCTCTGTTGATTAAACATCACTATATAGACCTCCTGAGATGGAACCAATGCATTAGTGCAGTTTCGAGGAGGTTTGAATTGAAAGGATATTTTACTATGTGGCCCAAGATCTCAGACATTGAGCCTCATGACAACATTTAAATTACAACTAAAGAAATGTATTGAAAACAAAACCACAGAATCCACTAATTAGTAGGGAAATTGGGAGGTTGAATAAGGATATTGTCCCAAAGTATTTGACAATGTAGCTAAACTTGTTAAGTATTGGCAGTTCTCCCTTTCCATTTTCAATAGAATAGGAAAATTGCTCATAATACTTTTTATTATTAATTACTGCTTAACTAGAGATTTAATTATTAATTAATTAACATATCAATATCATTATTAACTATTAATCATTTAATTAATTAAAGTATCATTTTATAATTTATCATTTAATTAACTAATGTAATAATTAAAGTAATAGTTTTTTAAACTTTGACATTTCTGATCCATAATGAGTATTTGAGACTATCTTTCACATAAAATAATTTTATGTCAAGTTTAAAACTTACAAATAAGGTTCATCTTTAGGACCAAGGTAAAAAAAAAACAGATCAATCCTTGTAATTAAGTAAATGTCAAGTTCCAAAATTAGTCGTTACATCTATAATATCATTTAATAAAAGCTAACCTTATTGACAAAGTTTCAAGAAATTGTAACTAATATAGTAAATGGTAAGAAATTATTAGACAATTTATATTAATTATTAGTTAGTATATTATTAATATTAAATAATTTTTAATCAAAATTAGCATTAGTAGTTAGATTTTGAAAAACTAATTTAGTCATAAGAAATTATTAAAGTAGAAATAATTCAAAACTATTATTAAATGATAATGAGACTTATCTATCTATGTTGACTAAACACTAAGAAAAAAATGAAGGATTGGAACTAATTCTCATGAGTTTCATAGTGAGACCAGGTGGTAGGCTATTCCCAAGACTCCTTGTAGCGATAGAATCTGTCAGATTTGCGATACTATGCAGGTGGAAGATGAAACACACTTTCTTTTAGACTTCCCCACTCTTACTCACATCTGCTCTCAATTCCCTAACATCTGCCACACTTCCACTCTTCTTGACATATAAATCCACCCCTTCTATAGTGATCTTGGAGCGCTTATTTCTCTTCTCTTCGATCATCGAAACAATATTTTGAAGAATCGAACTTAGATTATTTTTCCTTTCTTGAGGTACGATAGGCCGCATTGGTCTTAGTGGACGTTAATAATCATCATCATCATCATCATTATATATATATATAGAATTATATATATAATACAAAGAAAAGACAGGAATCCAACCATCATCCCTATTGATTATTAATTTTCAGTTGATGGTTTCTGCTCAATTAAGATGTAGATTTCTCCGGCTACCACACCTCTTTGTATGTATTTTTAAAATTAAATATTTTGATGTGTATGATTAGTATATAATTTTAAAACAAATTTATGTTGTTTTCTATGCAGACCACAATTTTTCCCAGACGATGGAGATCTTGCCGAAATCTGGTAATTTTTTTTTCAAAAAATAAAAATCCTGGAGTGTTTGAATCGCTTTCTATGCTGAATATGGATTCAACACCATCAATAACCCCTCGGCCTCATAAATTCATCAATTTTGACAATTGTAACATATATTTTCAAAATTTTCTGTCGAATTTTATCACAATCTTGGAGGAATTTCCATTATTTTTCTCACTAATTTATGGACTTTTTAGACTACACTCAAATTTATTTATTTACCTTTTCGACATCATAACTTTACACACCCCTCCACTTGAACCTTCGATCAATCACTAAGACAAAGAATATACCTCACATATTCACTCCTCATTAACTCTTTCCCATCCATTATTAATAAAAATCAAAAGTCAACACACCTCATTCTGCCTTTAATTTATATATATTCCTATCAGAAAAAAAGTCACTTTTCATGAGACCGACGCCCCCTTGTCTTGGGACCACACTAGTGATGACTTAAATTCGACTTGTGGGCATGATTCACCATCTCCCAACCTTTTCGCTTCAAAACTATGATGGTTCATGAACTACGCCTATCACAAACAATTATATTATTTTTTGTTAAGTGTTTTAATTTATTCAATAATGCAATGAAATACATTCATCTAGATTTCATTAAAATCTACTTCATAACATGTATGACTTCATTCAAAACAACAATATCATAATGTACACAAGATTATGAAGGGATGGGAAAATCTCGAATAATTCTACTCAATATACTTATAAAATTGGGCGCAAGTTATTTTACAAGTACAAGTATATTATAACCTTCGACAACCTTCTTAACTAGCCTTCCAAACTTTTTGAACTTCATGCCACAGTCATGCAACACCTATCTGTAGCATTCTTGCTTCTTGATTGACCACACAAGGAGAAATCCTATGTTTCGACTTTGCAGACACATATTTCAATATTCGTTCAACGTGTCTAATATTTTGCAACCTGAGTCTTTTCCCAACACAACTCGACATGAACTCATGCGTGAGCCAGATGGCCCGGAATGTTTCACAACCTAAACGACCCAGTTTTCATTACTTCACACGACCTAGTTCACCTGATTACACATGACCCACGTCATCCAAACGCACATGACCTGACTCTGAAAAACTTGAACGACTCGAGTGCACACATCCTGGACAACCCAGTTCGGCACAACACGTGATCTGAAAATTTACTCGAATTCTCCACACATACCTCAGCGTGAACGTTTCACACACAAATCAAACCAAGTACATGGCATGACCCAGCCTAAATTTTTCAAACAAGGACCGACCAAACCAAGGTTTACATGACCCTGCCTTTAGACACAAACTTCATTTTACCCAACAGAACACGATTCTAGTCTACACACATGACCTAAAAATTCCAGAAGACTCGATTTTTAGCTTGCTTGAATCCACATGTCTCAAGTTCTGTTTAATTGGCTTTCCTACCCTGCGGGCTCGTACCCTTCAGTTCTCCTTCGCTTTTCTTATCTCTGAAGTAACTTATCCAAATTTGATGATGCCCAAATGAACGAAACCTCAATTATATTTATATGCTCATCCATCCAATGAAATGCGAGGAGACATTCCCATTGGTTTTTCTCATGGGTCAGACTGCCCATCTACAGGCCCTACCAACCTACCCAAAACTCTAGATGCGACCCTTCCTAATTTCACTAAGTCATGGGAAACCTTCATTTATTTGGGTGTGAACCCTCGCTCATCCACACATGCCTTCTTCTCACACCACCTTGTCGCATAACAACAAAAAAAATTCAATAGAACATAAGCACCCGTCACTACAACACGCCCGCCACTACATTTGTACAACCATCACACAACTTAGGTGTGCCCATACCCACATTGTTGATTCTTCAATACTCTCGTCTGTTGCTGGTAGTCGCAGATGCTCACCCAAGCGGAGGCCCTCACGTACTCCCCCACGATAGAAATTTTATCTCCCTCAACAACACCATCTCAGAAAACTCCATTTCCAAGACAAAAAATTCACAAATTCTCACCAACTCTGACATAAAATGCTCATGTTGCATGAAATTCATGCTCTCCATCACATGAATCTCCATCAAGTCTCATGACACCATGTATGGGTAAGAATGCTCAATCCATGGTCATTAACCAAAATCCTCAAAATCCTCCATACTACCCCATCATGTGGAAGGTTATACTCTCCAATTCAACTCCATGTTATGATCGTAGGTCATATCATTTTAATCCAACATGTATCATCATTATGTGAATTGTTTTTTATGATACTCCATCTCAATTGAAACACAACTCAACACAGTGCTAGCCATCATGACTCAAACTAGTCGGGTGATCAGTGTAACCATCACGTCTAAATAACGAGAATGCACCTCCTCATGCATTCATCACTTGTTTCTCCAACATTTTGTCATGTCCTCAATTTGATCAAGAGCTCTCTCCATCAATACAATGCTCATTGTGCCAGATCCCCATGGTTTTAAACCAACTAGCCACCAAGTTCGTAAAAAATGTCTAAGTTTCATGAACACAATTGATGCACAAGTGCACCAACCATGGAATTTGCACCATTGCAACTCCATCCAACTCCAAAGTGTCTCGTATCTATTGTTTCCATCAAGTCACTTCTCATGAACACAACCCATACTATGTCCCATGGCATGCTTCCCTTACTACATTAAAGTCAAGTAACACTCTGACCTCATCTCCTCAATGAACCAAATACTCCAAGACCACCATAATAGGAAGCCTCAATTCGTTGTAGCTTTATTTAAATCACAATGAGTTCCTATGAACCATCTCCATCAACACTTTCACAATTTCACTTGAGTTGGTCACAAATGGCATCGTAAGTTGCCTCGCCTCTCTTTGTCATATGAATACTTTCATAGGCTACTCATATCTATGTAAGAAAAACCATGGAACTATTTTCCAAAGTGTACAAGATACCCATCAGTCCATCTAAATAATGTCTACATGTCGTACCAATAAGTAAATTTTTCCCAACATCCTTTACATGGCACTTCTCCTTAATCTCCACATATTACATATCTCTAATTTCTCTAGCATAATGTCCATTCATGAAGTCTTCCATGTTCCCATATCTCCAACTTGATGCTCATGGCTTGAGCTTCCCACCTTCTCCGCTCTAGTAGACCCAACAAAACATTAGTAATCACATCCATGTCCTTCATCTAGGCTAGTGACCATAGGGACTCTACCTTTTCTTTTCCCTCATGGTTCCTTCCTTCATGATTTTCTCCCCCACTAAAGGTTCACCAAGACTTCCTCTCGGCCTTGGTCATGAAGAAGTCTAGCCATGTATCATAACATCTTCACTCTGATATGCCCTTCCTTATTTCCATGATGCATGTGAGAAACTTAGACAAATATCCACTTGGAAAAGCATGACTTCATATCATTTAAAGTGGAAAGAGACTTTACAATAACATTGCTAATACTACTAATTATAAAAAATGCATTTAAAAAAAATACTTTCTGAAAATATATTAAATCAAATTTAATATTAAAAATTCACATATTTTACATATTTGTATTATAATACATAACATATGCAACAACTCTATTTCTCTATACATGTTTCCTCAATTATCTATGTGATCAAGATGATTGTTTAAAACCTCATATATTTTGTCATTTGTGAGATTAAAATTTAATGTTAATATAGATATACATCATGAACATTTTAAAGTCTACCGTTCAATTAAAATGTTTAATTTTTTTAATTTTAAAAAAAAATTGTTATTTTTTAAAATTTTATTTATTCTAATAATTTTTTTTTTTTTTTTAAATTTTATATTGTTTTTAAAAAATATTTGAATCAGTAATAATATCATAATAGTCAAAAATATAATAGCTGATGATATAGTAATAAATATTTAAATGTTACACATAAATATATGAATATGTATCCACGATTGAGGAGGTTCGGAATATGGTAAGTTGAAATCGAATATTATACCTTTGAAAGTCAAAGAGAATGACGCAGAAAGAAGCTGAAATCAAATCATTGGTATGGTCGGGTGATAGGGAAAAGGAAGCATAAGAGGTTGGAGAGATCACGTTGCAAAAACACAGGTGTCTACACAAACGCACTAACGACGTTGAAGCAACCGATTGGAGGGACGGCTTAAATGTGAAAAATAGGTGTCGACGTAGTGAGGTTGAAATAAATGCAAGCGTAATTGATTGCAGAGATGACTGAATTGTAAAAGAAGAGATGTCAACATTCCCTAATGTTGAAGGTAACCAGTTAGTAACAAAGGTGGGTTTCTCCTTGACACGATTTGAAGTTGAGTTTCTTGAATTTTGTGGATCCCCATACATCTCTGGAACCATAAAAATGTGTCACCAACACTTCCACTCTACATGCAACTTATACGTTGGCCATAAATAAGGTCTATCACACGATCGCATCTCTCCATTTAGTTCTCCCCAGACACAGAATACGAGTCATTGTTCTTTACATTTAGTCACTTTCTCCTGTAGGTAGAGTCTCAATAAATATCAGTCAGCCATGTTATTATCATTGAGTATGATATCTCTATTATCAAAATAAAAAATGGAGTTTCTCTTGGGTTACTTTTATTCTTAAAAATTTACCTAACACTATAGATGGTAGTAGATGCAATTATGTTTTATATTTTTGAGGAATGTTTATGTTTTTTTAATTCAATTTTCATAGATACAGTTTTAATGGAAGTATAAATTAAATTTTAATATATTTTTATTTTTTCTATAGTTTTTAGTTTTGCAACATTTCTCATTCTTTTCAAGTAGTTTTATTTTAAAATCTTAACTCATAGTTTTAAAGTTTTTTTCACTTAGAGTTTTTTTTAGGGAAAGTTGTGCCATTAATATATCTTATCCTTACAAGTTTTTGACTATGTGGTCCATGGATATTTAAGTTCTATTTTAAATGGTTATTAAGTGATTTATTATTTTTAATATTCTATTTTACTAATTTAGTTTATAAATTAAATTATTGAGAAAATAAGATAGGCATCAGTGCGCATGTATCAAAACATTTAGTTTGTGATATATTTTTTATTGTCCAAATTAAAAGTAAAACAAATCATGAAACTTATCTAAATTATAATTTATTTTTATTTATTGTTATTATGAATTATAAAAGGAATTAATATATAAGTTAAACATGTATGTATTTTGGAAATGGTAATGGGGTCAATTTTAATAAGTATATTTAATCATGATTTTACTTAAAAAAATTTAACTTTTAAATGATTTTGTTGTAACACTTACACACACTGGCTTTACTTACACCACATGTGCCAATATAAGTTGATTTGAGATTTTTCTTTAAAAAAGAAAAACTAATTTGGAGGAAAATATTAACCTTGTCTATAAAATACTGGCTATGAATATTTTAAAAGAATGATGAGGTTCGTTCCCAAATCTCCGCCAAACATTATTGATAATTAAACTAAAATTATGGAAAAAATTATTATACTCCTACCAACATAATATATGTTTCTCTCTCTCTCTCTTATATATATATATATATAGTTGAAACTATCTGTCACATTTTTTCACATTATAATGTTTTATGTCAGTGGTTGGTATATGATTAAATATTATTATCAAAGGGTAAAGATCTTAATGGAAATGCAATACTTATAGGAGGTTTCAAATTATTGCAATGGGGATACTAGTGATATGAGTTAAGAGCTCTTTAGTTCATGTATTTTTCAAACAAAGAATTTGTAATGAAAGGAATTTATTCTTCCCATTATTTGTGGTATCGAGGAGTTAATCTTAACTATTATTGAAAATTAATTATATATTATATATATTTTGTTAGTGTTTATATTCTTTTTTGTAATATTCGTACAAAGTACAATGATCATTTTCTACTCTTGCTTAATGATTTAAAATGGTCTAGAATTCCTAACAAGACAGACTAAAAATAAACCATAGAAGGATGTGATTATACATGTAGATCTAGACAGAGGCCTACCTATGAAGGGAGTCTAGTTCTAGAAAGAACAGTGGCTAGACTAAACCATGAACTGAAGCACGGATAACAACTATAAAAGGAAAATTCACATAGCTCCTAAGAGCCCAAAATGATGGAAAATGGGCCTAAAATATCCATAGGTTTATTGACTATTGTAATCTAGAGTAGTAGATTGCATATCAAATCAAATAAGTTAAAATTCAAACGTTGAAGTGGAGCAATCTAAATTTTCTCCTACAATGAAAACTGAAGCACCATAGAGATATTCTTAGAAGATGTTGATTGTTCCACCAATATTTTAGCTCCATGCTTACTAACTATCCATGAAACAAATGTGGTCAAAAAATCAGTAATCTCTAGGAACTCACACATTTCCTATCCTTCCTTTTCTTGTGACATGAAATCTTGAGCCATGAAGATTTCTTTGTGCTAGTATAAATGTATCAAACAATGATTTTTGGTTTCATTAGTTATAATACAGTGAAGAACCATGATGAAAGACATCATTTCTCCCAAATTTGGCCTTTCTTCAAAATACCCTATGAATCATGGACATTTTTCTCTGTTGATTAAACATCATTATATAGACCTCTTGAGATGGAACCAATGTGTTAGTGCAGTTTGGAGGAGGTTTGAATTGAAAGGATCTTTAGGACCAAGGTAAAAAAAAAACAGATCAATCCTTGTAATTAAGTAAATGTCAAGTTCCAAAATTAGTCGTTACATCTATAATATCATTTAATAAAAGCTAACCTTATTGACAAAGTTTCAAGAAATTGTAACTAATATAGTAAATGGTAAGAAATTATTAGACAATTTATATTAATTATTAGTTAGTATATTATTAATATTAAATAATTTTTAATCAAAATTAACATTAGTAGTTAGATTTTGAAAAACTAATTTAGTCATAAGAAATTATTAAAGTAGAAATAATTCAAACTATTATTAAATGATAATGAGATTTATCTATCCGTGTTGACCCAATACTCAAGAAAAGCAAGTATTGAATGAATTTTAGCCTGGTAGCACTGCAGGCTATTCCCAAGACTCTTTGGTAGCGATAGAATCTGCTGTGATTTGCGATAATTGCGTGGAAGATGAAACACACTTTTTTAGACTTCCCCACTCTTACTCACATCTGCTCTCAATTCCCTAACATCTGCCACACTTCCACTCTTCTTGACATATAAATCCACCCCTTCTATAGTGATCTTGGAGCGCTTATTTCTCTTCTCTTCGATCATCGAAACAATATTTTGAAGAATCGAACTTAGATTATTTTTCCTTTCTTGAGGTACGATAGGCCGCATTGGTCTTAGTGGACGTTAATCATCATCATCATCATCATCATTATATATATATATATATAGAATTATATATATAATACAAAGACTTACACAATTTCCAACCATCATCCCTATTGATTATTAATTTTCAATTGTTTTAGTTATTTAATAATTTAGTATTATTTTAATAATTTTGAATTTTATTAGTTCCTTAATTTAGGTCTTTAATAATTTAGTTAATTCAAATTTATGCTTTACAATTTCTGTTCAATTGATAGTTAACATTAATGTATAGTTTATGCTCAATGATCATTTATCTATGGTTTGTTAATATCAGTTGATGGTTTATGCTCAATTAAGATGTAGATTTCTCCGGCTACCACACCTCTTTGTATGTATTTTTAAAATTAAATTTTTTGATGTGTATGATTAGTATATAATTTTAAAACAAATTTATGTTGTTTTCTATGCAGACCACAATTTTTCTGAGACGATGGAGATCTTGCCGAAATCTGGTAATTGTTTTTTCAAAAAATAAAAATCCTGGAGTGTTTGAATCACTTTCTATGCTGAATATGGATTCAACACCATCAATAACCCCTCGGCCTCATAAATTCATCAATTTTGACAATTGTAACATATATTTTCAAATTTTTCTGTCGAATTTTATCACAATCTTGGAGGAATTTCCATTATTTTTCTCACTAATTTATGGGCTTTTTAGACTACACTCAAATTTATTTATTTACCTTTTCGACATCATAACTTTACACACCCCTCCACTTGAACCTTCGATCAATCACTAAGACAAAGAATATACCTCACATATTCACTCCTCATTAACTCTTTCCCATCCATTATTAATAAAAATCAAAAGTCAACACACCTCATTCTGCCTTTAATTTATATATATTCCTATCAGAAAAAAAAGTCACTTTTCATGAGACCGACGCCCCCTTGTCTTGGGACCACACTAGTGATGACTTAAATTCGACTTGTGGGCATGATTCACCATCTGCCAACCTTTTCGCTTCAAAACTATGATGGTTCATGAACTACGCCTATCACAAACAATTATATTATTTTTTGTTAAGTGTTTTAATTTCTTCAATAATGCAATGAAATACATTCATCTAGTTTTCATTAAAATCTACTTCATAACATGTATGACTTCATTCAAAACAACAATATCATAATGTACACAAGATTATGAAGGGATGGGAAAATCTCGAATAATTCTACTCAATATACTTATAAAATTGGGCGCAAGTTATTTTACAAGTACAAGTATATTATAACCTTCGACAACCTTCTTAAATAGCCTTCCCAACTTTTTGAACTTCATGCCACAGTCATGCAACACCTATCTGTAGCATTCTTGCTTCTTGATTGACCACACAAGGAGAAATCCTATGTTTCGACTTTGCAAACACATATTTCAATAGTCGTTCAACATGTCTAATCTTTTGCAACGTGATTCTTTTCCCAACACAACTCGACATGAACTTGTGCGTGAGCCAGATGGCCCGGAATGTTTCACGACCTAAACGACCCAGTTTTCATTACTTCACACGACCTACTTCACCTGATTACACATGACCCACGTCATCCAAACGCACATGACCTGACTCTGAAAAACTTGAACGACTCGAGTGCACACATCCTGAACAACCCAGTTCGGCACAACACGTGATCTGAAAATTTACTCGAATTCTCCACACATACCTCAGCGTGAACGTTTCACACACAAATCAAACCAAGTACATGGCATAACCCAGCCTAAATTTTGCAAACAAGGACCGACCAAACCAAGGTTTACATGACCCTGCCTTTAGACACAAACTTCATTTTACCCAACAGAACACGATTCTAGTCTACACACATGACCTAAAAATTCCAGAAGACTCGATTTTTAGCTTGCTTGAATCCACATGTCTCAAGTTCTGTTTAATTGGCTTTCCTACCCTGCGGGCTCGTACCCTTCAGTTCTCCTTCGCTTTTCTTATCTCTGAAGTAACTTATCCAAATTTGATGATGCCCAAATGAACGGAACCTCAATTATATTTATATGCTCATCCATCCAATGAAATGCAAGGAGACATTCCCATTGGTTTTTCTCATGGGTCAGACTGCCCATCTACATGCCCTACCAACCTACCCAAAACTCTAGATGCGACCCTTCCTAATTTCACTAAGTCATGGGAAACCTTCATGTATTTGGGTGTGAACCCTCGCTCATCCATACATGCCTTCTTCTCACACCACCTTGTCGCATAACAACAAAAAAAAATTAATAGAACACAAGCACCTATCACTACAACACGCCCGCCACTACATCTGTACACCCATCACACAACTCAGGTGTGCCCATACCCACATTGTTGATTCTTCAATACTCTCGTCTGTTGCTGGTAGTCGTAGATGCTCACCCAAGCGGAGGCCCTCACGTACTCCCCCACGATAGAAATTTTATCTCCCTCAACAACACCATCTCAGAAAACTCCATTTCCAAGACAAAAAAATCACAAATTCTCACCAACTCTGACATAAAATGCTCATGTTGCATGAAATTCGTGCTCTCCACCATTGAGAGTCTCCACTGTCTCATGACACCACATGGGTAAGAATGCTCAATTCATGGTCAATAACCAAAACCTGAAAATCCTCCATACTACCCCATCATGTGGAAGGTTATACTCTCCAACTCAACTCCATGTTATGATCGTAGGTCATATCATTTTAATCCAACATGTATCATCATTATGTGAATTGTTTTTTATGATACTCCATCTCAATTGAAACACAACTCAACACAGTGCTAGCCATCATGACTCAAACTAGTCGGGTGACCAGTGTAACCATCACGTCTAAATAACGAGAATGCACCTCCTCATGCATTCATCACTTGTTTCTCCAACATTTTGTCATGTCCTCAATTTGATCAAGAGCTCTCTCCATCAATACAATGCTCATTGTGCCAGATCCCCATGGTTTTAAACCAACTAGCCACCAAGTTCGTAAAAAATGTCTAAGTATCATCAACACAATTGATGCACAAGTGCACCAACCATGGAATTTGCACCATTGCAACTCCATCCAACTCCAAAGTGTCTCGTATCTATTGTTTCCATCAAGTCACTTCTCATGAACACAACCCATACTATGTCCCATGGCATGCTTCCCTTACTACATTAAAGTCATGTAACACTCTCACCTCATCTCCTCAATGAACCAAATACTCCAAGACCACCATAATAGGAAGCCTCAATTCGTTGTAGCTTTATTTAAATCACAATGAGTTCCTATGAACCATCTCCATCAACACTTTCACAATTTCACTTGAGTTGGTCACAAATGGCATCGTAAGTTGCCTCGGCTCTCTTTGTCATATGAATACTCTCATAGGCTGCTCATATCTATATAAGAAAAACCATGGAACTATTTTCCAAAGTGTACAAGATACCCATCAGTCCATCTAAATAATGTCTACATGTCGTACCAATAAGTAAATTTTTCCCAACATCCTTTACATGGCCTCACCCTTCATATATAATATATCTCTAATTTCTAGCATAATGTCCATTCATGGAAGTCTTCCATGTCCATATCTCCAACTTGTTGCTCATGGTTTGCTTCCCACCTTCTCCGCTCTAGACCCAACACAACATTAGTAATCACATCCATGTCCTTCATCTAGGCTAGTGACCATAGGGACTCTACCTTTTTTTTTCCCTCACGGTTCCTTCCTTCATGATTTTCTCCCCCACTAAAGGTTCACCAAGACTTCCTCTTGGCCTTGGTCATGAAGAAGTCTAGCCATGTATCATAACATCTTCACTCTGATATGCCCTTCCTTATTTCCATGATGCATGTGAGAAACTTAGACAAATATCCACTTGGCAAAGCATGACTCATCCATCACAAATCTCATCACGTTCCACCATTGTCATGGAAATATGAAAATTCTTCTCTAAGTTTGCATAATTTCCAAACAAGTCCCCCAACAAATAATATTCCTTTCTACCCAAATGAAAAATGTCTCATTATAATCTTCCAAGGAAATAATTTCCATCAAATGAATAAATAAACTCTCCCTTTTCACATCGCTTCATATGGCTCATATTCCGAAATTTTGCAAAGAATACAAGTCACTTCAATACTTACATATTCATTAGGCCTCTCCATGTCAGTGCCTCCTATCACCAATGTGTGTAATCTGCATGAATCTGGTTCAACTCGAGCTAGTTCAATCACCTTGAATTCCTCCTCTTCTATCGGCACAACTGAAACATATTCTTCTCCACATGTAGCTTCCTCCGGTTCGTCGCACTCAGTAGCTTCATACTACATTTCCAAACCAAGTTGAACGAACTATCTTTTAGCATTCTCTTCCAAGACCTCAAGTTCATCTTGAATTCTTGGTATTTTTTCTTTCATGTGTTTCAGCCTATGCAATGTCTTCACAAGTCTCTCAAAACATTGTTCCATAATCGAAATTCAACCCTGACTATTTTCTTTCCCTTGATCAACTTCAAATCAACTCCACTCACCTTGAAACAAGATTTATACCACCAGTCATGCAGTCATAGATGTATCACTGGTTCAAAACTTTTTCAAAGCCCACTTTCTGCAAAACCTAGCTCTAATACCATCTGTCACAACCCTATGCTAATCATCACTTAAATTCCACTTTTAGCCATGGTTCGGCACTACCCAAACTTTTATTTTCAACACTACTAAGGTTCACAAACTACGCCTAACATCAACACTTCGATTTTTTGTAGTTAAGTGTTTTAATTTCTTCAATAATGCAATATAAAAAAATTCATTTATTATAAAGTAATATCTACTTCATAAAATATATGACTTCATCCAAAAAAATAATATGACACTGTACAAAATATTATGAAGGGAGGAGCAACACTCGAATAAGCCTACACAATATACTTATAGAACTTTGCATGTTAGTTTACAAGTACAAGTATTTTACAACTCTTGAAAAACTTCTTGACTAGCATACCCAAATTTTCCACTTTCATTCCACAGTCGTGCATCACTTGACCGTCACACTATTACTTCCTTCCCATCCATACCTATTGTCTACACTATGAGAAACCCCAAGTTTCACATTTGCAAAAACAAATTTCAGTACTCATTGAACCTACCTAATCCTACACGGCCTTAGCCTCTACTCAATCTGAATGGAACTGAACTCAAAATGAACCGAATGACCTGAATATTGCACGACATTGAAAACACAATTAACTCAACTGCACATGACCAAGTTCACCCTATTGTACATGACCTGGTTAATCGGAACGCAAACGACCTAACTCTCGGCGACTTGAACGACCCAACTGCACACGTCCTTAGCGAATTGGTTATGCACAACACGTGTTTTTCTCCTTAGTGTAAAACATGACAAGGCATCAACTTCAGTACACACGCTAACTAGAAAATTGTCAACATGACCGTCTTGCACAGTTGCAAATTCATTTTTGCTCCATACAACCCCACTCTGTATGAACACATACGACCTTAAGATCTAATCCAATTCTCACCTTTCACATGTAGTATGACCCGTAGTTCATTTACTTATTTTTCTCAATTCCTGCCCATATCCTTCTTATTCTCCTTCGCTTTCTACAATAGCTTGGCTTTATTTTAAAATATGCTCAAAATAAATGGAAATTCATTTTGCTTATTCACTCATTCGTCCAACGTAAAACACGAGTAGACATGTTTTTTGATTGTCCCCACTAGTTGATCAAACCATATGCACACCTAATCGACCCAACGTCAACTCAACACGTTCCCACCCATCGCACCGCCTAAATACTCAACCCCGTCACACTTACTTAAACGTGTTGGTAAGCGAACACTACCAGTCATTTACGTTGGGTATAAATAAGGTCTATCACACGATCGAATTCAGAAGAACACGTCCTGCAAATCGATTTCCAACTTTGGAAGAAGGAGAAGTAATATCTTGAAATAGATTTAGGTTTTCCTTGTGAATTAAAGAGATGGCCATGAAGTCCAAGAACATGGAAATGCTGGAGATTTCAATAATAGCAATAATGTTGCTAACATCCACGATTCTGATAACGGACGCCAAAGCTGCGAGTGAAGGCTGCGCGTGTCGAGGGTTGCTGGGTTGGTCGGGAAACGTTAAGGCTGCATCAGGGTGCCACAGACCAGGGTACCCTGTACCCCCTGGTTCTACCTGCCCTCCCGGTCCCCGTCAACCTCCCCATCATACTCGTCCTATTCTGCATGTTTAATCTAACAACATCTGCCTCTTCGCATCTCTCCATTTAGTTCTCCCCAGACACAGCATACAAGTCATTGTTCTTTACATTTAGTCACTTTCTCTTGTAGGTAGAGTCTCAATAAATATCAGTTAGCCATGTTATTATCATTGAGTATGATGCCTCTATTATCAAAATAAAAAATGGAGTTTCTCTTGGGTTACTTTTATTCTTAAAATTTTACCTAACACTATAGATGGCAGTAGATGCAATTATGTTTTATATTTTTGAGGAATATTTATGTTTTTTTAATTCAATTTTCATATATACAGTTTTATTGGACGTATGAATTAATTTTTAATATATTTTTATTTTTTATATAGTTTTTAGTTTTGCAACATTTTATTTTGAAGTAGTTTTATTTTAAAATCTTAACTCATAGTTTTAAAGTTCTTTTCACTTAGAGTTTCTTGGGAAAAATTGTGCCATTAATATATCTTATCCTTACAAGTTTTTGACTATGTGGTCCATGGATATTTAAGTTCTATTTGTAATTAAGTATATGATTTATTATTTTTAACACTTATTTTTACTAATTATTAGTTTATAAATTAAATTATTGAGAAAATAAGATAGGCATCAGTGCATGTCTCAAAACATTTAGTTTGTGATATATTTTTTATTGTCCAAATTAAAAGTAAAACAAATCATGAAACTTATCTAAATTATAATGTATTTTTATTTATTTTTATTATGAATTATAAAAGGAATTAATATATAAGTTAAACATGTATGTATTTTGGAAAAATGTAACAATATTCTTAAGTATGGAGATTGACCCCGTATTTTTATCATGAAAACATTTTAACTTTTAAATAGATTTTGTTGCAATACCGTGGGCCAATACCGTGGCTTATCATACCACATGCACAATATAAGTTGATTTGAGATTTTCTTAAAAAAAAAGAAAAAAAAAAAACTAATTTGGAGAAAAATATTAACCCTTGGTTCATAAATACTACTATGAATATTTTGGCATATTTGATGGAGGTTCGGGCTTAACCTCCACATAAACATTATCGATATAATTAAACTAAAATTATGGAAAATTATTACACTTAATAACATAATTATGTTTTATGGAAGGGTTGAAACCATTGTCATATTTTTCTTTACTATAATGCTTTATGTGAGTGGTTGGTATATGATTAAATATTATTATCACAGGGTAAAGATTTTAATGGAAATGCAATACTTATAGGATGTTTCAAATTATTGCAATGGGGATACTAGTGATATGAGTTAAGAGCTCTTAGTCTATGTATTTTTCAAACAAAGAATTTGTACGAAAGGATTTTATTCTTCCCATTATTTAGGTATTGAGGAGTTAACTTAACTAATATTGGAAACTCACTATATATTATATATATATTTTGTTAGTAAGTTTTATATTTCTTTGTAATATTCGTACAAAGTGCATAATGATCATTTTCTACTCTTATTAGCTGATTTTCCAAAAATGGTCTAGAATTCCTAACAAGACAGACTAAAAATAAACCATAGAAGGATGTGATTATACATGTAGATCTAGAACAGAGGCCAACCTATGAAGGGAGTCTAGTTCTAGAAAGAACAGTGGCTAGACTAAACCATGAACTGAAGCACGGATGACAACTATAAAAGGAAAATTCACATAGCTCCTAAGAGCCCAAAATGATGGAAAATGGGCCTAAAATATCCATAGGTTTATTGACTATTGTAATCTAGAGTAGTAGATTGCATCTCAAATAAAATAACTTAAAATTCAAACGTTGAAGTGGAGCAGTCTAAATTTTCTCCTACAATGAAAAACTGAAGCACCATAGAGATATTCTTAGAAGATGTTGATTGTTCCACTAATATTTTAGCTCCATGCTTACTAACTATCCATGAAACAAATGTGGTCAAAAAATGGTTCTAATTCTCAGTAATCTCTAGGAGCTCACACATTTCCTATCCTTCCTTTTCTTGTGACATGAAATATTGAGCCATGAAGATTTCTTTGAGCTAGTATAAATGTATCAAACAATGATTTTTGGTTTCATTAGTTATAATACAGTGAAGAACCATGATGAAAGACATCATTTCTCCCAAATTTGGCCTTTCTTCAAAAGACCCTATGAACCATGGACATTTCTCTCTATTGATTAAACATCACTATATACACTTGTTGAGATGGAACCAATGCGTTAGTGCAGTTTGGAGAAGGCTTGAATTGAAAGGATATTTTACTATGTGGGCCAAGATCTCAGACATTGATCCTCACGACCATATTTAAATTACAACTAAAGAAATGTATTGAAAACAAAACCACAAAATCCACTTAGTAGTAGGGAAATTGGGAGGTTGAATAAGGATATTGTCCCAAAGCATTTGGATACAATATAGCTAAACTTGTTAAGTATTGGCGGTTCTCCCTTTCCATTTTCATTAGAGTAGGACAATTTCTCATAATACTTTTTATTATTAATTATTGCTTACCTAAAGATTTAATTATTAATTAATTAACATATCAATATCATTATTAACTATTAATCATTTAATTAATTGAAGTATCATTTTATAATTTATCATTTGATTAACTAATGTAATAATTAAAGTAATAGTTTTTTTAACTTTGACATTTCTGATCCATAATGAGTATTTGAGACTATATTTCAGATAAAATAATTTTATGTCAAGTTTAAAACTTACAAATAAGGTTCATCTTTAGGACAAAGGTTAAAAAAATTGATCAATCCTTGTGATTAAGTAAATGTCAAGTTCCAAAATTAGTCGTTACATTTATAATATCATTTAATAAAATCTAACCTTGATGACAAGGTTTTAGTTAAGAAATTGTAACTAATATAGTAAATGGTAAGAAATTATTAGACAATTTATATTAATTATTACTTAGTATATTATTAATATTAAATAATTTTTAATCAAAATTAACATTAATAGTTAGATTTTGAAAAACTAATTTAGTCATAAGAAATTATTAAATTAGAAATAATTCAAAACAATTATTAAATGATAATGAGACTTATCTATCTGTGTTGACTGAACACTAAGAAAAAAATAAACGATAGGAACTAATTCTCGTGAGTTTCATAGTGAGACCAGGTGGTAGGCTATTCCCAAGACTCCTTGTAGCGATAGAATCTGTCAGATTTGCAATACTATGCAGGTGGAAGATGAAACACACTTTCTTTTAGACTGCCCCACTCTTACTCACATCCACTCTCAATTCCCTAACATCTGCCACACTTCCACTCTTCTTGACATATAAATCCACCCCTTCTATAGTGATCTTGGAGCGCTTATTTCTCTTCTCTTTGATCATCGAAACAATATTTTGAAGAATCGAACATAGATTATTTTTCCTTTCTTGAGGTACGATAGGCCGAATTGGTCTTAGTGGATGTTAATCATCATCATCATCCCTATTGATTATTAATTTTCAATTGTTTTAGTTATTTAATAATATAGTATTATTTTAATTATTTTATTAGTATTATTTACACATAATTTTAAAATTATTATTTTAATAATTTTGAATTGTATTAGTTCCTTAATTTAGGTCTTTAATAATTTAGTTAATTCACATTTATGCTTTACAATTTCTGTTCAATTAATATTTAACATTAATGTAGAGTTTATGCTCAATGATAATTTATCTATGGTTTGTTAATATCAGTTGATGGTTTCTACTCAATTAAGATGTAGATTTCTCCGGCTACCACATCTCTTTGTATGTCTTTTTAAAATTCAATATTTTGATGTGTATGATTAGTAGATAATTTTAAAACAAATTTATGTTGTTGTCTATGCAGACCACAATTTTTCTCACATGATGGAGATATTGCCGAAATCTGGTAATTGTTTTTTCAAAAAGTAAAAATCCTGGAGTGTTTGAATCACTTTCTATGCTGAATATGGATTCAGCACCATCAAGAACCCCTCGGCCTCATAAATTCATCAATTTTGACAATTGTAACAGATATTTTCAAAATTTTCTCTCGAATTTTATCACAATCTTGGAGGAATTTCCATTATTTTTCTCACTAATTTATGCGCTTTTTAGACTACACTAAAATTTATTTATTTGATTTTTTGACATCATAACTGTACTCGCCCCTCCACTTGAAACTTCGATCAATCACTAAGACAAAGAATATACCTCACATATTCACTCCTCATTAACTCTTTCCCATCCATTATTAATAAAAATCAAAAGTCAACACACCTCATTCTGCCTTTAATTTATATATATTCCTATCAGAAGAAAAGTCACTTTCATGAGACCGACGCCCCCCTGTCTTGGGACCACACTAGTGATGACTTAAATTCGACTTGTGGGCATGATTCACCATCTCCCAACCTTTTCGCTTCAAAACTATGATGGTTCATGAACTACGCCTATCACAAACAATTATATTATTTTTTGTTAAGTGTTTTAATTTCTTTAATAATGCAATGAAATACATTCATCTAGATTTCATTAAAATCTAGTTCATAACATGTATGACTTCATTCAAAACAACGATATCATAATGTACACAAGATTATGAAGGGATGGGAAAATCTCGAATAATTCTACTCAATATACTTATAAAATTGGGTGCAAGTTATTTTACAAGTACAAGTATATTATAACCTTCGACAACCTTCTTAACTAGCCTTCCCAAATTTTTGAACTTCATGCCACAGTCATGCAACACCTATCTGTCGCATTCTTGCTTCTTGATTGACCACACAAGGAGAAATCCTATGTTTCGACTTTGCAAACACATATTTCAATAGTCGTTCAACCTGTCTAATCTTTTGCAACCTGAGTCTTTTCCCAACACAACTCGACATGAACTCGTGCGTGAGCGAGATGGCCCGGAATGTTTTACGACCTAAACGACCCAGTTTTCATTACTTCACACGACCTAGTTCACCTGATTACACATGACCCACGTCATCCAAACGCACATGACCTGACTCTGAAAAACTTGAACGACTCGAGTGCACACATCCTGAACAACCTAGTTTGGCACAACACGTGATCTGAAAATTTACTCGAATTATCCACACATACCTCAGCGTGAACGTTTCACACACAAATCAAACCAAGTACATGGCATGACCCAGCCTAAATTTTGCAAACAAGAACCGAACAAACCAAGGTTTACATGACCATGCCTTTAGACACAAACTTCATTTTACCCAACAGAACACGATTCTAGTCTACACACATGACCTAAAAATTCCAGAAGACTCGATTTTTAGCTTGCTTGAATCCACATGTCTCCAGTTCTGTTTAATTGGCTTTCCTACCCTGCGGGCTCGTACCCTTCGGTTCTCCTTCGCTTTTCTTATCTCTGAAGTAACTTATCCAAATTTGATGATGCCCAAATGAACGGAACCTCAATTATATTTATATGCTCATCCATCCAATGAAATGTGAGGAGACATTCCCATTGGTTTTTCTCATGGGTCAGACTGCCCATCTACAGGCCCGACCAACCTACCCAAAACTCTAGATGTGACCCTTCCTAATTTCACTAAGTCATGGGAAACCTTCATTTATTTGGGTGTGAACCCTCGCTCATCCACACATGCCTTCTTCTCACACCACCTTGTCGCATAACAAAAAAAAACATTTAATAGAACATAAGCACACATCACTACAACACGCCCGCCACTACATCTGTACACTCGTCACACAACTCAGGTGTGCCCATACCCACATTGTTGATTCTTCAATACTCTCGTCTGTTGCTGGTCGTCGCAGATGCTCATCCAAGCGGAGGCCCTCACGTACTCCCCCACGATAGAAATTTTATCTCCCTCAACAACACCATCTCAGAAAACTCCATTTCCAAGACAAAAAATTCACAAATTCTCACCAACTCTGACATAAAATGCTCATGTTGCATGAAATTCGTGCTCTCCATCACATGAATCTCCATCAAGTCTCATGACACCATGTATGGGTAAGAATGCTCAATCCATGGTATTTAACCAAAATCCTCAAAATCCTCCATACAACCCCATCATGTGGAAGGTTATACTCTCCAATTCAACTCCATGTTATGATCGTAGGTCATATCATTTTAATCCAACATGTATCATCATTATGTGAATTGTTTTTTATGATACTCCAACTCAATTGAAACACAACTCAACACAGTGCTAGCCATCATGACTCAAACTAGTCGGGTGATCAGTGTAACCATCACGTCTAAATAACGAGAATGCACCTCCTCATGCATTCATCACTTGTTTCTCCAACATTTTTTCATGTCCTCAATTTGATCAAGAGCTCTCTCCATCAATACAATGCTCATTGTGCCATATCCCCATGGTTTTAAACCAAATAGCCACCAAGTTCGTAAAAAATGTCTAAGTATCATCAACACAATTGATGCCCAAATGCACCAACCATGGAATTTGCACCATTGCAACTCCATCCAGCTCCAAAGTGTCTCCTACAAGTATTAGTTTACAAGTACAAGTATTTTACAACTCTTGAAAAATTCGACTACAAAAACGTAAATTTTCCAATGTCATTCCACAGTCGTGCATCACTTGACCGTCACACTATTACTTCCTTCCCATCCATACCTATTGTCTACACTATGAGAGACCCCAAGTTTCACATTTGCAAAAAAAAATTTCAGTAGTCATTGAACCTACCTAATCCTACACTCAGCCTAGCCTCTACTCAACTCGAATGGACCTGAACTCCAAATGAACCGAATGACTAAATATCACTGCACGACATTGACAACACAATTAAATCAACTGCACATGACCAAGTTCACCCTATTGTACATGACCTGGTTAATCAGAACGCAAATGACCTGACTCTCAGCGACTTGAACGACCCAACTGCACACGTCCTTAGCGAATTGGTTATGCACAACATATTTTTTTCTCCTTCAACCAAGTTCTGCACACATAACTTGTCCTTAATGTTACATGCATGACCCAACCTCAGTAAAAAACATGACAAGGCATCAAAGTTGCACACACAACCCAGCCATAAAATTGTTAACATGACCTGTCTTGCACACAAAAACTTCATTTTTCCTAACACAACCTGACCCAAGTATGAACACATGACCTTAGTGATTCACATAATCCAATTCTGAAATTTTCACAGCAGAGACAACCCGAGTTCGTTTACTTAATTTTCCCACCCTGCTGGCCCATATCCTTCGGTTCTCATTCTCTTTCTTTTGCTATGAAGTAGCTTGGCCGAATTAAAAGTGCCCAAAAGAATGGAAATTCCATTCTATTTATTCGCTCATTCGTCCAATGAAACATCGGTAGATATGTTTTTTAATTGTCCTCACTGGTTGATCAAACCATATGCACACCCAATCGACCTACCCACAACTCAACATGCTCCCACCCGTCGCACCGCCTAGTTGCCCAACTCCCGTCACAGTTACTTGAATGCATATAACCGAACACGGGTGGTCATCGCTACAACGTGTCCACCACTACATCCACACGTCCATCACACAACTCGAGCACACCCATACTGGCACCGTCGATTTTTTTACTCTCCTGTCTACCGGTGGTCATCACGGGAGCTCGCCTAGCTTGAAGCCATGACACCCTTGGTTTGGATTCCTTATACCTTTCCGAAGCCTTCGTCCCAACAAAATTGTATTTATATGATGTCATTGCTCACAGAACAAAACACTACAATCAGTATATATTTATATTTTTCCTTTTAAATTCTAAACTAATCAAATGGCCATAAAATTAAAAAACATGGAAATGGTGGGGCTATGCAAGATTTTAGTAATAACAATATTATTTTTAAGATCAATGATTCTATTAAGAATGTGAATGAAAGTGTGTTTGAGTATTGTTAACATAGAAGATTATAAGAACCATTGGAATGAAAGTGTGTTTGAGTATTGTTAACATCAACGATTCTAAGAACAATGTGAATGAAATTGTATTTTAGAGTGTCAATGATGGTGTGTTTGAACGCGTGGATAGAGAATTTCGACAAGGATCGACAAGTCCAAGATCATTGTGTCAGAATTTTGATAATTATAGACTCGAATATTTCAAAATTTGATGGATAAGAGCTACGTTAGTTATTTAACTTGGCTCTTGTCCATTAATTCCGCAATATTT
Organism: Pinus albicaulis; assembly: GCA_034641835.2. Classification (NCBI taxonomy): domain Eukaryota; kingdom Viridiplantae; phylum Streptophyta; class Pinopsida; order Pinales; family Pinaceae; genus Pinus; species Pinus albicaulis. The sequence continues at coordinate 117,496 of JAXQQM020080903.1, forward strand.
CTAAAATATAGAAATCCAAAGTGTTTAGATACACTCCTTCTTCTGAACACATCTTCCTTCTCATTGTCCTTGTTCAGTTGTGAATTTTCCTTCTAATAGGATCGACCTATTCTCAATTAATAGAGTGACTTAGGCCAAAAAAAAATTATATAAATTGTTTATAAATAAATAAATAAAATGAACCATGCTATAACTTTATTTTAAATTATTATTAATATTGTTATCAATTATTAGAAAATTTAATATAAAAATTAAATATATATACATTTTAAAAACAATGTAATAGTATTCTTAGTTATGAAATTCATATCATTTATAATGGAAAGAGACTTTATAATAACATTGCTAATACTACTAATTATAAAAAATCGCATTTAAAAAAAATACTTTGTGAAAATATATTAAATCAAATTTCATATTAAAAATTCACATATTTTACATATTTGTATTATAATACATAACATATGCAACAACTCTATTTCTCTATACATGTTTCCTCAATTATCTATGTGATCAAGATGATTGTTTAAAACCTCATATATTTTTTCATTCGTAAGATTAAAATTTAATGTTAATATAGATATACATCATGAACATTTTAAAGACTACACTTCAATTAAAATGTTTGATTTTTATTTAATTTAAAAAAAAAATTGTTATTTTTTAAAATTTTATGTATTCTAATAAATTATCTTTTATTATTCAAAATTTTATATTGTTTTTAAAAAATATTTGAATCAGTAATAATATCATAATTTAGGTCTTTAATAACTTATTTAATTCAAATTTATGCTTTACAATTTCTGTTCAATTGATAGTTAACATTAATGTATAGTTTATGCTCAATGATCATTTATCTATGGTTTGTTAATATCAGTTGATGGTTTCTGCTCAATTAAGATGTAGATTTCTCCGGCTACCACACCTCTTTGTATGTATTTTTAAAATTAAATATTTTGATGTGTATGATTAGTATATAATTTTAAAACAAATTTATGCTGTTTTCTATGCAGACCATAATTTTTCCCAGACGATGGAGATCTTGCCAAAATCTGGTAATTGTTTTTTCAAAAAATAAAAATCCTGGAGTGTTTGAATCACTTTCTATGCTGAATATGGATTCAACACCATCAATAACCCCTCGGCCTCATAAATTCATCAATTTTGACAATTGTAACATATATTTTCAAATTTTTCTGTCGAATTTTATCACAATCTTGGAGGAATTTCCATTATTTTTCTCACTAATTTATGGGCTTTTTAGACTACACTCAAATTTATTTATTTACCTTTTCGACATCATAACTTTACACACCCCTCCACTTGAACCTTCGATCAATCACTAAGACAAATAATATACCTCACATATTCACTCCTCATTAACTCTTTCCCATCCATTATTAATAAAAATCAAAAGTCAACACACCTCATTCTGCCTTTAATTTATATATATTCCTATCAGAAAACAAGTCACTTTTCGTGAGACCGATGCCCCCCTGTCATGGGACCACACTAGTGATGACTTAAATTCAACTTGTCGACATGATTCGCCAGCTCCCAACCTTTTCGCTTCAAAAATATGATGGTTCACGAACTACGCCTATCACGAACAATTATATTATTTTTTGTTAAGTGTTTTACTTTCTTCAATAATGCAATGAAATACATTCATCTAGATTTCATGAAAATATACTTCATAACATGTATGACTTCATTCAAAACAACAATATCATAGTGTACATAAGATTATGAAGGGATGGGAAAATCCTGAATAATTCTAGTCAATATACTTATAAGATTGGCAAGTTATTTTACAAGTACAAGTATATTATAACCTTCGACAACCTTCTTAACTAGCCTTCCTAACTTTTTGAACTTCATGCCACAGTCATGCAACACCTACCTATCGCATTCTTGCTTCTTGATTGACCAAACAAGGAGACACCTTATGTTTAGACTATGCAAACACGTAGTTTAGTAGTCGTTCAAACTGTCTAATCCTCTACAACCTGAGTCTTTTCCCAACCCAACTCGACATGAACTCGTGCGCGACCCAGATGGCTCGGAATGTTTCATGACCTAAACGACCCAGCTTTCATTACTTCACACAACCTAGTTCACCCGATTACACATGAACCACTTCATCCAAATGCACATGACCTGACTCTGAACAACTCAAATGACCCGAGTGCACACATCCTGCACAATCCGGTTCGGCACAACATGAGATCTGAAAATTTACTCGAATTATCCACACATGCCTCAGCATGAACATTTCACACACGAATCGAACCAAGTACACGTCATGACCCAGACTAAATGTTGCAAACATGAACCGACCAAACCAAGGTTTACATGACCCCTCCTTTAGACACAAAATTCGTTTTACCCGACAGAACCCATTACCAGTCTACACACATGACCTGAACATTCCAGAATACTCAGTTTTTAGCTTGCTTGAGTCAACATGTCTCGAGTTCTATTTAATTGGCTTTCCTGCCCTGTGGGCTCATACCCTTCGGTTCTCCTTCTCTTTTCTTATCTTTGAAGTAACTTATCCGAATTTGATGATGCCCACATGAACAAAACCTTAATTATATTTATATGTTCATCCATCCAATGAAATGTGAGGAGACATTTCCATTGGTTTTCCTCATGGGTCAGACTTCCCATCTGTAGGCCCTACCAACCTACCCACAACTCTAGATGCGACCCTTCCTAATTTCACTAAGTCATGGGAAACCTTCATTTATTTGGGTGTGAACCCTTGCTTATCCACACATGCCTTCTTCTCACACCAACTTCTCCAACAACAACACAACACATTTAACAGAACACAAGCACTCATCACTACAACACGCCTGCCACTACGTTTGTACACCCATCACACAACTCAGGTGTGCCCATACCCACATTATTGATTCTTCAATACTCTCGTCCTTTGATGGCCATCGCAGGTGCTCACCAAACTAGAGGCCCTCAAATACTCCCCCATGATAGAAATTTTATCTCCCTCAACAACACCATCTCAAAAAACTCCATTTCCAAGACAAAAAATTCACAAATTCTCACCAACTCTGACATAAAATGCACATGTTGCATGAACTTCGTGCTCTCCATCACATGAATCTCCATCAAGTCTCATGACTCCATGTATGAGAAAGAATGCTCAATCCATGGTCATTAACCAAAATCCTCAAAATCCTCCATACAACCCCATCGTGTGGAAGGCTATACTCTCCAATTCAACTCCATGTTATGATCGCAGGTCATATCATTTTAATCCAACATGTATCATCATTATGTGAAGTGTTTTTTATGATACTCCATCTCAATCGAAACACAACTCAACACACTACTAGCGATCATGACTCAAACTAGTCGGGTGATCAGTCTAACCATCACATCTAAATAATGAGAATGCACCTCCTCATGCATTCATCACTTGTTTCTCCAACATTCTATCACGTCCTAAATTTTATCAAGAGCTCTCTCTCTCAATCCAATGCCTATCAGTGCTGCATCCCCATGGTTTTAAACCAAATAGCCACCAAGTTCATAAAAAATATCTAAGTCTCATCAACAAAATCGATGCCTAAGTGAACCAACCATTGAATTTGCACCATTGCAACTCCATCCAGCTCCAAAGTGTCTCGTATCTATTATTTCCATCAAGTCACTCCTCAAGAACAAACCCATACTATGTCCCATGGCATGCGTCCCTTACTACATTAAAGTCAAGTACCACTCTGACCTCATCTCCTCAATGAACCAGATACTCCAAGACCACCATAATAGGAAGCCTCCATCCATTGTAGCTTTATTTAAATCACAATGAGTTCCTACGAACCATCTCCATCAACACTTCGACAATTTCACTTAAGTTGGTCAAAAATGGCATCGTAAGTTGCCTCGGCCCTCTTTTTAATATGAATACTCTCATAGGCTGCTCATATCTCCATAAGAAAAACCATGGAACTGTTTTCCTAAGTGTAAAAGGTACCCATCAGTCCATCTAAATAATGTCTACATGTCACACCAATAAGTAAATTTTTCCCAACATCCTTTCCATGGCAATTCTCCTTAATATCCACATATTATATCTCTCTAATTTCTCTAGCATAATGTCCATTCATGAAGTCTTCCATGTTCCCATATCTCCAACTTGATGCTCATGGCTTGAGCTTCCCACCTTCTCCGCTCTAGTAGACCCAAAACAACATTAGTAATCACATCCATGTCCTTCATCTAGGCTAGTGACCATAGGGACTCTACCTTTTCTTTTCCCTCACAGTTCCTTCCTTCATGATTTTCTCCCCCACTAAAGGTTCACCAAGACTTCCTCTCGGCCTTGGTCATGAAGAAGTATAGCCATGTATCATAACATCTTCACTCTGATATGCCCTTCCTTATTTCCATGATGCATGTGAGAAACTTAGACAAATATCCACTTGGAAAAGCATGACTCATCCATCACAAATCTCATCACGTTCCACCATTGTCATGGAAATATGAAAATTCTTCTCTAAGGTTGCATAATTTCCAAACAAGTCCCGCAACAAATAATATTCTTCTACCCAATTGAAAAAGGTCTCATTATAATTTCAAGGAGAGAATTTCCATCAAATGAATGAATAAACTCTCCCTTTTCACATCGCTTCATATGGCTCATATTCCGAAATTTTGCAAAGAATACAAGTCACTTCAATACTTGCATATTCATTAGGTCTCTCCATGTCAGTGCCTCCTATCACCAATGTGTGTAATGTGCATGAATCTAGTTCAACTCGAGCTAGTTCAATCACCTTGAATTCCTCTTCTTCTATTGGCACAACTGAAACATATTCTTCTCCACATGTAGCTTCCTCCGGTTCGTCGCATTCAGTAGCTTCATACTACATTTCCAAACCACGTTGAACGAACTATCTTTTAGCATTCTCTTCCAAGACCTCAAGTTCATCTTGAATTCTTGGTATTTTTTCTTTCATGTGTTTCAGCCTATGCAAAGTCTTCACAAGTCTCTCAAAACATTGTTCCATAATCGAAATTAAACCCTGACTGTTTTCTTTCCCTTGATCAACTTCAAATCAACTCCACTCACCTTGAAACAAGATTTATACCACGAGTCATGCAGTCATAGATGTATCACTGGTTCAAAACTTTTTCAAAGCCCACTTTCTGCAAAACCTAGCTTTAATACCATCTGTCACAACCCTATGCTAATCATCACTTAAATTCCACTTTTAGCCATGGTTCGACACTACCCAAAATTTTATGTTCAACACTACTAAGGTTCACAAACTACGCCTAACACCAACACTTCAATTTTTTGTAGTTAAGTGTTTTAATTTCTTCAATAATGCAATATAAAAAAATTCATTTATTATAAAGTAATATCTACTTCATAAAATATATGACTTCATGCAAAAAAATAATATGACACTGTACAAAAGATTATGAAGGGAGGAGCAACACTCGAATAAGCCTACACAATATACTTATAGAAGTTTGCATGTTAGTTTACAAGTACAAGTATTTTACAACTCTTGAAAAACTTCTTGACTAGCATACCCAAATTTTCCAATTTCATTCCACAGTCGTGCATCACTTGACCGTCACACTATTACTTCCTTCCCATCCATACCTATTGTCTACACTATGAGAAACCCCAAGTTTCACATTTGCAAAAACAAATTTCAGTACTCATTGAACCTACCTAATCCTACACGGCCTTAGCCTCTACTCAACCTGAATGGAACTGAACTCAAAATGAACCGAATGACCTGAATATTGCACGACATTGACAACACAATTAACTCAACTGCACATGACCAAGTTCACCCTATTGTACATGACCTGGTTAATCGGAACGCAAACGACCTAACTCTCGGCGACTTGAACGACCCAACTGCACACGTCCTTAGCGAATTGGTTATGCACAACACGTGTTTTTCTCCTACAACCAAGTTCTGCACACATAAATTGTCCTCAATGTTACATGCACGACCCAACCTTAGTAAAAAACATGACAAGGCATCAAAATTTGCACACACGGTCGAACTAGAAAATTGTTAACATGACCTGTCTTGCACACAAAAAATTCATTTTGCCTGACACAACCTGACCCAGGTATGAACACATAACCTTAGTGATTCACATAATCCAATTCTCAAATTTTCACAGCACAGATGACCCGAGTTCATTTACTTATTTTTCCCACCCTGCTGGCCCATATCCTTCGATTCTCCTTCGCTTTCCTTTGCTATGAAGTAGCTTGGCCGAATTAAAATATGCCCAAAAGAATGGAAATTCCATTCTATTTATTCACTCATTCATCCAATGAATCACGAGTAGATATTTTTTTTGATTGTCCTCACTAGTTGATCAAACCATATGCACACCCAATCGACCTACCCACAACTCAACATGCTCCCACCCATCGCACCGCCTAGTTGCCCAACTCCCGTCACACTTACTTAAATGCATATAAGCGAACACGAGTCATTTATACGTTGGGTAATATCTTGAAATAGATTTAGGTTTTCCTTGTGAATTAAAGAGATGGCCATGAAGTCCAAGAACATGGAAATGCTGGAGATTTCAATAATAGCAATAATGTTGCTAACATCCACGATTCTGATAACGGACGCCAAAGCTGCGAGTGAAACTGCGCTAGTCGAGGGTTCTTCAGGTTGGTCGAGAGCGTTAAGGCTGCATCGGGGTGCCACGGACCGGGGTACCACAGCCCCACTGGTTCTACACCGCCCTCCGGTCCCGTCCAACCTCCCCATCATACTCGTCCTATTAAGTTGCATGTTTAATCTAACAACATCTGCCTCTTCGCATCTCTCCATTTAGTTCTCCCCAGACACAGCATACAAGTCATTGTTCTTTACATTTAGTCACTTTCTCTTGTAGGTAGAGTCTCAATAAATATCAGTCAGTAATGTTATTATCATTGAGTATGATGCCTCTATTATCAAAATAAAAAATGGAGTTTCTCTTGGGTTACTTTTATTCTTAAAATTTTACCTAACACTATAGATGGCAGTAGATGCAATTATGTTTTATATTTTTGAGGAATGTTTATGTTTTTTTAATTCAATTTTCATATATACAGTTTTATTGGACGTATGAATTAATTTTTAATATATTTTTATTTTTTATATAGTTTTTAGTTTTGCAACATTTTATTTTGAAGTAGTTTTATTTTAAAATCTTAACTCATAGTTTTAAAGTTCTTTTCACTTAGAGTTTCTTGGGAAAAATTGTGCCATTAATATATCTTATCCTTACAAGTTTTTGACTATGTTGTCCATGGATATTTAAGTTCTATTTTAAATGGTTATTAAGTGATTTATTATTTTTAATATTCTATTTTACTAATTTAGTTTATAAATTAAAGTATTGAGAAAATAAGATAGGCATCAGTGCATGTATCAAAACATTTAGTTTGTGATATATTTTTTATTGTCCAAATTAAAAGTAAAACAAATCATGAAACTTATCTAAATTATAATTTATTTTTATTTATTGTTATTATGAATTATAAAAGGAATTAATATATAAGTTAAACATGTATGTATTTTGGAAAAATGTAACAATATTCTTAAGCATGGAGATTGACCCCGTATTTTATCATGAAAAAGTTTAACTTTTAAATAGCTTTTGTTGCAATACCGTGGGCCAATACCGTGGCTTATCATACCACATGCACAATATAAGTTGATTTGAGATTTTCTTAAAAAAAAGAAAAAAAAACTAATTTGGAGAAAAATATTAACCCTTCGTTCATAAATACTACTATGAATATTTTGGCATATTTGATGGAGGTTCAGTCTCTAACCTCCACATAAACATTATTGATAATTAAGCTAAAATTATGGAAAAATTATTACACTCCTATCAACATAATTATGTTTTATGGAAGGGTTGAAACCATTGTCATATTTTTCTTTACTATAATGCTTTATGTCAGTGGTTGATATATGATTAAATATTATTATCAAAGGGTAAATATTTTAATGGAAATGCAATACTTATAGGATGTTTCAAATTATTGCAATGGGGATACTAGTGATATGAGTTAAGAGCTCTTTAGTTCATGTATTTTTCAAACAAAGAATTTGTAATGAAAGGATTTTATTCTTCCCATTATTTAGGTATTGAGGAGTTAACTTAACTAATATTGGAAACTCACTATATCGTATATATATTTTTTTTTAGTAAGTTTTATATTTCTTTGTAATATTCGTACAAAGTGCATAATGATCATTTTCTACTCTTATTAGCTGATTTTCCAAAAATGGTCTAGAATTCCTAACAAGACAGACTAAAAATAAACCATAGAAGGATGTGATTATACGTGTAGATCTAGACAGAGGCCTACCTATGAAGGGAATCTAGTTCTAGAAAGAACAGTGGCTAGACTAAACCATGAACTGAAGCACGGATAACAACTATAAAAGGAAAATTCACATAGCTCCTAAGAGCCCAAAATGATGGAAAATGGGCCTAAAATATCCATAGGTTTATTGACTATTGTAATCTAGAGTAGTAAATTGCATATCAAATAAAATAACTTAAAATTCAAACGTTGAAGTGGAGCAATCTGAATTTTCTCCTACAGTGAAAACTGAAGCAACATAGACATATTCTTAGAAGATGTTGATTGTTCCACTAATATTTTAGCTCCATGCTTAATAACTATCCATGAAACAAAGGTGGTCAAAAAATGGTTCTAATTCTCAGTAATCTCTAGGAACTCACACATTTCCTATCCTTCCTTTTCTTGTGACATGAAATCTTGAGCCATGAAGATTTCTTTGAGCTAGTATAAATGTATCAAACAATGATTTTTGGTTTCATTAGTTATAATACAGTGAAGAACCATGATGAAAGACATCATTTCTCCCAAATTTGGCCTTTCTTCAAAATACCCTATGAATCATGGACATTTTTCTCTGTTGATTAAACATCACTATATAGACCTCTTGAGGTGGAACCAATGCATTAGTGCAGTTTGGAGGAGGTTTGAATTGAAAGGATATTTTACTATGTGGCCCAAGATCTCAGACATTGAGCCTCATGACCACATTTAAATTACAACTAAAGAAATGTATTGAAAACAAAACCACAGAATCCACTAATTAGTAGGGAAATTGGGAGGTTGAATAAGGATATTGTCCCAAAGTATTTGACAATGTAGCTAAACTTGTTAAGTATTGGTGGTTCTCCCTTTCCATTTTCAGTAGAATAGGACAATTTCTCATAATACTTTTTATTATTAATTACTGCTTAACTAGAGATTTAATTATTAATTAATTAACATATCAATATCATTATTAACTATTAATCATTTAATTAATTAAAGTATCATTTTATAATTTATCATTTAATTAACTAATGTAATAATTAAAGTAATAGTTTTTTAAACTTTGACATTTCTGATCCATAATGAGTATTTGAGACTATCTTTCACATAAAATAATTTTATGTCAATTTTAAAACTTACAAATAAGGTTCATCTTTAGGACCAAGGTAAAAAAAAACAGATCAATCCTTGTAATTAAATAGTATACGTCTATAATATCATTTAATAAAAGCTAACCTTATTGACAAAGTTTTAGTTAAAAATTGTAACTAATATAGTAAATGGTAGAAATTATTGAACCAATTATATTAATTGTAGTTAGTATATTAATATTAAATAATTTTTTATCAAAATTAACATTAGTAGTTAGATTTTGAAAAACTAATTTAGTCATAAGAAATTATTAAAGTAGAATTATTCAAAACAATTATTAAATGATAATGAGACTTATCTATCTGTGTTGACTAAACACTAAGAAAAAAATGAAGGATTGGAACTAATTCTCATGAGTTTCATAGTGAGACCAGGTGGTAGGCTATTCCCAAGACTCCTTGTAGCCATAGAATCTGTCAGATTTGCGATACTATGTAGGTGGAAGATGAAACACACTTTCTTTTAGACTTCCCCACTCTTACTCACATCTGCTCTCAATTCCCTAACATCTTCCACACTTCCACTCTTCTTGACATATAACTCCACCCCTTCTATAGTGATCTTCGAGCGCTTATTTCTCTTTTCTTTGATCATCGAAACAATATTTTGAAGAATCGAACTTAGATTATTTTTCCTTTCTTGAGGTACGATAGGCCGCATTGGTCTTAGTGGACATTAATCATCATCATCATCATCATCTTTATATATATATAGAATTATATATATAATACAAAGAAAATACAGGAGCCCAACACTTACACAATTTCCAACCATCATCCCTATTGATTATTAATTTTCAATTGTTTTAGTTATTTAATAATTTAGTATTATTTTAATAATTTTGAATTTTATTAGTTCCTTAATTTAGGTCTTTAATAATTTAGTTAATTCAAATTTATGCTTTACAATTTCTGTTCAATTAATAGTTAACATTAATGTATAGTTTATGCTCAATGATCATTTATCTATGGTTTGTTAATTTCAGTTGATGGTTTCTGCTCAATTAAGATGTAGATTTCTCCGGCTACCACACCTCTTTGTATGTATTTTTAAAATTCAATATTTTGATGTGTATGATTAGTAGATAATTTTAAAACAAATTTATGTTGTTGTCTATGCAGACCACAATTTTTCCCAGACGATGGAGATCTTGCCGAAATCTGGTAATTATTTTTTCAAAAAATAAAAATCCTGGAGTGTTTGAATCACTTTCTATGCTGAATATGGATTCAACACCATCAATAACCCCTCGGCCTCATAAATTCATCAATTTTGACAATTGTAACATATATTTTCAAATTTTTCTGTCGAATTTTATCACAATCTTGGAGGAATTTCCATTATTTTTCTCACTAATTTATGGGTTTTTTAGACTACACTCAAAATTATTTATTTACCTTTTCGACATCATAACTTTACACACCCCTCCACTTGAACCTTCGATCAATCACTAAGACAAAGAATATACCTCACATATTCACTCCTCATTAACTCTTTCCCATCCATTATTAATAAAAATCAAAAGTCAACACACCTCATTCTGCCTTTAATTTATATATATTCCTATCAGAAGAAAAGTCACTTTCATGAGACCGACGCCCCCCTGTCTTGGGACCACACTAGTGATGACTTAAATTCGACTTGTGGGCATGATTCACCATCTCCCAACCTTTTCGCTTCAAAACTATGATGGTTCATGAACTACGCCTATCACAAACAATTATATTATTTTTATTTAAGTGTTTTGTTCTTCAATAATGCAGTAGAGAAATACATTCATCTAGATTTCACTAAAATCTAGTTCATAACACATGTATGGTTGCATTCAAAACAACGATATCATAATGTACACAAGATTATGAAGGGATGGGAAAATCTCGAATAATTCTACTCAATATACTTATAAAATTGGGTGCAAGTTATTTTACAAGTACAAGTATATTATAACCTTCGACAACCTTCTTAACTAGCCTTCCCAAATTTTTGAACTTCATGCCACAGTCATGCAACACCTATCTGTCGCATTCTTGCTTCTTGATTGACCACACAAGGAGAAATCCTATGTTTCGACTTTGCAAACACATATTTCAATAGTCGTTCAACCTGTCTAATCTTTTGCAACCTGAGTCTTTTCCCAACACAACTCGACATGAACTCGTGCGTGAGCGAGATGGCCCGGAATGTTTTACGACCTAAACGACCCAGTTTTCATTACTTCACACGACCTAGTTCACCTGATTACACATGACCCACGTCATCCAAACGCACATGACCTAACTCTGAAAAACTTGAACGACTCGAGTGCACACATCCTGAACAACCCAGTTCGGCACAACAAGTGATCTGAAAATTTACTCGAATTCTCCACACATACCTCAGCGTGAACGTTTCACACACAAATCAAACCAAGTACATGGCATGACCCAGCCTAAATTTTGCAAACAAGAACCGACCAAACCAAGGTTTACATGACCCTGCCTTTAGACACAAACTTCATTTTACCCAACAGAACACGATTCTAGTCTACACACATGACCTAAAAAATCCAAAAGACTCGATTTTTAGCTTGCTTGAATCCACATGTCTCCAGTTCTGTTTAATTAGCTTTCCTAATTGCAAGCCTCAGACTTTCGGTTCTCCCTCTTTTCTTATCTCTCGAAGTTGTTTATCCAAATTTGATGATGCCCAAATGAACGGAACTCAATTATATTTATATGTTCATCCATCCAATGAAATGAGGAGACATTCCCATTGGTTTTTCTCATGGGTCGATCGGATTGAACGTGCCCGACCAACCTACCCAAAATCTTAGATGTGACCCTTCCTAATTTTACTCAAGTCATGGGAAACCTTCATTTATTTGGGTGTGAACCGTCGGTCATCCACACATGCCTTCTTTCTCACACCACTCCGTCGCATAACAAAAAAAAACATTTAATAGAACATAAGCACACATCACTACAACACGCGCCACTACATCTGTACACTCGTCACACAACTCAGGTGGCCCATACCCATTGTTGATTCTTCAATACTCGTCTGCCGCTAATATCATTGCAGATGCTCATCCAAGCGGAGGCCCTCACGTACTCCCCCACGATAGAAATTTTATCTCCCTCAACAACACCATCTCAGAAAACTCCATTTCCAAGACAAAAAATTCACAAATTCTCACCAACTCTGACATAAAATGCTCATGTTGCATGAAATTCGTGCTCTCCATCACATGAATCTCCATCAAGTCTCATGACACCATGTATGGGTAAGAATGCTCAATCCATGGTATTTAACCAAAATCCTCAAAATCCTCCATACTACCCCATAATGTGGAAGGTTATACTCTCCAATTCAACTCCATGTTATGATCGTACGTCATATCATTTTAATCCAACATGTATCATCATTATGTGAATCGTTTTTTATGATACTACATCTCAATTGAAACACAACTCAACACAGTGCTAGCCATCATGACTCAAACTAGTCGGGTGATCAGTGTAACCATCACGTCTAAATAACGAGAATGCACCTCCTCATGCATTCATCACTTGTTTCTCCAACATTTTGTCATGTCCTCAATTTGATCAAGAGCTCTCTCCATCAATAAAATGCTCATTGTGCCATATCCCCATGGTTTTAAACCAAATAGCCACCAAGTTCGTAAAAAATGTCTAAGTATCATCAACACAATTGATGCCCAAGTGCACCAACCATGGAATTTGCACCATTGCAACTCCATCCAGCTCCAAAGTGTGTTGTACAAGTATTAGTTTACAAGTACAAGTATTTTACAACTCTTGAAAAACTTCTTGACTAACATACCCAAATTTTCCAATTTCATTCCACAGTCGTGCATCACTTGACCGTCACACTATTACTTCCTTCCCATCCATACTTATTGTCTACACTATGAGAGACCCCAAGTTTCACATTTGCAAAAACAAATTTCAGTACTCATTGAACCTACCTAATCCTACACGGCCTTAGCCTCTACTCAACCTGAATGGACCTGAACTCCAAATGAACCGAATGACCTGAAATATTGCACGACATTGACAACACAATTAACTCAATTGCACATGACCAAGTTCACCCTATTGTACATGACCTGGTTAATCGGAATGCAAACGACCTAACTCTCGGCGACTTGAACAACCCAACTGCACACGTCCTTAGCGAATTAGTTATGCACAAAATGTGTTTTTCTCCTACAACCAAGTTCTGCACACATAAATTGTCCTCAATGTTACATGCACGACCCAACCTTAGTAAAAAACATGACAAGGCATCAAATTTGCACATACGATCGAACTAGAAAATTGTTAACATGACCTGTCTTGCACACAAAAAATTCATTTTTCCTGACACAACCTGACCCAGGTATGAACACATGACCTTAGTGATTCACATAATCCAATTCTCAAATTTTCACAGCACAGACGACCCGAGTTCATTTACTTATTTTTCCCACCCTGCTGGCCCATATCCTTCGATTCTCCTTCGCTTTCCTTTGCTATGAAGTAGCTTGTCCGAATTAAAAGATGCCCAAAGAATGGAAATCGCATTCATTTAAACACTTTATTCATCCACGAAACACCAAGATATGTTTTTTGATTGTCCTCAAGAGGTTGATCAAACCATATGCACACCCACCGACCTACCCACAACCCAACATGCTCCCACCCATCACCGCCTAGTTGCCCAACTCTCCCGTCACACTTACTTAAATGCATATAACCGAACACGAGTCATTTTTTACTGAACACGGGCGCTCATCGCAACAACGTGTCCACCACTATGTCCACACATCCATCACACAAATCGAGCACACCCATACTGGCACCGTCGATTTTTTGACTATCCTGTCTACCGGTGGTCGTCACGGGAGCTCGTCTAGCTTGAAGCCGTGACACCCTTGGTTTGGATTCCTTATACCTTTCCGAACCCTTCGTCCCAACAACATTGTATTTATATGATGTCATTGCTCACATAACAACACACTACACTCAGTATATATTTATATTTTTCCTTTTAAATGTAAACTAATCAAATGGAAATAACAATAACAATATTATTTTTAAGATCGATGATTCTATTAAGAATGTGAATGAAAGTGTGTTTGAGTATTGTTAACATAGAAGATTCTAAGAACCATTGGAATGAAAGTGTGTTTGAGTATTGTTAACATCGACGATTCTAAGAACAATGTGAATGAAGTTGTGTTTTAGAGTGTCAATGATGGTGTGTTTGAACGCGTGGATAGAGAATTTCTACAAGGATTGACAAGTCCAAGATCATTGTGTTAGAATTTTGATAATTATAGATTCTAAAAATATTTCAAAATTTGATGGATAAGAGCTACGTTAGTTATTTAACTTGGCTCTTGTCCATTAATTCCGCAATATTTCTAAAATATAGAAATCCAAAGTGTTTAGATAAACTCCTTCTTCAGAACACATCTTCCTTCTCATTGTCCTTGTTGAGTTGTGAATTTTCCTTCTAATAGGATCGACCTATTCTCAATTAATAGAGTGACTTAGGCCAGGAAAAATCTATATAAATTGTTTATAAATAAATAAATAAAATGAACCATGCTATAACTTTATTTTAAATTATTATTAAAATTGTTATCAATTATTAGAAAATTTAATATAAAAACTAAATATATATACATTTTAAAAACAATGTAATAGTATTCTTAGTTTTGAAATTCATATCATTTAAAGTGGAAAGAGACTTTACAATAACATTGCTAATACTACTAATTATAAAAAATGCATTTAAAAAAAATACTTTCTGAAAATATATTAAATCAAATTTAATATTAAAAATTCACATATTTTACATATTTGTATTATAATACATAACATATGCAACAACTCTATTTCTCTATACATGTTTCCTCAATTATCTATGTGATCAAGATGATTGTTTAAAACCTCATATATTTTGTCATTCGTAAGATTAAAATTTAATGTTAATATAGATATACATCATGAACATTTTAAAGACTACAGTTCAATTAAAATGTTTGATTTTTATTTAATTTTAAAAAAAAAATTGTTATTTTTTAAAATTTTATGTATTCTAATAAATTATCTTTTATTATTCAAAATTTTATATTGTTTTTAAAAAATATTTGAATCAGTAATAATATCATAATTTAGGTCTTTAATAATTTAGTTAATTCAAATTTATGCTTTACAATTTCTGTTCAATTGATAGTTAACATTAATGTATAGTTTATGCTCAATGATCATTTATCTATGGTTTTTTAATATCACTTGATGGTTTCTGCTCAATTAAGATGTAGATTTCTCCGGCTACCACACCTCTTTGTATGTATTTTTAAAATTAAATATTTTGATGTGTATGATTAGTATATAATTTTAAAACAAATTTATGTTGTTTTCTATGCAGACCACAATTTTTCCCAGACGATGGAGATCTTGCCGAAATCTAGTAATTTTTTTTTCAAAAAATAAAAATCCTGGAGTGTTTGAATCACTTTCTATGCTGAATATGGATTCAACACTACCTAGTAACCTTCGGCCCTTGCAACGCCATCAATTTTGATAATTGTAACATATATTTTAAATTTTTCTTATTAATTTTATCACAATCTTGGAGGAATTTCCATTATTTTTCTCTTCACTAATTTTTATGGGCTTTTTAGACTACAATTAAACTTATTTATTTACCCTTTTCGACATCATAACTTCACACACCTCCACTTGAACCTTCGATCAATCACTAAGACAAAGAATATACTCACATATTCACTTCTCATTAACTCTTTTCCCATCCATTATTATCAAAAATCAAAGTCAACACACCACCTCGCCTTTAATTTATATATATTCCTATCAGTAGTGTCACTTTTCATGAGACCGACGCCCCCTTGTCTTGGGACCACACTAGTGATGACTTAAATTCGACTTGTGGGCATGATTCACCATCTGCCAACCTTTTCGCTTCAAAACTATGATGGTTCATGAACTACGCCTATCACAAAAAATTATATTATTTTTTGTTAAGTGTTTTAATTTCTTCAATAATGCAATGAAATACATTCATCTAGATTTCATTAAAATCTACTTCATAACATGTATGACTTCATTCAAAACAACAATATCATAATGTACACAAGATTATGAAGGGATGGGAAAATCTCGAATAATTCTACTCAATATACTTATAAAATTGGGCGCAAGTTATTTTACAAGTACAAGTATATTATAACCTTCGACAACCTTCTTAAATAGCCTTCCCAACTTTTTGAACTTCATGCCACAGTCATGCAACACCTATCTATAGCATTCTTGCTTCTTGATTGACCACACAAGGAGAAATCCTATGTTTCGACTTTGCAAACACATATTTCAATAGTCGTTCAACATGTCTAATCTTTGCAACCCAGCTCCTTCCCAACACAACTCGACAGAACCTCGTGCGTGAGCCGATGGCCCGAATGTTCTACGACCTAAACGACCTGGCCATTACTTCTACACGACCTAGTTCACCGATTACACATGACCCACGTCATCCAAACGTTGGTTACGGACTCACCGAAAAACTTGAACGACTCGAGGTGACACATCCCGAACAACCCAAGCCTCG
Source organism: Pinus albicaulis (assembly GCA_034641835.2). Taxonomy (NCBI): domain Eukaryota; kingdom Viridiplantae; phylum Streptophyta; class Pinopsida; order Pinales; family Pinaceae; genus Pinus; species Pinus albicaulis. The sequence continues at coordinate 134,642 of JAXQQM020080903.1, forward strand.
GGCACAACACGTGATCTGAAAATTTACTCGAATTCTCCACACATACCTCAGCGTGAACGTTTCACACACAAATCAAACCAAGTACATGGCATCACCCAGCCTAAATTTTGCAAACAAGGACCGACCAAACCAAGGTTTACATGACCCTGCCTTTAGACACAAACTTCATTTTACCCAACAGAACACGATTCTAGTCTACACACATGACCTAAAAATTCCAGAAGACTCGATTTTTAGCTTTCTTGAATCCACATGTCTCAAGTTCTGTTTAATTGGCTTTCCTACCCTGCGGGCTCGTACCCTTCAGTTCTCCTTCGCTTTTCTTATCTCTGAAGTAACTTATCCAAATTTGATGATGCCCAAATGAACGAAACCTCAATTATATTTATATGCTCATCCATCCAATGAAATGTCAGGAGACATTCCCATTGGTTTTTCTCATGGGTCAGACTGCCCATCTACAGGCCCTACCAACCTACCCAAAACTAGATGCGAATTTCTTCCTAATTTCTACCAAGTCATGGGAAACCTTCATTTATTTGGGTGTGAACCTCGCTCATCCACACATGCTCTCTTTCTCACACCACCTTGTCGCATAACAAAAAAAAAAAAAAAAAATTAATAGGAAACATAAGCACCCGTCACTACAACACGATTCTGAACTACATTCCAGACACCCATGACACAACTCAAAGCCCATACCCACATTGCTGATTCTTCAATACTCTCGTCTCTGCTGGGTTTGCAGTCGCGTATGCTCACCTCAGTTTTATGTCTCTCACGTACTTCCCACGATAGAAATTTTATCTCCTCAACAACACCACCTCGCAAAACTCCATTTCCAAGATAAAAAATTCACAAATTCTCACCAACTCGACATAAAAATGCTCATGTTGCATGAAATTCGTGCTCTCCATCACATGAATCTCCATCAAGTCTCATGACACCATGTATGGGTAAGAATGCTCAATCCATGGTCATTAACCAAAATCCTGAAAATCCTCCATACTACCCCATCATGTGGAAGGGTGTAACACCTCTAGTTAGGAAAAAAAAAAAAAATTCTCTATCACACTTGGATAATTCGCTCATAAGAACTTAACTTTAGCTCACTCAACTGTCAAGTAACTCTTCAGTATCTCATTTATGCTATACATAATGACCATTCCTTTACATATAATTTATGATTTATTTATGCCTTGAGCTCTATGTATATATACACATATGTATTACCTATATATGTATAATATATTATATGGCTAACACATGGGCTAACATATATGTATAGACCAACTCCATTGAAATCTTTACTCACAACCCATGCATATATAATGCATCTCTTATGAACCCATTGGGTACATATGTAATTACCACCTCTATAACATATAGAGATACGTATGTAGATGTATTACGTATACATTGCAAATCTTAGGTACTACGTACCGCTTTTCAGTCTCTTAGTGTTATGACAATATATACACGGTCCCTATATTGAACAGGGTCTTTTACTAAGTGTATGTAGACCTATGCGATGCACCCCGTCGTTAATAACACAAATCTTGACACCGCATATGAAATTAAGGCGGTTAATTACTGCGATACGCTTTGTTAACCTTCGTTTTGCAAAGGCGTAATTACACACATTTTTTTTTTTTGTTATGAATATATATGTAGGTTTATAATTCGCCAATAGTGCTTTCCTATTCCGGATAGGTTGACCGGCGTAGGTGCCGTGAAGACTATAGCGACTGAACGCGGTAACATGGTATGCATACCCTAAATTTTCTGTGCGCCGATATCAATTTTCCGAGATGTATACCTGTATTTTGCGTGATGACCTTTTTTCGTGACTAACCCTAACTCCGTTTTGCTCACTCACACTTCATTTTTTTCATTGATTCATCGTAATGCTTTGGATGGTCACACAGGTTTTGTGGCGGCGATATGTAATTAGTGGTTTCCTTCTATTCGACACCACTGGCGATTGCGTGTGGAATCCAGCACAGACGCGACGAGGTTTTAGGTGTAAGTACATCCTTATTGTACTATTATATCTCTTAGGCGCCGCCTAGTCACACTCGAGTCGACTGTTATTGTTACGTTACTTCGGCTCGTTATCTACTCTTGAGTTTTGTGTGCAGGAGGAGTATCGTTCCCGCGAGGGAACTGTAAATTGTGGCAGCGTACTCCGCCCTACGTTCGACAAGCGTTTGACAGGTGGATTTTGGGGCCGACCGCTCTGGCGCTGCTCAGTACTGAGCGCGCTGGCTCCAGTCCTGGTGTAGGGTAGTCAAATGTTTCGTCTAACTTTTCTGCACTCCTCTGGGTACGGGTTACGTCTGCTACATCAACGTTGGGATCCCTTGACCGATATCACGCAGAGGGAATTAGGGTTTGCGGAGATTCATAAATCCGGAGGTTATTTCATCATGCCGTAGATCTGCAACTTCATTCGAAGGAAAACCCGAGTCTTATATCTTGTGAATGGTTGGGTCACTACCCTATTGTTTGAAGTTATCAGTTCGATACCCAACTTATTCTGGGGTAAGATTTTATGTTTCGATTTCTCTGTTTTCTCTTTAGTCTTACTGGAATATGATACACGGTTATACGAGGATAAAAGATACCGAATCGATTATATCGTTGATCTGCCTCTATAACCGAACATATTCATGCCTGTAGTTCCACCATTACCCGTGGTTACGGCGTCCCCTAATTCACTTGGACGTATCACTCTGTGCGTTTTTTTCTTTGTGGTTTGAATTTGTTTTCAACCTCGGAGAGCTTGTGGTTCCATATTACTTATCCTCCCGAAAATTTATAGTTGTTGACTCCACTGCAAGAGTATTTAAAATCCTTACGATTCGGTCGGACTACTGTAGCATGATACGTTTATAAGTTCTTTCTATCTATCGCTATTTCCACAGTCGATAATAGTATGCGCTGTTAAAAGGGTGTTCGACGCAGATTTTTTTTCTCTGAGGGTTCTCATATCCACCTGTATAGCAGTTATAATGCAACCGAGACGTGGAACTGCTCGGCGTGCCGGCTACAGGGGTGATAATCTACATTCGTCGCCCTTCTGATTTATCCTTTCCCTGTGTTGATCCCATTTAATTGTAAACAGAGTTTTGTGTTATTTTTTTTTTCATTTGCGGCAGGGTTTATAACCGTCAGCACCCATATAGCTATCGGTTTAGCTTGCGCCGAAAAAACGTTTGATTTAATGTGACTCTTATTAAATGAGGTGATTTAATGCCACTCCTGCTTTAAGTTATATATATATCTTGCTCTATCTCTTGATGGTATATCTAATGCCTTGCCGTATTCTCAGGACCAATTTATATGTATGCTTAATACGGGGTGATGACCGGATATGCAGGTATCAAAGTTAAATGGTTCATGTAAAATGTCACTCGCAGAATGTAAATGCACTTCCATAATTCTTATTTCAGGTTTTGCTTTTATATCCTCGATCCCATGCGTCGGATATGAGAGCGCGCTTATTTTAATAGTCTATGCATGATGCTTATATATATATATATATAAGTTGTTAGGGTTTTTTTTTCTTTTCTTTCACGACTCCTACACATATGTTTTTCATATACACATATATATATGCGTTCAATAAACCTTGATTCATGTATCTTTCGGTAGTCTAATTCTTCAAATGTGATGAGTAGTCCAAGGTTTAAAGTTAGTTTTCAAAGTATGATATGTACTATAAATTTGATGGGTAGTATAGCCCGTGTACATAATAGGAGTTCTTTTCAAACTAGGACATATTAACATATAAAATTTAGCATCTCCTAGTGGCTCACATAATATCATATAATCTCAGATCTGCTAATATAGCTTTACACTTCTGTATGAGCATAAAATTTCACCATGGCACCCTTACATGAGTAAGGAAATATTAAATGATTCGGGCATAAATTCAATGTAACAATGGATTATATTTATTTTCAGCTATTTATATTTGGTCCATATATGCTAATACTGCTATTCCATTAAATGTCATATTCCAATTATCTTGTTTTCAGCTGGAGGTAGTTATACCATGGAACTTTAGTAATAATGGTTCAACAAACTATTCATAAGTATATAATATCACATTAGTATCTAAGAGGAACAAGACAATAATCATTCATCTGTGGAGACTAAGAAACTTCAGATCTAAGCCAACCTTGGTTTAGAAATTCTGGAATTTCTACTCGATGGACTTTCTGGTCTACAACTAAACAAAATCTGGAAGGTGAATGCCTCAGACTAGATTCTGTTAAATGTAGTACCAATTTTCTGAATTTCCAGCTAATTTAATTTTATATGTAGCTAATTCATACTGTAATAAAACATAGTAACAAGAATTTCAGAACATACCATACAATCTGCAAAATGACCAACCTCCCAACCTTAGAATCCTCTTTATCTCCCAGGATTCACCCCCGAGCAGAGATCACCTCCTAGCACTGATCAACCTCTGATCAGCCTAGGAGCAGCTTATTTAAGCTCAAAATTCCCCAAGCATGTTTCTAATTCTGCGTCCAGAATAGCAGGATGCTTTCTTTCCTGTTTAGCCTAGGCTTCCCATCTTGGGATCCTTTAAAGCTGCTTTAAGCTTTTCCTCAGCTTTTCCAGCTTTTTCTCACCTCTTCCCAACTACTCCTCTTCATTGGGGAAATTTAGATTCCTCCTCAAATCTAAATAAATTTCTTTCAAGGATTTTTTGAAAGATTTTTGGGGATTTGTTGCCTTATCCATCCTCATGGATTTGGCAAGTGATCTCTAATTCTCTTTTTGGTCAAAATGCACAATCATTTTATTTATTTCCTCAAATAAAATATGCAAATACATTCACACCATACTCATCCCTTGGGTCCACCCCTTAGGATTTAAAGTTCAAATGTCTAACTTTTAAAAATTCAACACACAAATTGGGGGTGTTACAAAGGTTATACTTCTCCAATTCAACTCCATGTTATGATCGAGGGTCATTATCATTTAATCCAACATGTATCATCATTATGTGAATTGTTTTTTATGATACTCCATCTTGCACTGAAACACAACTCTCAACACAAGGCTAGCCATCATGACTCAAACTAGCCTGGGTGATCAGCAGTAACCATCACTGTCTAAATAACGAGAATGCACCTCCTCATGCATTCATCACTTGTTTCTCCAACATTTTGTCATGTCCTCAATTTGATCAAGAGCTCTCTCCATCAATACAATGCTCATTGTGCCAGATCCCCATGGTTTTAAACAAACTAGCCACCAAGTTCGTAAAACATGTCTAAGTATGATCAACACAATTGATGCACAAGTGCACCAACCATGGAATTTGCACCATTGCAACTCCATCCAACTCCAAAGTGTCTCGTATCTATTGTTTCCATCAAGTCACTTGTCATGAACACAACCCATACTATGTCCCATGGCATGCTTCCCTTACTACATTAAATTCAAGTAACACTCTGACCTCATCTCCTCAATGAACCAATACTTCAAGACCACCATAATAGGAAGCCTCAATTCGTTGTAGCTTTATTTAAATCACAATGAGTTCCTATGAACCATCTCCATCAACACTTTCACAATTTCACTTGAGTTGGTCACAAATGGCATCGTAAGTTGCCTCGGCTCTTTTTGTCATATGAATACTCTCATAGGCTGCTCATATCTATATAAGAAAACCAGAACTGGTACTAGGCACTTTACAAGATACCCATCAACACCATCTAAATAATGTCTACATGTCGTACCAATAAGTAAATTTTTCCCAACATCCTTTACATGGCACTTCTCCTTAATCTCCACATATTACATATCTCTAATTTCTCTAGCATAATGTCCATTCATGAAGTCTTCCATGTTTCCATATACCCCAAACTCTGATGTCAGCTCTGGCTTGAGCTGCCCACCTTCTCTGCCTCTAGGAGACCCAACACAACATTAGTAACTCATCCATGTCCTTCATCTAGGCTAGTAACTATAGACTCTACCTTTTCTCTTCCCTCACGGTTCCTTCCTTCATGATTTTATCCCCCACTAAAGGTTCACCAAGACTTCCTCTCGGCCTTGGTCATGAAGAAGTCTAGCCATGTATCATAACATCTTCACTCTGATATGCCCTTCCTTATTTCCATGATGCATGTGAGAAACTTAGACAAATATCCGCTTGGAAAAGCATGACTCATCCATCACAAATCTCATCACGTTCCACCATTGTCATGGAAATATGAAAATTCTTCTCTAAGGTTGCATAATTTCCAAACAAGTCCCGCAAAAAATAATATTCCTTTCTACCCAAATGAAAAAGGTCTCATTATAATCTTCCAAGGAAATAATTTCCATCAAATGAATAAATAAACTCTCCCTTTTCACATCGCTTCATATGGCTCATATTCCGAAATTTTGCAAAGAATACAAGTCACTTCAATACTTACATATTCATTAGGTCTCTCCATGTCAGTGCCTCCTATCACCAATGTGTGTAATGTGCATGAATCTAGTTCAACTCGAGCTAGTTCAATCACCTTGAATTCCTCCTCTTCTATTGGCACAACTGAAACATATTCTTCTCCACATGTAGCTTCCTCCGGTTCGTCGCATTCAGTAGCTTCATACTACATTTCCAAACCAAGTTGAACGAACTATCTTTTAGCATTCTCTTCCAAGACCTCAAGTTCATCTTGAATTCTTGGTATTTTTTCTTTCATGTGTTTCAGCCTATGCAAAGTCTTCAAAAGTCTCTCAAAACATTGTTTGATAATCGAAATTAAACCCTGACTGTTTTCTTTCCCTTGATCAACTTCAAATCAACTCCACTCACCTTGAAACAAGATTTATACCACCATTCATGCAGTCATAGATGTATCACTGGTTCAAAACTTTTTCAAAGCCCACTTTCTGCAAAACGTAGCTTTAATACCATCTGTCACAACCCTATGCTAATCATCACTTAAATTCCACTTTTAGCCATGGTTCGGCACTACCCAAAATTTTATGTTCAACACTACTAAGGTTCACAAACTATGCCTATCACCAACACTTTGATTTTTTGTAGTTAAGTGTTTTAATTTCTTCAATAATGCAATATAAAAAAAATCATTTATTATAAAATAATATCTACTTCATAAAATATATGACTTCATCCAAAAAAATAATATGACACTGTACAAAAGATTATGAAGGAGGAGCAACACTGAATAAGCCTACACAATATACTTATATAAAAGTTTCATGTTAGTTTACAAGTACAAGTATTTCAACTCTGAAAACTTCTCGACTAGTGAAGTACCCAAATTTTCCAATTTCATTCCACAATGTAAAATTACTTTGGACTGCCACACTCATTACTTCCTTCCCTCTCATACCTCATTGTCTACACTGACTACACTATGAGAAACCCCAAGTTTCACATTTGCAAAAACAAATTTCAGTAGTCATTGAACCTACCTAATCCTACACGGCCTTAGCCTCTACTCAACCTGAATGGACCTGAACTCCAAATGAACCAAATGACCTGAAATATTGCACGGCATTGACAACAAAATTAACTCAACTGCACATGACCAAGTTCACCCTATTGTACATGACCTGGTTAATCGGAACGCAAACGACCTAACTCTCGGCGACTTGAACGACCCAACTGCACACGTCCTTAGCAAATTGGTTGCACAACACGTGTTTTTCTCCTACAACCAAGTTCTCTTCTCACAATACAAATTGGTGCCTCAATGTTACATGCACGACCCAACCTTAGTAAAAAACATGACAAGGCATCAAATTTGCACACACAGTCGAACTAGAAAATTGTTAACATGACCTGTCTTGCACACAAAAAATTCATTTTGCCTGACACAACCTTACCCAGGTATGAACACATGACCTTAGTGATTCACATAATCCAATTCTCAAATTTTCACAGCACAGACGACCCGAGTTCATTTACTTATTTTTCCCACCCTGCTGGCCCATATCCTTCGATTCTCCTTCGCTTTCCTTTGCTATGAAGTAGCTTGGCCGAATTAAAATATGCCCAAAAGAATGGAAATTCCATTCTATTTATTCACTCATTCGTCCAATGAAACACCAGTAGATATGTTTTTTGATTGTCCTCACTAGTTGATCAAACCATATGCACACCCAATCGACCTACCCACAACTCAACATGCTCCCACCCATCGCACCGCCTAGCTGCTCAACTCGTCACACTTTTACTTTAAATGCATATAATCCCATGAACATTTTTATACCGAAAACCTGCTACTATCGCAACGTTCTGTCCGTCGGGAGTTGCGGTGATCTCATCACACAAATCGAGCACACCCATACTGCACCGGCCGATTTTTTGACTATCCTCGTCTCCACCTAAGTGGTCGCCGTCAGAGCTCGCCTAGCTTGAAGCCGCACACCCTTGGTTTGGATTCCTTAGCAAATTTTCCGAACCCTTCGTCCCAACAACATTGTATTTATACATTACCGTCAAGCGTACCAACACACTACACCTATGATATATTTCATTTTTCCTTTAAAAGTAAATCTAATCAAATGGCAATAAATAATAACAATATTATTTTTAAGATCAATGATTCTATTAAGAATGTGAATGAAAGTGTGTTTGAGTATTGTTAACATAGAAGATTATAAGAACCATTGGAATGAAAGTGTGTTTGAGTATTGTTAACATCAACGATTCTAAGAACAATGTGAATGAAATTGTATTTTAGAGTGTCAATGATGGTGTGTTTGAACGCGTGGATAGAGAATTTCGACAAGGATCGACAAGTCCAAGATCATTGTGTCAGAATTTTGATAATTATAGACTCGAATATTTCAAAATTTGATGGATAAGAGCTACGTTAGTTATTTAACTTGGCTCTTGTCCATTAATTCCGCAATATTTCTAAAATATAGAAATCCAAAGTGTTTAGATACACTCCTTCTTCTGAACACATCTTCCTTCTCATTGTCCTTGTTCAGTTGTGAATTTTCCTTCTAATAGGATCGACCTATTCTCAATTAATAGAGTGACTTAGGCCAAAAAAAAATTATATAAATTGTTTATAAATAAATAAATAAAATGAACCATGCTATAACTTTATTTTAAATTATTATTAATATTGTTATCAATTATTAGAAAATTTAATATAAAAATTAAATATATATACATTTTAAAAACAATGTAATAGTATTCTTAGTTATGAAATTCATATCATTTATAATGGAAAGAGACTTTATAATAACATTGCTAATACTACTAATTATAAAAAATCGCATTTAAAAAAAATACTTTGTGAAAATATATTAAATCAAATTTCATATTAAAAATTCACATATTTTACATATTTGTATTATAATACATAACATATGCAACAACTCTATTTCTCTATACATGTTTCCTCAATTATCTATGTGATCAAGATGATTGTTTAAAACCTCATATATTTTGTCATTTCTAAGATTAAAATTTAATGTTAATATAGATATACATCATGAATATTTTAAAGATTACAGTTCAATTAAAATGTTTGATTTTTATTTAATTTTAAAAAAAAATTGTTATTTTTTAAAATTTTATGTATTCTAATAAATTATTTTTTATTATTCAAAATTTTATATTGTTTTAAAAAATATTTGAATCATGACAATATCATAATAGTTAAAAATATAATTAGCCGACGATATAGTAATAAATATTTAAATGTTACACATAAATATATGAATATGTATCCACGATTGAGGAGGTTCGGGATATGGTAAGTAGAAATCGAATATTATACCTTTGAAAGTCAAAGAGAATGACGCAGAAAGAAGCTGAAATCAAATCATTGTTATGGTCGGGTGATAGGGAAAAGGATGCATAAGAGGTTGGAGAGATCACGTTGCAAAAACATGGGTGTCTACACAAACGCACTAACGAGGTTGAAGCAACCGATTGGAGGGACGACTTAAATGTGAAAAATAGGTGTCGACGTAATGAGGTTGAAATAAATGCAAGCGTAACAGATTGCAGAGATGACTGAATTGTAATAGAAGAGGTGTCAACATTCCCTAATGTTGAAGGTAACCAGTTAGTGACAAAGGTGGGTTTCTCCTGGACACGATTTGAAGTTGAGTTTCTCGAATTTCGTGGATCCGCATACATCTCTGGAACCATAAAAATGTGCCACCAACACTTCCACTCTACATGCAACTTATACGTTGGGTATAAATAAGGTCTATCACACGATCGAATTCAGAAGAACACGTCCTGCAAATCAATTTCCAAATTTGGAAGAAGGAGAAGTAATATCTCGAAATAGATTTAGGTTTTCCTTGTGAATTAAAGAGATGGCCATGAAGTCCAAGAACATGGAAATGCTGGGGATTTCAATAATAGAAATAATGTTGCTAACATCCACGATTCTGATAACGGATGCCAAAGCTGCGACTGAAGGCTGCGCGCGTCGAGGGTTGCTGGGTTGGTCGGGAAACGTTAAGGCTGCATCAGGGTGCCACAGACCAGGGTACCCTGTACCCCCTGGTTCTACCGGCCCTCCCGGTCCCGGTCAACCTCCCCATCATACTCGTCCTATTCTGCATGTTTAATCTAACAACATCTGCCTCTTCGCATCTCTCCATTTAGTTCTCCCCAGACACAGAATACGAGTCATTGTTCTTTACATTTAGTCACTTTCTCCTGTAGGTAGAGTCTCAATAAATATCAGTCAGCCATGTTATTATCATTGAGTATGATACCTCTATTATCAAAATAAAAAATGGAGTTTCTCTTGGGTTACTTTTATTCTTAAAATTTTACCTAACACTATACATGGCAGTAGATGCAATTATGTTTTATATTTTTGAGGAATGTTTATGTTTTTTTAATTCAATTTTCATATATACCGTTTTAATGGACGTATGAATTAATTTTTAATATATTTTTATTTTTTATATAGTTTTTAGTTTTGCACCATTTTATTTGCAAGTAGTTTTATTTTAAAATCTTAACTCATAGTTTTAAAGTTCTTTTCACTTAGAGTTTCTTGGGAAAAATTGCGCCATTAATATATCTTATCCTTACAAGTTTTTGACTATGTGGTCCATGGATATTTAATGTAACACCCCCATGTTCTATGCTTTTCAAAGGAGACATTTGAACATAAATCCAAAGGGGAGTGGACCCCAGTGGATGATTATTGTGTGAATGTGGTTAATTAATTAATTATGAAAAATAAATAAAATATTATGTATGCACTATGACCAGATGAGAAAATGAGATCATATGCCTAATCCATGAGGTAATGGAAAAGGAAAAAAGACTTTCCCCAAATCTTTCAAAAATCCTTGAAAGAAATTATTTCTAATTTAGATTTTTGAGGAAAAATCTAAATTTCCCCAATGAAGAGGAGTAGTTGGGAAGAGGTGAGAAAAAGCTGGAAAAGCTGAGGAAAAGCTTAAAGCATCTTTAAAGAATCCCAGAATGGGAAGCCTAGGCTAAACAGGAATAAAGCATCCTGAAATTCTGGACGCAGAATTGGAAACAGGCTTGGGGAAAGCACAGCTTAAATAAGCTGCTCCAGAACAGATTGAGGTTAGTCTGTTCTGGAGAGGATCTCTTCTCGGGGGTGAATCCTGGGAGATAAAGATGATTCTAAGGTTGGGAGGACTGGTCATAGTAGAGGTGTGCATGCATACATTTGGAGATATCTGTAAGTTTGTGTTAAATGTATCTCTGTTGTATGAACTTGTGATGTTACAATCCTTTATGCAAATTATAAAATTGTGATGTGATATTCCTTTATGCAAATTATGAAATTGTGATGTTATAGTCCTTTATGCAATTTATGAAATTGAAATGTTATAGTGCACTATGGAACGTATCAATTGTATGTTAAGTTGCAGTATACGACTGTTAGATGGATTAATGGTGCAGTAACTTATGTAATTGCAAATGCAACTATTGACCGTAGAGACAAATGGTTGGGTGTAGGTATGAGTACCTGGTAATACTGAGATTTGAGATGATAGATTAGTTAAACTGCCAATCTAATAACTATGTATAGGTACAACTTGATATCCTTGAAAGGAGTATTTAAGTTCTGTGTGTAGAAACAGAAAATGGTAACAAACCAGTAACCATGAACAGTAAGTTCCAGACAACTAAACCTATCATAACCATACGGATGGCACAGAACCCCCTGTAACCAATAACAGAAAGTAAGAAACAATAACCCTGCAATAGTCGTATGGGGTTCAGTATGTATTTTCCAATGAGGAGAATGGGAACAGTTAGAATTTAAATTATTCTATTAAATGCAAGGGTAATCATCTGAAATCAGAAGTTGAACCCTAATTAAGGACGAAGATCTAACACTAGAAATTCAAAACTATCCAGTGCAGTATTCTCTACCACCAATTGATTGAAGCACGAGGTCTGTTTTCCTAGTTTTCCCATGGAACAGCGGAATCTGTATCAGAATGTCACACATGTTGGATGTTTATAACAATAAACTAAGGGAGAAATCCTATTGAACAATCTAGTGTGTGATAACAGTTGGGTGAAGTAAGATTGTAAGCATGTGTAAAATACCAGGAGCAGAGCATCTGGTTACCATCCATAGAACTACTGGGAAAGTAGTGGAGCAATGGTGGTGAATTGCGTGGAGATAGATGTATGTGAGGAGGCATACATCTATACTTCGACGCTGAAACTTTAACATATGGAAATTATTAGCAGGCTGGCAAACTGGGAAGTTTGATGAAGGGCCTAGTGATCATCCTGCACAGAAAATCTGAGAAATACAAGGTAAGATTATATAGATATATGAGTCTACTATATAAACTGAGAAGAGGGGAGGAGATTCTGGTATTCCAGGGCTGGCAGTAAGCACTGAAAAGAATCTAAACCCCGGATAACAGTCTGCATTGTAGGAGATTCAGTATAAAAAAAAAAAACTATGACATTTCTAAGTAATAACAGAAACCCATGAAGAAAAAAAAAAAAAAAAGGGTTTGGGAGACGTGACAAATGGTATCAGAGCTAAAGTTCAAAAATTGGGCAAGATATGTGCTCACAAGCAAATGGTTAACTGTTATAAAATTTATGAAAAAAAAAAAAATTTAGTACTTCGAGTATACAAATACCTTGGATACTTCAGGTATACATGTACAGATTGTGATGAAGTAGAAACATTGATATTGGAGTAATATGAGGAGGCTCATATACCAGAATGGTTAAACCTATAATAGGTTTAAAACTGGAAACCAATATCTCTTAGAAAAAAAATATTGATTCTATGTAAAATAAAATAAATCTGAAACCATCTTAATATAGTAGAAGGAACATGCAGAGGTCAAGCAAAGACTACAAGGAGTATAGAAGGATGATTTCCATTCTTATGAATTTATATTATTCCTTAGATACATAGGAAAAGGAACTTCTATAGATAAGAGTAAAGGTTATTCTGTGGTGCATGAATGGGATGATGCTCTTTTAATTAAATTAGTTATTTAACCTCTACATATGATTAATTATTGTTCTGTTCCTGTAGAGACGAAGGTGATATTATATGCTTAAGTGTGTACTAGAGAAAACATTATAGCAGTACTAAAGTTACATGGTATAAATACAAACTGCTGAAAGTGAATACAGTAAATTGGGATATTCGAAATTATGCTAGGAAAAAAAAAACTACTTGACTTATAGTTAAGGACCTCTAGTCAAGTACTTGGAAATGCATAAAGGTGCACCTCAAAAGAAAAATAGAATTTAAAAGAAAGTATTCTAGACATATATTTTAAATTTTTATAAAACCCTCAAGTAAATCTACAATAGAGAAGAGTGATAGCCTCTGGACAAAAATTGAGAAAATTGTATTTTAACGTTATCTCTAGGCAATGGAGAACATCGATGATTGAGATATACTATCACTTGAACTATTGACCACTTATATATATATGAATTTTTTTTTTTATATATATATGTACTAATGGTCGAATACTATACAACTAGGTCCTTGTTAGGCATCGGCTACCAAAGAGCCACATATGGGTATATACCTAAATTTTATAAGATCATAAGGGCGATATAAATGAAAATTCTAGGTTTATATGATAAATGTTAAAAAGGAAACATATAAACCATATGATATTTATCTAGATAACTGGGTACTTCCAGTCTATATGGGTATTAAGGCAGTCATAGCAAGTATAGGGTATTGTGCTTAAACTTAATTTCAACTCTTGAGAAAGAATAATTGAGTAATGGATTAAGGTGGTGCTCAATATGAATTGGCTACATATAAAATCTAAGTAGATGTAAGTAAGAAGAATTGGTACTACATTTAACAAAATCTAGACCGAGGTACTCACCTTCCAGATTTTGTGTAGTTGTAGTCCAGAAAAAAAAACCATAGAGTAGAAACCCCAGAATTTCTAAACCAAGGTTGGTTTAGATCTGAAGTTTCCTAGTTTCCACAGATGAATAAATATTGTCTTGTTTCTCTTAGATACTAATGTGATATTATATACTATGAGTAGATTGGAGAATCATTATGGCTACAGTTACATGATATAACTACTTCCAACTGAAAACAAGATATTGGAATATGTTAAGAAATGGAATAGGACATAAAAACATTATACTTCTACTCTATATGCTTTATACTACAAGTTATGAATGAAAAAAAAAATTTCCCAATGATATAAAAAGACTTTACTTCTACTCTACTTACATGATCTAGCAAGCTATACTTGGTTATATTGTATTCAGGGAAATTTTTCTAAATTTTTGATTACAAGTATCATAGCAAAAGAAATTCATTTATAACTACATTTCTTGAGTGAAATATTATTGTATACATATAAGTGTACATTGAAAATTCGATCGAAAATTCGATTTAAAATTTAGAGGAAAGAAAACGTTAGAGCATATATTCTAAATCCTTACTAAAACATCAATTGACCTTGCATGCGGTTAGGACTATACTCATATAGCAAACGTTATAGTAAATTTTAAGTTAACACTATAACTAACCCTTATAAACAACCTTAGAGCAATGGAAAGGAAAAAAAAACATGTGCAAAGTACATCCTTAATCTCATTATCGAAAGTCTATAATAATCCGCACTTAAAATCAAGGAGAAAAGACATATTAGTAGTTTCGGCCTTAGAAGAGGCTTGAACCTTTTTGTATCCAAATTCAAGGGCACAATAGACATACCGATAACTACAAATTATATGGTAATCGCATTAAATAACGAGCCAAATCACATAGTCCATGGAGGTATGTCCAAAAAAGGGAATGTATATATATCTGTGCGTCGTATATACCTATACCATCATACAATACAAACCGAAAACAATATCATAATGAATCAACGTAATATGGGCATGGGTAATTATTAGCGTAATAGGAACAGAGGTATGGTCGAGTAATGATAATGCAGAGAAATCATTGAAACGACTATCTGCATAAAAAACCTTATTCAACGTATTAACCTGGAGACCGGTCAAAAGTAGTGCGACGAGACAGAGGGGTCGATCGACACACCAAAACAAGGCGAAACGACACAATAAAACAATGCAATACCGAACCTTCCAGATCTGGGTGCAGATGACTGCGTATGAGGATACAGAAAAAGACGAGGTGAGAACGAGTATCCATGGCAATTAAATTGAGACTGAATAAATCGAACCCGGAGAAATGTACCGGTCATTTACGCTCGGCCACAGTCCAGCGAAAAATAGTTATCCAAACTACGAACCATAATCATATTACGAAAATCTAGTTCTTCATACATGCAATTTATAATAGCTGCAAAAGTAGAATAGGCTGAAGTAAATTTACGCCGGGTGTACAGGGGTAGCTAGAGATAAAGATCTCTGACTCGTTTCTGAAAACCTTCCAAGGCCAAAGCCAGAGTTCTGTCGAGGGCAGAAAAATAAAAACAAATGAAACACCCTCGCTCGTAGCCGAAGGAAACTTCATCACTTCTGAATAATCTGCGAGCCTGCAACAGTGCCAGGAATGAAACAGTCGAACCGCTCAAAGCATTTCAAAAAAAAAAAATAAGAAATAAAGCAGATCTATGCAATACTAGAAAGAAAAATAAACCGAAAGAACTGAATAATGCATTCTACGATAAAAGAAACCGGTGAATCGCAGAAGAACCAGGTGAGCGCATTGGCACTGGATGGCGAGCAGGGGGATCAAAACCTCGCATCCAGGAAAAACGGTGACTGGGATCAACGAAAGAAAGAAATCAGATAACAATATGGATGGGAACGGGGAAGGGTTAATAAGGAACCCCAAAACCCTAAAACGAAAGCTTTGCAAGTACTGGAAAACCGGTTTGCCGAGTTTACCAGGTACCCTTCAGTCAAGTCGAATGGGAGTAAAAATCCCGGAGAGGATTTCCAGAGCAGCAATGTGCGACACCTTGGGTACCCTTGTGTCCGGTAAGAACTGCTTTAAGCCAGCTCACAGTACGTGAGAGGCGGGTTGCAGAGGAAGACAGGAGAGGTGGCAGCTCGAAAAGAAGTTTCCTCTCGGTGGTGAACTGCGTTGGGGCATGAGTTACCACTGTTAGTAAAACTATCACACGCCACCGGAAAACTGGTGGCCGCCATTAAAATCTGTCATCTGTACACACCGTCAGAAAAACTAAAACCCTATGCGTACGAATAGACATCGGGTAGACTAGGGTTTCCATTCGCCCGTGGAATTCTGAAAACCGCTTTGGGATTGAGGCGCCAACTGTGCGGAAGGAGTTCGGTCACGCCAGGGCTCTACACCCTACCCTACGTCCATGTCAACCACGTGGATGGCGGTATAATCAAATCGGTTGCGCGTGACGTGCGATCAACTTAGTTGGAAACACCTTAAGGGAATTTCAACGGAGGTCCTGTAAAACCCTGCGTGACAGAGGTTCTGTAAAACCATGCGTGACAGATACGTAATGGTAATCAACATAAATGTTTACGGGAGTTTGACAGTCAGTAAATTTAGAAGGCGGAGTGACATATACTGATAAAATGCCACGAGAATTAAGACGGACGAGAGTTATCTGCGCCGGAATATACATAGCCGAGAGTACATGCTCCGGAAGGTGCATATATAAATATATATATATTCGCAAATTGATAACACCATTTAACTTGCCGTGAATAGATATGTAATTTGATTAGTAATAAAAAGAAAAACGACCTAAAGGATATATATATCGGAGATGAAAAACAAGGCTTTAAGATTTCTATAGATAGCGGGTTAATTATGTTATATATATATTTGTTATATATATATATATTTGTTATATGGAAAAAAAAAAGATCGGATATAATTCTGTTATATATATATTTGTTATATATATATATATTTGTTATATGGGAAAAAATATTGGATATAATTATGTTATATATATAGTGTATATTTGTTATATGGGAAAAAAGATTGGATGTAATTATGTTATATATATATATGTATATATGGAGGGACTATATATATATATATACCTAAGAAAATTATACATTGAAATGAAAAGAGATGCAAGTATTACATGGAGAGTAGGATCATATAAGTGAACTACGTAGATATCACATAAGAGTAATTCAGAAGGGGATAAACCTATAAATTTTGATAGCTATTTATATGGGTATGAAAACATGGGTGACATATCTTATTAAGATATGGAATTGACATGTAAATGGGTAGGAGGTTATAAATACTCCAAAGGAGATGGTTGACCCATGTATATCTTTTACATATGTTATATATTTATATATATATTTATATGGGGGTCACAGATAAGTTATATATGTATATATGTGGGTATCCTCGTAAGGATGAAATTTTTTTTTTTTTTTTCCAAACTAGAGGTGTGACAAATGGTATAAAGAGGGAAGTATTGGAGTAGATTATGTCAAAGACAATAGAGTAAAAATATGAAATTTATTATTCCAATAGTTATGTGAATAGAGGGGGAAAACCCCAAGGAAAAAAATTTGTGTGCAAGAATATATATTCATAGAGAAATTAACCTTCAGGATAAGGTTAAGAAAAGGATATATGAAATTAAAACTGAAGGAAAAATGACAATTTATATTTAATAGAGGTATGTTAAATATAAAATTTACTATGGAAAATATATATATAATAATAATCATTATCATGAAAAGTGATAGATTAAAATGAAAGAAATTGCATGTGGAGCATAAGTTAAATTAACATTATAAATAGGTGATTTTGTTATAATGTTAACTTTTTTGAGATTACTAGAAAAGTGGAATGACATATTTTACCCTATGGTGGAATTATTACTACTCTAATTAGGGTAAAAGTAGTAACAAACCCTACTGATACATGGAAAACGACGAAGTGATTAAATGAGTAAGTGGAAGAGGTATCCTATAAATAAGGCAGGTATACTCCTATAAAAAGAAAAGAAGATTGCAATACCAATTTAATTACAGTTAAATGGGTGAATGAGTAATTGTGGAAACATTACATTGAGTTAGGCATGAATGAATGAAGGGATAACTTGAAAAAAAAAAATTATGATGATTTACTTAAGGAAGAATATTCTTGTAATAGTGGAAGAAGGAGTTCTTAATTATTTTATTCTTCCATGGAAATAAATTATATTTTCAAGTTGATATATAATGAGAAAAATAGAAAAGGAGAACTTCTGGTGAGTCTTTGAAAAAGGGGAAACTGTGTCAAAATTATTTTTTTTGCATTATCAAGTATTGATATTTGTAAATGTGATGAATTATAGAAATTTCATTTATCACCTGAAAAGGGAAACAGGTATTTACACTATAAAATTTTGTGGGGTAAATTTTATTAAAGTTAATTTTCTTAAGTCTTAAATTCAAAGACAGAGAAATTATGTAAACCTAGAAAAAAGAGGATGAGCTGTATTTTGGATTTGGGTGTGGGGGAAACCCAGCAGCTCCAAATTTGTTCACTTAAGTGTTGAACTAGTGGATACAATTTCATGTGAGAAATAAGCATGGAATTTTAGATATTATTAATGAGTCTAGTTGTTACTAGTTAAATGGATTCACTAACAAAAGAAACAATGAAAAGATACTAGAAGTACAACTATAAAATGAGAAAGGGCAAACATAACCATGCATGTGATACAATTGTTTTCTCTCATTTATGAGTACTAATGAAAAAGTTGAAAAATTGTTTAGCCAAGTGTGTAACAGGAATTGGGCGCTCTGGAAACAAAGAGGAAAAAGGTGAAGATAAATCATCTAGAAAATCCAGAAAAGCTGAACTAAACCAAGTTGCGTGAGGAAAGAATCTCACTGAAAAACAAGAAAGGATAAGTAGTGTACTAAAAGTGCACTAAACTATTATGAACCTGAACGGTTTGATTTATAACTGAATGTCTTAAGTATTGAAATGCAGAATGCTGTTGTGAAATTATCAATTATATGTACCTGATATTACTTACATTGGTATGAATTGTGGACAGGGAAACCAGAATAAAAGATCTTCCATACAGACTTCTTGCAAAGAAGTAGGAAGAAAACCAACTGCATAAGGCATCAGTAAATAGAGTGGAGGGAGGAAAGTACTCTGCTGGAAACAAATGGCTTATACATTAGCCCTACCATTGCTTATTGAATTTCCTGATATATTTCATGTCTCCTTGTTGGAAAAGAAAAGTTATAATTTTTGTACATGATGCTTCTCACATGATGGATTGGGAATGTGGTCCAGGTGGAACCCGAAGAGAAATTTCCTTCCAGAGCCGCTTCAAAGATGAAAGCGAGAGGAAATGAAATTGCGAAAGTGAACAGTAGCACGGGTAAAGATGCAGTGGAGCACTTTACTGCAAAAAAGCTACAGGGCACAGAGAAGCTCAGATGATCGAAAAGCATTCATAATTATGTTCAAAATCAACTAGTAGATAGTTGTCAACACCGAGGACGGTGTTTATTTTCAGAGGGGGAATATGTAACACCCCCATGTTCTATGCTTTTCAAAGGAGACATTTGAACATAAATCCAAAGGGGAGTGGACCCTGGATGATTAGCTGCTGGAATGTGGTTAATTAAATTAATTAAGTAAAAAATAATAAAATATATGTATGCACTATGGGCACTATGACTGTATGAAAACCTTTCTATGTCTAATCCATGATAAATGAAAGGAAAGATTCCTTTCCCAAATTCAAAAATCCTTGAAAGAAATATTTCTGATTTATATTTTTGAGGAAAAAAATCTAAATTTCAATGAAGAGTATATTGAAGAGGTGGGCGAAGCTGAAAGGCCGAGGAAAGTTTAGTGTTACTTTTAAAGAATCGCAATGGGAAGCCAGCTAAACAGAATAGCATCCCCAAATTCCGGACGCAGCACTGTTAAAAGCCAGGAAAGACAGTCTTAAGAGCTGCCTGCAGAATTGAGGTTGTCCGTTCCGAGAGACCATGCAGAAGAATCAGAGATAAAGATGATTCTAAGGTTGGGAGGACTGGTCATAGTAGAGGTGTGCATGCATACATTTGGAGATATCTGTAAGTTTGTGTTAAATGTATCTCTGTTGTATGAACTTGTGATGTTACAATCCTTTATGCAAATTATAAAATTGTGATGTGATATTCCTTTATGCAAATTATGAAATTGTGATGTTATAGTCCTTTATGCAATTTATGAAATTGAAATGTTATAGTGCACTATGGAACGTATCAATTGTATGTTAAGTTGCAGTATACGACTGTTAGATGGATTAATGGTGCAGTAACTTATGTAATTGCAAATGCAACTATTGACCGTAGAGACAAATGGTTGGGTGTAGGTATGAGTACCTGGTAATACTGAGATTTGAGATGATAGATTAGTTAAACTGCCAATCTAATAACTATGTATAGGTACAGCTTGATATCCTTGAAAGGAGTATTTAAGTTCTGTGTGTAGAAACAGAAAATGGTAACAAACCAGTAACCATGAACAGTAAGTTCCAAACACTAAACCTATCATAACAATACGGATGGCACAGAACCCCCTGTAACCAATAACAGAAAGTAAGAAACAATAACCATGTGATAGTCGTATGGGGTTCAGTATGTATTTTCCAATGGAGAGAATGGGAACAGTTAGAATTTAAATTATTCTATTAAATGTAAGGGTAATCATCTGCAAGTAGAAGTGGAACCCTAATTAAGGACGAAGATCTAACACTAGAAATTCAAAACTATCCAGTGCAGTATTCTCTACCACCAATTGATTGAAGCACGAGGATCTGTTTTCCTAGTTTTCACATGGAACAGCTGAATCTGTACCAGAATGTCAGACATGTTGGATGTTTATAACAATAAAATAAGGGGGAAATCCTATTGAACAATCTAGTGTGTGATAACAGTTGGGTGAAGTAAGATTGTAAGCATGTGTAAAATACCATGAGCAGAGCATCTGGTTACCATCCGTAGAACTACTGGGAAAGTAGTGGAGCAATGGTGGTGAATTCCGTGGAGATAGATGTATGTGAGGAGGCATACATCTATACTTCGATGCTGAAACTTTAACATATGGAAAATATTAGCAGGCTGGCAAACTGGGAAGTTTGATGAAGGGCCTAGTATCGGATCATAATAAAATCTCGAGAAATACAAGGTAGCATCATATGACATAGAGTCTACTATATAAACTCGAGAAGAGGGAGAGATTCGTATTCAGGCTTCTATAGCTAATCAAAAGAATCTAAACTCTTGAGGAATACCAGATCAGAGATTCAAGATAAAAAAAAAAAAAAAAAAAACTAGACATTTTCATATAATGTAGAACCCATGAAGACAAAAAAAGTCATGCCTGAGACGGGTTTGGGAGACGTGACATTTAAGTTCTATTTTAAATGGTTATTAAGTGATTTATTATTTTTAATATTCTATTTTACTAATTTAGTTTATAAATTAAATTATTGAGAAAATAAGATAGGCATCAGTGCATGTATCAAAACATTTAGTTTGTGATATATTTTTTATTGTCCAAATTAAAAGTAAAACAAATCATGAAACTTATCTAAATTATAATTTATTTTTATTTATTGTTATTATGAATTATAAAAGGAATTAATATATAAGTTAAACATGTATGTATTTTTGAAAAATGTAACAATATTCTTAAGCATGCAGATTGACCCCGTATTTTATCATGAAAAAATTTAACTTTTAAATAGATTTTGTTGCAATACCGTGGGCCAATACCGTGGCTTATCATACCACATGCACAATATAAGTTGATTTGAGATTTTCTTAAAAAAAAAAAAAAAAAAAACTAATTTGGAGAAAAATATTAACCCTTGGTTCATAAATACTACTATGAATATTTTGGCATATTTGATGGAGGTTCAATCTCTAACCTCCACGTAAACATTATTGATAATTAAACTAAAATTATGGAAAAATTATTACAGTCCTATCAACATAATCATGTTTTATGGAAGGGTTGAAACCATTGTCATATTTTTCTTTACTATAATGTTTTATGTCAGTGGTTGGTATATGATTAAATATTATTATCAAAGGGTAAAGATTTTAATGGAAATGCAATACTTATAGGATGTTTCAAATTATTGCAATGGGGATACTAGTGATATGAGTTAAGAGCTCTTTAGTTCATGTATTTTTCAAACAAAGAATTTGTAATGAAAGGATTTTATTCTTCCCATTATTTAGGTATTGAGGAGTTAACTTAACTAATATTGGAAACTCACTATATATTATATATATTTTTTGTTAGTAAGTTTTATATTTCTTTGTAATATTCGTACAAAGTGCATAATGATCATTTTCTACTCTTATTAGCCGATTTTCCAAACATGGTCTAGAATTCCTAACAAGACAGACTAAAAATAAACCATAGAAGGATGTGATTATACATGTAGATCTAGACAGAGGCCTACCTATGAAGGGAGTCTAGTTCTAGAAAGAACAGTGGCTAGACTAAACCATGAACTGAAGCACGGATAACAACTATAAAAGGAAAATTCACATAGCTCCTAAGAGCCCAAAATGATGGAAAATGGGCCTAAAATATCCATAGGTTTATTGACTATTGTAATCTAGAGTAGTAGATTGGATATCAAATAAAATAACTTAAAATTCAAACGTTGAAGTGGAGCAATCTAAATTTTCTCCTACAATGAAAACTGAAGCACCATAGAGATATTCTTAGAAGATGTTGATTGTTCCACCAATATTTTAGCTCCATGCTTACTAACTATCCATGAAACAAATGTGGTCAAAAAATGGTTCTAATTCTCAGTAATCTCTAGGAACTCACACATTTCCTATCCTTCCTTTTCTTGTGACATGAAATCTTGAGCCATGAAGATTTATTTGAGCTAGTATAAATGTATCAAACAATGATTTTTGGTTTCATTAGTTATAATACAGTGAAGAACCATGATGAAAGACATCATTTCTCCCAAATTTGGCCTTTCTTCAAAATACCCTATGAATCATGGACATTTTTCTCTGTTGATTAAACATCACTATATAGACCTCTTGAGATGGAACCAATGCGTTAGTGCAGTTTGGAGGAGGTTTGAATTGAAAGGATATTTTACTATGTGGCCCAAGATCTCAGACATTGAGCCTCATGACCACATTTAAATTACAACTAAAGAAATGTATTGAAAACAAAACCACAGAATCCACTAATTAGTAGGGAAATTGGGAGGTTGAATAAGGATATTGTCCCAAAGTATTTGACAATGTAGCTAAACTTGTTAAGTATTGGCAGTTCTCCCTTTCCATTTTCAATAGAATAGGACAATTGCTCATAATACTTTTTATTATTAATTACTGCTTAACTAGAGATTTAATTATTAATTAATTAACATATCAATAGCATTATTAACTATTAATCATTTAATTAATTAAAGTATCATTTTATAATTTATCATTTAATTAACTAATGTAATAATTAAAGTAATAGTTTTTTAAACTTTGACATTTCTGATCCATAATGAGTATTTGAGACTATCTTTCACATAAAATAATTTTATGTCAAGCTTAAAACTTACAAATAAGGTTCATCTTTAGGACCAAGGTAAAAAAAAAACAGATCAATCCTTGTAATTAAGTAAATGTCAAGTTCCAAAATTAGTCGTTACATCTATAATATCATTTAATAAAAGCTAACCTTATTGACAAAGTTTTAGTCAAGAAATTGTAACTAATATAGTAAATGGTAAGAAATTATTAGAAAATTTATATTAATTATTAGTTAGTATATTATTAATATTAAATAATTTTTAATCAAAATTAGCATTAGTAGTTAGATTTTGAAAAACTAATTTAGTCATAAGAAATTATTAAAGTAGAAATAATTCAAAACTATTATTAAATGATAATGAGACTTATCTATCTGTGTTGACTGAACACTAAGAAAAAAATGAAGGATTGGAACTAATTCTCATGAGTTTCATAGTGAGACCAGGCGGTAGGCTATTCCCAAGACTCCTTGTACCGATAGAATCTGTCAGATTTGCGATACTATGCAGGTGGAAGATGAAACACACTTTCTTTTAGACTTCCCCACTCTTACTCACATCTGCTCTCAATTCCCTAACATCTGCCACACTTCCACTCTTCTTGACATATAAATCCACCCCTTCTATAGTGATCTTGGAGCGCTTATTTCTCTTCTCTTCGATCATCGAAACAATATTTTGAAGAATCGAACTTAGATTATTTTTCCTTTCTTGAGGTACGATAGGCCGCATTGGTCTTAGTGGACGTTAATCATCATCATCATCATCATCATTATATATATATATAGAATTATATATATAATACAAATAAAATATAGGAACCCAACACTTACATAATTTCCAACCATCATCCCTATTGATTATTAATTTTCAATTGTTTTAGTTATTTAATAATTTAGTATTATTTTAATAATTTTGAATTTTATTAGTTCCTTAATTTAGGTCTTTAATAATTTAGTTAATTCAAATTTATGCTTTACAATTTCTGTTCAATTGATAGTTAACATTAATGTATAGTTTATGCTCAATGATCATTTATCTATGGTTTGTTAATATCAGTTGATGGTTTCTGCTCAATTAAGATGTAGATTTCTCCGGCTACCACACCTCTTTGTATGTATTTTTAAAATTAAATATTTTGATGTGTATGATTAGTATATAATTTTAAAACAAATTTATGTTGTTTTCTATGCAGACCACAATTTTTCCCAGACGATGGAGATCTTGCCGAAATCTGGTAATTGTTTTTTCAAAAATAAAAATCCTGGAGTGTTTGAATCACTTTCTATGCTGAATATGGATTCAACACCATCAATAACCCCTCGGCCTCATAAATTCATCAATTTTGACAATTGTAACATATATTTTCAAATTTTTCTGTCGAATTTTATCACAATCTTGGAGGAATTTCCATTATTTTTCTCACTAATTTATGGGCTTTTTAGACTACACTCAAATTTATTTATTTACCTTTTCGACATCATAACTTTACACACCCCTCCACTTGAACCTTCGATCAATCACTAAGACAAAGAATATACCTCACATATTCACTCCTCATTAACTCTTTCCCATCCATTATTAATAAAAATCAAAAGTCAACACACCTCATTCTGCCTTTAATTTATATATATTCCTATCAGAAAAAAAAGTCACTTTTCATGAGACCGACGCCCCCTTGTCTTGGGACCACACTAGTGATGACTTAAATTCGACTTGTGGGCATGATTCACCATCTGCCAACCTTTTCGCTTCAAAACTATGATGGTTCATGAACTACGCCTATCACAAACAATTATATTATTTTTTGTTAAGTGTTTTAATTTCTTCAATAATGCAATGAAATACATTCATCTAGATTTCATTAAAATCTACTTCATAACATGTATGACTTCATTCAAAACAACAATATCATAATGTACACAAGATTATGAAGGGATGGGAAAATCTCGAATAATTCTACTCAATATACTTATAAAATTGGGCGCAAGTTATTTTACAAGTACAAGTATATTATAACCTTCGACAACCTTCTTAACTAGCCTTCCCAACTTTTTGAACTTCATGCCACAGTCATGCAACACCTATCTGTAGCATTCTTGCTTCTTGATTGACCACACAAGGAGAAATCCTATGTTTCGACTTTGCAAACACATATTTCAATAGTCGTTCAACATGTCTAATCTTTTGCAACCTGAGTCTTTTCCCAACACAACTCGACATGAACTCGTGCGTGAGCCAGATGGCCCGGAATGTTTCACGACCTAAACGACCCAGTTTTCATTACTTCACACGACCTAGTTCACCTGATTACACATGACCCACGTCATCCAAACGCACATGACCTGACTCTGAAAAACTTGAACGACTCGAGTGCACACATCCTGAACAACCCAGTTCGGCACAACACGTGATCTGAAAATTTACTCGAATTCTCCACACATACCTCAGCGTGAACGTTTCACACACAAATCAAACCAAGTACATGGCATGACCCAGCCTAAATTTTGCAACAAGGACCGACCAAACCAAGGTTTACATGACCCTGCCTTTAGACACAAACTTCATTTTACCCAACAGAACACGATTCTAGTCTACACACATGACCTAAAAATTCCAGAAGACTCAATTTTTAGCTTGCTTGAATCCACATGTCTCAAGTTTTGTTTAATTGGCTTTCCTACCCTGTGGGCTCATACCCTTCAGTTCTCCTTCGCTTTTCTTATCTCTGAAGTAACTTATCCAAATTTGATGATGCCCAAATGAACGGAACCTCAATTATATTTATATGCTCATCCATCCAATGAAATGTGAGGAGACATTCCCATTGGTTTTTCTCATGGGTCAGACTGCCCATCTACAGGCCCTACCAACCTACCCAAAACTCTAGATGCGACCCTTCCTAATTTCACTAAGTCATGGGAAACCTTCATTTATTTGGGTGTGAACCCTCGCTCATCCACACATGCCTTCTTCTCACACCACCTTGTCGCATAACAACAAAAAAAATTTAATAGAACATAAGCACCCGTCACTACAACACGCCCGCCACTACATCTGTACACCCATCACACAACTCAGGTGTGCCCATACCCACATTGTTGATTCTTCAATACTCTCGTCTGTTGCTGGTAGTCGCAGATGCTCACCCAAGCGGAGGCCCTCACGTACTCCCCCACGATAGAAATTTTATCTCCCTCAACAACACCATCTCAGAAAACTCCATTTCGAAGACAAAAAATTCACAAATTCTCACCAACTCTGACATAAAATGCTCATGTTGCATGAAATTCGTGCTCTCCATCACATGAATCTCCATCAAGTCTCATGACACCATGTATGGGTAAGAATGCTCAATCCATGGTCATTAACCAAAATCCTGAAAATCCTCCATACTACCCCATCATGTGGAAGGTTGTAACACCTCTAGTTAGGAAATTTTTTTTTTTTCTCTATCACACTTGGATAATTCGCTCATAAGAACTTAACTTTAGCTCACTCAACTGTCAAGTAACTCTTCAGTATCTCATTTATGCTATACATAATGACCATTCCTTTACATATAATTTATGATTTATTTATGCCTTGAGCTCTATGTATATATACACATATGTATTACCTATATATGTATAATATATTATATGGCTAACACATGGGCTAACATATATGTATAGACCAACTCCATTGAAATCTTTACTCACAACCCATGCATATATAATGCATCTCTTATGAACCCATTGGGTACATATGTAATTACCACCTCTATAACATATAGAGATACGTATGTAGATGTATTACGTATACATTGCAAATCTTAGGTACTACGTACCGCTTTTCAGTCTCTTAGTGTTATGACAATATATACACGGTCCCTATATTGAACAGGGTCTTTTACTAAGTGTATGTAGACCTATGCGACGCACCCCGTCGTTAATAACACAAATCTTGACACCGCATATGAAATTAAGGCGGTTAATTACTGCAATACGCTTTGTTAACCTTCGTTTTGCAAAGGCGTAATTACACACATTTTTTTTTTTTGTTATGAATATATATGTAGGTTTATAATTCGCCAATAGTGCTTTCCTATTCCGGATAGGTTGACCAGCGTAGGTGCCGTGAAGACTATAGCAACTGAACGCGGTAACATGGTATGCATACCCTAAATTTTCTGTGCGCCGATATCAATTTTCCGAGATGTATACTTGTATTTTGCGTGATGACCTTTTTTCGTGACTAACCCTAACTCCGTTTTGCTCACTCGCACTTCATTTTTTTCATTGATTCATCGTAATGCTTTCGATGGTCACACAGGTTTTGTGGCGGCGATATGTAATTAGTGGTTTCCTTCTATTTGACACCACTGGTGATTGCGTGTGGAATCTAGCACAGACGCTACGAGGTTTTAGGTGTAAGTACATCCTTATTGTACTATTATAGCTCTTAGGCGCCGCCTAGTCACACTCGAGTCGACTGTTATTGTTACGTTACTTCGGCTCGTTACCTACTCTTGAGTTTTGTGTGCAAGAGGAGTATCGTTCCCGCGAGGGAACTGTAAATTGTGGCAGCATACTCCGCCCTACGTTCGACAAGCGTTTGACAGGTGGATTTTGGGGTCGACCGCTCTGGCGCTGCTCAGTACTGAGCGCGCTGGCTCCAGTCCTGGTGTAGGGTAGTGAAATGTTTCATCTAACTTTTCTGCACTCCTCGCTATCCAGGGTACTCCTCTGGGTACGGGTTACGTCTGCTACATCAACGTTGGGATCCCTTGACCGATATCACGCAGAGGGAATTAGGGTTTGCGGAGATTCATAAATCCGGAGGTTATTTCATCATGCCGTAGATCTGCAACTTCATTCGAAGGAAAACCCGAGTCTTATATCTTGTGAATGGTTGGGTCACTACCCTATTGTTTGAAGTTATCAGTTCGATACCCAACTTATTCTGGGGTAAGATTTTATGTTTCGATTTCTCTGTTTTCTCTTTAGTCTTACTGGAATATGATACAGGGTTATACGAGGATAAAAGATACCGAATCGATTATATCGGTGATCTGCCTCTATAACCGAACATATTCATGCCTGTAGTTCCACCATTACCCGTGGTTACGACGTCCCCTAATTCATTTGGACGTATCACTCTGTGTGTTTTTTTCTTTGTGGTTTGAATTTGTTTTCAACCTCGGAGAGCTTGTGGTTCCATATAACTTATCCTCCCGAAAATTTATAGTTGTTGACTCCACTGCAAGAGTATTTAAAATCCTTACGATTCGGTCGGACTACTGTAGCATGATACGTTTATAAGTTCTTTCTATCTATCGCTATTTCCATAGTCGATAATAGTATGCGCTGTTAAAAGGGTGTTCGACGCAGATTTTTGTTCTCTGAGGGTTCTCATATCCACCTGTATAGCAGTTATAATGCAACCGAGACGTGGAACTGCTCGTCGTGCCGGCTACAGGGGTGATAATCTACATTCGTCGCCCTTCTGATTTATCCTTTCCCTGTGTTGATCCCATTTAATTGTAAACAGAGTTTTGTGTTATTTTTTTTTTCATTTGCGGCAGGGTTTATAACCGTCAGCACCCATATAGCTATCGGTTTAGCCTGCGCCGAAAAAACGTTTGATTTAATGCCACGCTTATTAAATGAGGTGACTGTTCGCTAGTTAGATTTATGGTAGGTCTATATATGTATATCTGAACTTCTATGACGGCTCGATTTGTATCGACGTCTTACTTAGCGCCTATGTGGTTTGGTTGTATTTCATTCACATTTATAACTTCGACTCCTGCTTTAAGTTATATATATATCTTGCTCTATCTCTTGACGGTATATCTAATGCCTTGCCGTATTCTCAGGACCAATTTATATGTATGCTTAATACGGGGTGATGACCGGATATGCAGGTATCAAAGTTAAATGGTTCATGTAAAATGTCACTCGCAGAATGTAAATGCACTTCCATAATGCTTATTTCAGGTTTTGCTTTTATATCCTCGATCCCATGCGTCGGATATGAGAGCGCGCTTATTTTAATAGTCTATGCATGATGCTTATATATATATATATATATATATATATATAAGTTGTTAGGGTTTTTTCTTTTCTTTCACGACTCCTACACATATGTTTTTCATATACACATATATATATGCGTTCAATAAACCTTGATTCATGTATCTTTCGGTAGTCTAATTCTTCAAATGTGATGAGTAGTCCAAGGTTTAAAGTTAGTTTTCAAAGTATGATATGTACTATAAATGTGATGGGTAGTATAGCCCGTGTACATAATAGGAGTTCTTTTCAAACTAGGACATATTAACATATAAAATTTAGCATCTCCTAGTGGCTCACATAATATCATATAATCTCAGATCTGCTAATATAGCTTTACACTTCTGTATGAGCATAAAATTTCACCATGGCACCCTTACATGAGTAAGGAAATATTAAATGATTCGGGCATAAATTCAATGTAACAATGGATTATATTTATTTTCAGCTATTTATATTTGGTCCATATATGCTAATACTGCTATTCCATTAAATGTCATATTCCAATTATCTTGTTTTCAGCTGGAGGTAGTTATACCATGGAACTTTAGTAATAATGGTTCAACAAACTATTCATAAGTATATAATATCACATTAGTATCTAAGAGGAACAAGACAATAATCATTCATCTGTGGAGACTAAGAAACTTCAGATCTAAGCCAACCTTGGTTTAGAAATTCTGGAATTTCTACTCGATGGACTTTCTGGTCTACAACTAAACAAAATATGGAAGGTGAATGCCTCAGACTAGATTCTGTTAAATGTAGTACCAATTTTCTGAATTTCCAGCTAATTTAATTGTATATGTAGCTAATTCATACTGCAATAAAACATAGTAACAAGAATTTCAGAACATACCATACAATCTGCAAAATGACCAACCTCCCAACCTTAGAATCCTCTTTATCTCCCAGGATTCACCCCCGAGCAGAGATCACCTCCTAGCACTGATCAACCTCTGATCAGCCTAGGAGCAGCTTATTTAAGCTCAAAATTCCCCAAGCATGTTTCTAATTCTGCGTCCAGAATAGCAGGATGCTTTCTTTCCTGTTTAGCCTAGGCTTCCCATCTTGGGATTCTTTAAAGCTGCTTTAAGCTTTTCCTCAGCTTTTCCAGCTTTTTTTCTCACCTCTTCCCAACTACTCCTCTTCATTGGGGAAATTTAGATTCCTCCTCAAATCTAAATAAATTTCTTTCAAGGATTTTTGAAAGATTTTTGGGGATTTGTTGCCTTATCCATCCTCATGGATTTGGCAAGTGATCTCAATTCTATTTTTGGTCAAAATGCACAATCATTTTATTTATTTCCTCAAATAAAATATGCAATTACATTCACACCATACTCATCCCTTGGGTCCACCCCCTTAGGATTAAAGTTCAAATGTCTAACTTTTTAAAAAATTCAACACACAAATTGGGGGTGTTACAAAGGTTATACTCTCCAATTCAACTCCATGTTATGATCGTAGGTCATATCATTTTAATCCAACATGTATCATCATTATGTGAATTGTTTTTTATGATACTCCATCTCAATTGAAACACAACTCAACACAGTGCTAGCCATCATGACTCAAACTAGTCGGGTGATCAGTGTAACCATCATGTCTAAATAAAGAGAATGCACCTCCTCATGCATTCATCACTTGTTTCTCCAACACTTTGTCATGTCCTCAATTTGATCAAGAGCTCTCTCGATCAATACAATGCTCATTGTGCCAGATCCCCATGGTTTTAAACCAACTAGCCACCAAGTTCATAAAAAATGTCTAAGTATCATCAACACAATTGATGCACAAGTGCACCAACCATGGAATTTGCACCATTTCAACTCCATCCAACTCCAAAGTGTCTCGTATCTATTGTTTCCATCAAGTCACTTCTCATGAACACAACCTGTAGGATGTTCGCCATGAATGCTCACATATTGCCAGAAATGATATCATTATCTCCCTGAAGGAATCAAAGATAGAGACCACCATAATAGGTGCCTCAATGTTTAGCTATTTAAATCACAATGAGTTCCCAGAACTATCTCCATCAACACTTTCACAATTTCACTTGAGTTGGTCACAAATGGTAATTTGTTGCTCGCTTCTTTGGCTATATGGAATACTCAAAGTCAAGCCATTTATATAAGAAAATCCAGGAACTATTTTCTCAGCATAAGATACCCATCACCCAATAACATACATGTCACTAATAAGTGCAATTTTTCCCAACATCCTCATATGTACTTTCCACTCTGCTATATTGTTACATTCTAATTTCTCTGTGATAATGTCCATTCATGAAGTCTTCCATGTTCCCATATCTCCAACTTGATGCTCATGGCTTGAGCTTCCCACCTTCTCTGCTCTAGTAGACCCAACACAACATTAGTAATCACATCCATGTCCTTCATCTAGGCTAGTGACCATAGGGACTCTACCTTTTCTTTTCACTCACGGTTCCTTCCTTCATGATTTTCTCCCCCACTAAAGGTTCACCAAGACTTCCTCTCGGCCTTGGTCATGAAGAAGTCTAGCCATGTATCATAACATCTTCACTCTGATATGCCCTTCCTTATTTCCATGATGCATGTGAGAAACTTAGAAAAATATCCACTTGGAAAAGCATGACTCATCCATCACAAATCTCATCACGTTCCACCATTGTCATGGAAATATGAAAATTCTTCTCTAAGGTTGCATAATTTCCAAACAAGTCCCGCAACAAATAATATTCCTTTCTACCCAAATGAAAAATGTCTCATTATAATCTTCCAAGGAAAGAATTTCCATCAAATGAATAAATAAACTCTCCCTTTTCACATCACTTCATATGGCTCATATTCCGAAATTTTGCAAAGAATACAAGTCACTTCAATACTTACATATTCATTAGGTCTCTCCATGTCAGTGCCTCCTATCACCAATGTGTGTAATCTGCATGAATCTGGTTCAACTCGAGCTAGTTCAATCACCTTGAATTCCTCCTCTTCTATCGGCACAACTGAAACATATTCTTCTCCACATGTAGCTTCCTCCGGTTCGTCGCACTCAGTAGCTTCATACTACATTTCCAAACCAAGTTGAACGAACTATATTTTAGCATTCTCTTCCAAGACCTCAAGTTCATCTTGAATTCTTGGTATTTTTTCATGTTTCTACCATGCAAGTCTTTCACAAGTCTCTAAAACACATCTATTAACTAAATAACCTTTGACTAAGTTTTCCTTGATTCAACATCAAATCAACCCACTACACTATAGAAACAAGATTGCACGTCACTAACATGTACTAAAGAGTATCATTGGTTCAAAACTTTTTCAAAGCCCACTTTCTGCAAAACATAGCTCTAATACCATCTGTCACAACCCTATGCTAATCATCACTTAAATTCCACTTTTAGCCATGGTTCGGCACTACCCAAACTTTTATGTTCAACACTACTAAGGTTCACAAACTACGCCTATCACCAACACTTCGATTTTTTGTAGTTAAGTGTTTTAATTTCTTCAATAATGTAATATAAAAAAATTCATTTATTATAAAATAATATCTACTTCATAAAATATATGACTTCATCCAAAAAAATAATATGACACTGTACAAAAGATTATGAAGGGAGGAGCAACACTCGAATAAGCCTACACAATATACTTATGAAATTTTGCATGTTAGTTTACAAGTACAAGTATTTTACAACTCTTGAAAAACTTCTTGACTAGCATACCCAAATTTTCCAATTTCATTCCACAATCATGCATCACTTGACCGTCACACTATTACTTCCTTCCCATCCATACCTATTGTCTACACTATGAGAAACCCCAAGTTTCACATTTGCAAAAACAAATTTCAGTAGTCATTGAACCTACCTAATCCTACACGGCCTTAGCCTCTACTCAACCTGAATGGACCTGAACTCCAAATGAACCAAATGACCTGAAATATTGCACGACATTGACAACACAATTAACTCAACTACACATGACCAAGTTCACCCTATTGTACATGACCTGGTTAATCGGAACGCAAACGACCTAACTCTCGGCGACTTGAACGACCCAACTACTATGCATCATGCGTGAATTGGTCCATGTGAACACGTGTTTTCTCACCAGCCAGAGGTTCTGCACATAAATTGTCCTCAATGTTACATGCCGACCCAACAGTAAAAAACATGACAAGGCATCAAATTTGCACACACGATCGGCGGAAAAATTGTTAACATGACACATCTTTTAAAGTCATTTGCACGACACAACTTTGTAGGTGTGAACACATGACCTTAGTGATTCACATAATCCAATTCTCAAATTTTCACAGCACAGACGACCCGAGTTCATTTACTTATTTTTCCCACCCTGCTGGCCCATATCCTTCGATTCTCCTTCGCTTTCCTTTGCTATGAAGTAGCTTGGCCAAATTAAAATATGCCCAAAAGAATGGAAATTCCATTCTATTTATTCACTCATTCGTCCAATGAAACACC
This sequence comes from Pinus albicaulis, assembly GCA_034641835.2. Classification (NCBI taxonomy): domain Eukaryota; kingdom Viridiplantae; phylum Streptophyta; class Pinopsida; order Pinales; family Pinaceae; genus Pinus; species Pinus albicaulis. The sequence goes on from JAXQQM020080903.1 coordinate 169,175, forward strand.
AGCAGATATGTTTTTTGATCAAACCATATGCACACCCAATCGACCTACCCACAACTCAACATGCTCCCACCCATCGCACCACCTAGTTGCCCAACTCTCGTCACACTTACTTAAATGCATATAACCGAACACGAGTCATTTTTTACTGAACACGGGCGCTCATCGCAACAACGTGTCCACCACTATGTCCACACATCCATCACACAAATCGAGCACACCCATACTAGCACCGTCGGTTTTTTGACTATCCTGTCTACCGGTGGTCGTCACAGGAGCTCGCCTAGCTTGAAGCTGTGACACCCTTGGTTTGGATTCCTTATACCTTTCCGAACCCTTCGTCCCAACAACATTGTATTTATATGATGTCATTGCTCACAGAACAACACACTACACTCAGTATATATTTATATTTTTCCTTTTAAATGTAAACTAATCAAATGGCAATAACAATAACAATATTATTTTTAAGATCGACGATTCTATTAAGAATGTGAATGAAAGTGTGTTTGAGTATTGTTAACATAGAAGATTCTAAGAACCATTGGAATGAAAGTGTGTTTGAGTATTGTTAACATCGACGATTCTAAGAACAATGTGAATGAAATTGTGTTTTAGAGTGTCAATGATGGTGTGTTTGAACGCGTGGATAGAGAATTTCTACAAGGATCGACAAGTCCAAGATCATTGTGTCAGAATTTTGATAATTATAAATTCTAAAAATATTTCAAAATTTGATGGATAAGAGCTACGTTAGTTATTTAACTTGGCTCTTGTCCATTAATTCCGCAATATTTCTAAAATATAAAATCTAAGAAACTGGACACTTCTTCTTTGATTTCTATTCTCATTGCCTTTTCAGTGACTGGTTTCCTTCTAAATAGAGTAAACCTATTCTCTCCATTATTCTGATGTTTTGAGACTGAAAAATCTATATAAATTATTTGTTTGTAAATAAATCAATCAAATAGTAACCATATACTTTATTTAAAATTATTATTAAAATTAATCATCATTTAATGGAAAATTTATTAACAATGAAAATATATATACCATTTTAAAACAATGTAACTAAGTATTCTTAGTTTTGAAATTCATATCATTTAAAGTGGAAAGAGACTTTACAATAACAATGCTAATACTACTCATTATAAAAAATGCATTTAAAAAAAATACTTTCTGAAAATATATTAAATCAAATTTAATATTCAAAATTCACATATTTTACATATTTGTATTATAATACATAACATATGCAACAACTCTATTTCTCTATACATGTTTCCTCAATTATCTATGTGATCAAGATGATTGTTTAAAACCTCATATATTTTTTCATTTCTAAGATTAAAATTTAATGTTAATATAGATATACATCATGAATATTTTAAAGATTACAGTTCAATTAAAATGTTTGATTTTTATTTAATTTTAAAAAAAAATTGTTATTTTTTAAAATTTTATGTATTCTAATAAATTATTTTTTATTATTCAAAATTTTATATTGTTTTTAAAAAATATTTGAATCAGTAATAATATCATAATAGTTAAAAATATAATAGCTGACGATATAGTAATAAATATTTAAATGTTACACATAAATATATGAATATGTATCCACGATTGAGGAGGTTCGGGATATGGTAAGTAGAAATCGAATATTATACCTTTGAAAGTCAAAGAGAATGACGCAGAAAGAAGCTGAAATCAAATCATTGTTATGGTCGGGTGATAGGGAAAAGGAAGCATAAGAGGTTGGAGAGATCACGTTGCAAAAACACAGGTGTCTACACAAACGCACTAACGAGGTTGAAGCAACCGATTGGAGGGACGACTTAAATGTGAAAAATAGGTGTCGACGTAATGAGGTTGAAATAAATGCAAGCGTAACAGATTGCAGAGATGACTGAATTGTAATAGAAGAGGTGTCAACATTCCCTAATGTTGAAGGTAACCAGTTAGTGACAAAGGTGGGTTTCTCCTGGACACGATTTGAAGTTGAGTTTCTCGAATTTCGTGGATCCGCATACATCTCTGGAACCATAAAAATGTGCCACCAACACTTCCACTCTACATGCAACTTATACGTTAGGTATAAATAAGGTCTATCACACGATCGAATTCAGAAGAACACGTCCTGCAAATCGATTTCCAAATTTGGAAGAAGGAGAAGTAATATCTCGAAATAGATTTAGGTTTTCCTTGTGAATTAAAGAGATGGCCATGAAGTCCAAGAACATGGAAATGCTGGGGATTTCAATAATAGCAATAATGTTGCTAACATCCACGATTCTGATAACGGATGCCAAAGCTGCGACTGAAGGCTGCGCGCGTCGAGGGTTGCTGGGTTGGTCGGGAAACGTTAAGGCTGCATCAGGGTGCCACAGACCAGGGTACCCTGTACCCCCTGGTTCTACCTGCCCTCCCGGTCCCGGTCAACCTCCCCATCATACTCGTCCTATTCTGCATGTTTAATCTAACAACATCTGCCTCTTCGCATCTCTCCATTTAGTTCTCCCCAGACACAGGATACGAGTCATTGTTCTTTACATTTAGTCACTTTCTCCTGTAGGTAGAGTCTCAATAAATATCAGTCAGCCATGTTATTATCATTGAGTATGATACCTCTATTATCAAAATAAAAAATGGAGTTTCTCTTGGGTTACTTTTATTCTTAAAATTCTATAGATGGCAGAAAATTCTATAGATGGCAGTAGATGCAATTATGTTTTATATTTTTGAGGAATGTTTATGTTTTTTTAATTCAATTTTCATATATACCGTTTTAATGGACGTATGAATTAATTTTTAATATATTTTTATTTTTTATATAGTTTTTAGTTTTGCAACATTTTATTTGCAAGTAGTTTTATTTTAAAATTTTAACTCATAGTTTTAAAGTTCTTTTCACTTAGAGTTTCTTGGGAAAAATTGAGCCATTAATATATCTTATCCTTACAAGTTTTTGACTATGTGGTCCATGG
>JAXQQM020075925.1:0-13102 GCA_034641835.2 Pinus albicaulis
CCACCAAATACTATACTGACTCTAGAGATGGGCATTATTATTTACATAGGAGGGCAAGACTGCACTTCATCACCATGTTCTAAGAAGTGTAGCTTGTCATTAACTTCATCACATATTTGTAAAATCAATTTAAATTAACATTAATGATACAATGGAGTATATAGTATGGAGTGTGGAAACAATGGCTAGGGTTATTTCCAAACCACTCATGTAGGTGGTTCCTCAATTTCTCAGCATAACCTACTCTTTCATGGCCAATTGTTAGTCACCTAGTTCAACCCCCATTTTCTTAGTGTGCTTTTGGAACCCAACTTCAATGGAAATTGCAACATCTTCCTTTGCTTTAGCATGTAATTCATTCTATCTCAATGATATTGGTATCCATGCGGAGGATAGGTTTGGTCTATCCATGGGCGATTGTAATAAATATATCCCTCTCCCCTTTGAAGGAAATTTGGGTAATGTTTCTTTCAGTGATAAGTAAAGATTGAAAAATTTGGAACATACATGTTGTCATTATGAATATTTAAAGTTCTTTCTAAGTTTAAAGAAAGAAATTAAAAAAAAAAAAAATCAAATTGTACATTGGGTTAAATATGGAGTGACGTGAGGGGATTGAAGGCCGCGGGGAAATGGGAAGCCGTGGTTTAGTTTGAGAGTGCTAGTGAGGGGGCGCAGGAGTGGGGCAGAGCTAAAGGGGAGAGGTGAGGGAGTATAACAGGTTTGCAGGTAGGATAGGGACGTGAGGGGGCGCAGGGTTGTGAGTCGATTTAGGATGTGCAGAGCGTTGATTCAAAGGTGAGGAGAGGAAGGGGGTTAGAGTATGCGTATAGGGTGAGTGGATTGTGATAGCAGAGGACCTGGGTAAGGGGGCTGAAATGCCAAAGGCGCTTGAATCGATTTTATTTTTATTTTTTTAATTAATCTATTTTTTAATTAATTTTTAATTTAAAAAAAAAAATCCTGTAGTTTTTAAGCTCTCCACTCTCCCACTCTTTTTAAATTCCCTCTCTTTTAATTAATCCCTTTCCCCTCCATTTTTAATTAATTTATTTTTTAATTAATTAAAAAAAAAAAACAACAGAGAGAGAGGAAAAGAAGAGAGGACCAGAAAAGAGAGATATGAACAGCAGACATGAAGGAAATGGCATACGAAGAAAATGGAATGTACACATAGAGAAAATTGTAGTTTTCCATGTTATGATTTGTGGCATATATAAGAGGGTGATTTTCTGAAGAATTGACATTTGAAGACAATTTTTCCATCATTGCAAAACAGTTATTTGAAGAAAAAATTCAGCTGCATAGTGTTTTCAGCTGCACATTTACAAAATATTCTGCAGAGATATTGTATTGCATTGACATTGTATTGTGAGTAGACATTGCTTCTTCATAGTTGCAATCAGTACTTGAGTTGTTGAAAAATTGTTGATTGCCCTCCATCATTTGAGGAGCAAATTTTGTACTTTGAGATTTCCATAGTTGGAAATTATTTAGAGTCATTTGTATTTCTTGTTGAATCACATTGTAAACGGGTGCATTTTCGGTTGAAGCCGACACCCTTTCATTTGTTTTGAGCCTAAGTTGTTGAAATGGCTAAAATCAATGAGGTATTAGAGTTTTTGAATAACCTCATTCATTCCATTGTTGATGACATGATAAAAATGAGCAAGGATGCTCTTTGTAAAATTCATAGTTGTTTGCAAGATGCACATGAAAAGATTGAGTTTTTACAGTTGGAATCTCAGCTTCAACAAGATGAAATTCAGCAAAAGAGTCACCATTCTGAACCTGTTTCTATTCAGAAGATTGAGAAGGACTCCCATCAGTAGCAAGTCAGTAAATTTGTAGTTGATCCTCATTCAGTGCCTTGTACTAGAGCAAATGTACATGCAGATGCAGCAGTTCAACCTGCACTTCTCAAGCCCATCATCAGACCTTGGGAAGAGCTTGTCCACAGCAATCATAGAACTGGTCTTGGATATGACAAGGATGTGACATTTCATACTCCAGAATACACCAAGCCCATCATATTTTAGAGTGCCGAATTCATGTATGATAGTTCACCTGCAGTTGTTCCAGATCCTGCTCCACTTCCACAAAAGATTGAGAAATGCCAACACTGTGATCGAGTTGGCCATATGAAATATCACTATTTTGATCTTCATCCATGCAAGCACTATGGTCGGCACACCCATTCTTCAGATAGATGCTTCAAACACAAGCCTCCTGCAAGAACAAAGATTCATCTGGGATGGATCGCTTCTTGGAAATGGGCACCAACAGCCAAGAAGATGTTTACGACCGATGTTAGAACTTGTTCAAAAATATTGAGCAAACTTGCAGTTGAGTTTTCGCCATCATCTCACCTTGTCCCTAACAGGGGGGAAAATGGTGGTCATGTACAAGCTTCCACGTCAGATCAAGCGAGCCTGAGCCATAATCTCTCATTCCATGTTCAGAGTTGTAGCCAGTAGTTCAAGCGAGCCTGAGCCACAATTCGTCATTCTAGATTCAGAGATGTAGCCAGAGACACGGATGCCCATGAGCATGCCTTTGGTTCGTGGACAACCTTAAACCATCATCCTTGGTTGGTGGATAACCTAAAACCATCACAAGGTAGTAGACCTCCCTTCTTTTAGGTCGAAGGTCTCCCTTTCATATATGAGGAACACTTCCTCTAGAAGAAGCCTTCAGCTTCTTGCCAGCTTTGGTTGAGTTCCAGGAAATGCTTCAAGCATTCCACAGTTGTTGGTAATCCTAAAACCATCACAGGTAGTAGACCTCCCTTCTTTTAGGTTGAAGGTCTCCCTTTTTTATGAAGGACAATTCCTCTAGCAGAAGCTCTCAACTTCTTGCAAGTTTTGGAAGAGTTCTGGGAACTGCAACAAGTTTTGTTGCTTGTTGTTTTGTGGTCCTAAACCACCTCTTTACCAACATTTCGCAGAGAGTTGATTCAGCCATGTTGCCATGTATTTGTATACTTATGTATTTGTATTACAACTCTTTTCTTGGACTCACACATACCCCTTCAGATTAAGGGGGGATGTTGGAACACCTAATCCTCTATGGGTAGGTGTGGAATGTGAAAAGTCACAATGGAGTCCAAGTGACCTTGGAATGTGAAACCAAGAGCCACACCATTGTATTATAAACGTACATCATGTATAATGGAAAAATAAGAAAGCCTCACGCTTATCCTTCATTGTGTTGAGTCTCTTGTGTGTGTGCATTTATCTTTCTCATACACCATGTGTGTGTTTAACATGGTGTTTAACACAACCTCTAGATGCCAAGTTAGCCTACTTTTCAATTCATCCGTGGCCCAATGGACATGTATATTTGCAACCCTCTGGACAAGTATAAATAAAGGGAAGTTGGAGCTCATTTGAAGATACACACTCCACATGTTTTTTTTTAAATAGCATAGAGAGACATAGAAAATAAGAGGAGGGTCGAAGTATGAGATTGAAGAATATTTTTCTCTTGAAATTTGATTTATGATTATTTCCTTCTTGAAGATTTGTTCTTTGGTATCTTATGAATGGATTTGTTTTGTAGAAAGGAAGGTTTGACTTGGAATCTAGAAGGTTGGTTATGGGTCTTGGATATCTCATTTGATTTAATTCTATAAGAAGATAAATTTATGGGTTCTCCCCTTGAAGGTTTTTAGTAACCCAGAGCCTATATCTTTTTTCTATGTTCTTGTGATCTTCGTATTTTTACATTTGGTAATTGCTTGATGAAACAATATGTGAAATAAAATAATGACAAAAAATCACAAGTAATTATCAAAGAAGAGAGTTGGAATTCTTATGACCAATGCTCACCTTAGTAGCAATAGTCATGTTTTGGAATGGTCCCTTTCCTACAAAATTTTATTCTTTCAATTATTTTTATTTTACCCCTACTAATTGTTGTTACCAACTAGTGTGACACCTTTCATTTTAACTTGGGAAGTATTTTTCAACGGGTGCATATAATGTATTTTAGTTCCTCTTAATTTTATATGCCATGGGTTGATAAATTAAAATGTGATTCAAGGATTTAGTATTATTATGATAAATCATAGTTTATCATATCTTCCAAATGTAGTGTGAACCTAATTAGAATACAGAATGGTACCACTAAGTGCACAATTGATAATCATTAAATTAAATGAACACTTTCATGGTCCACCAAGTTCAACTTTTGAAATATTGACCCCTCCTCACGTGATTTCCCTAAAACATCTAGAAAATAGATTTCCAACATAGTTATGTTCAAGTATTGTCTCTTCCTCTTTTAGAAGAAGTTTTCATACTCATTTTTATGATTAGAATATCTTTGATAGTATTTGTATAATATATAGTTTAGTCATTGAATATGGTGGAACAAAAGGCCAACCAAATGAAGGTGGAAGCTCTTCTTATATACACCCCATCACGTACTCTCAGTTACTCATTGCCGTCTATATTTATATTATATTGAAAGAAAATGAAGTGGCAATCAAACATAAAGCAGGAAAATAAAATTTAAGGTGAGCAAGAAAGAAAAAAATGGCAAACCATATCATGCATAACTTGTACATTTCAAAACTTTGATATCATTATTATTCTTCCTCATTAACTTTCATCATCTGTATCATCAATTAAATTATTCATATTCACGCATGATTTTCCTTCAGTATCATCATCATCATCATATATCATCATCCAAAACATGCTCTTCTAGATTTGGTTGATTTCTTCAAGTTTACTATCATTGTCGGCAATATCATCTAGTTCATCCAATTAACGTGTGCTTGATTAACATATCTTGAACTTCTTGATGTATTCACCTCACACGCGAACCTCTTGATCCTTTACATCATATTATTCTTCAATTTCATCTTCTTCCTCACATTATAACTGCAAGACCACTCTTGTATCATATATAACAACATATGACCAAGGCGTTACCTAGAACCTCTGCTTGTAAATATGTACCATTGACGGAAGAACATGGAAGAATATACAAATCATTCAACCATTACATATTTCCGCTTGCCAATAAACTTTTTAGGATTTTTTAGCCTAGACCATTTGTCATGTTCATGGATTTGTAGCTTGAGCCGTTTTGTGCTGAAAAAACTAATTTGAAGGACTTAAAGTCATGCCAAGTATATCGTCAGGATACTTACATAATATCGTTTTCGGTGAATTTTGGATCTCTTTGTCACCTATAGAAAACAGTGATAACTTGAAATCTTATGACTATCCCACTGCCGAAGTTTTCATCTTTCATACAACATTTTGATGCAAAATTTGTGGCCATTGTGCCATATTTTCTTGTAGTATTATTCTGATATACCAATCATGTGAAAAATGCGTATTAATTGATAAAAGTATTTATACTAGAAAATTTTGGAAATTAGAAAAAAACACACCATATTCTGTGAGAATAGCGCCCCGATAATATTTTAAACCATATGCTAAATCATTTTCCCTACCATGTAAGATTGGTATCTCCACTATGTTAAACTTTACACCAGTGACACCATACCATGATAACCTAAAGTTGATAAGCTTACATTTTCATTACGTTCAATCCATACCTTCTCCAATCAATATTGTTTGCAGTAAATATTCATCTCACTCTGTTGAATGTATAAAGATAAAAAAAAAATTAACATATATATATATATATATATATATATATAATTAATTATATGTTATACCTTCATAATAAAAAGTTATGCAAGAATACTAAAAATTAAATAAGTAAAATATATACATAAACAAAAAAATCAAATGTCTTATAAATATATACTATATACTTACATCTCCTTTCCTCATTCCCTTCCCCAATAGGTTCCCCCCCCTTCCAAATTTTTCATGGAGTTGACATCCCAAATAGATCAAATACATTAATATTTTCCTATTGCGGGACTATCTGCAGCTAACATAAAAACATGGTTTTTGATATACCATATAACTCTCTACCATAGAATCCTCGGGAATGATGCTCTTTTACAAACCAAAGCAATCATTGATTTCAAGTGCCTCTCAAGCATCCACATTGGTCTTGTGTGTATAAGGTCCACTTTTCAATCTCCTTGGCTTGAATATGAGATAGTGTTCTTGTGCATTGAAAAATGCTAGAGGTATGTCTTTTTCATTTTAGCATTAGGCAGAATTTGTTTTATCCACATATTTATATCTTCTTTATCGATTTATTTAGATGACAACCATACACAAATGAAACAAAGAAAATCACGGAGTTTCAAAAAAAGTATAGTATTTGACAAGTAAAGCACATGCGGTCAAATATAAGTTCTACAACAAATTATTCAGCAAATTACACTTTGCACATAAATATCCACTTACCTCATGTATTTTTCCAAGATCATATATAATTTTTTTTAAATCATTTTCAAATTTGTCTAGAAGATAGAGTAGAACATACTATAAAATAAATAACGATTGATCGTATTTATTCAAATTGTGTAAAAAAAATCTATTCTTTAATATGTTTTGCCAATGTGAATATATACACCAAATAATTTATTCATGAATGTAAGCTAATCATGATTTTTTACCGCCTAATTCACCTTTCTTTGTTAGGCCCTATCCTTTCTGATTTTAGGAAGAAAATACGTTGGGAAATTTTTTAATAACCTCTTTAAAATCCTTGATTTTCTTCTTTTCTATAACCATGGAAGAGGGCACTTATATTTGCAGCCCAGCTCCATACGCTATTTGAAGGAATCATTTTCATTGCATGATTAGCCTGGAATTAATATCATTAAAAATATTTAAAATTTTATCTTTATCTCTCCTTCCATCTAAGATTTTCAATAAAATTATTTGTTACATTATTCCTAATATTGCATTTATCAAACAAATGAACCAATTTATAGGTGCTCATAGTATGGGAATAAAGTCAATTTCTCAAGGATAAATTTTCATTCCTCATGGAAGTGCCATGTTAGTAATGCAGCGGATACATATAAGGTGAGTCATAGTTAAAGATGTTATCAAAAATACACTGCCAATTAGTATAGTGAAGAAATTGCAATAAAAACATAAAATAATCCAAACATATCATGTATATTGATACATAGATGATTTGATCCATTCCTTGAGGAAGTCTATTATGTTGCAACTTCCATGCACAAGGTATCATTCTCCATAGTGTTAATTTGGTCTCTTCTTTCCCATTTTAAAATATATTTTCGGTACCTCGTCCACATGGTTATTAGAGGGATGTGCATATACTAATGAAACACTTCCTTTCTAAAGTTAACAGGCAGACGAGATTTGATCTTGGGACCACAAAATGGATGAAAAATTTTCCTTTGTTTGAAGGCATATGAGAGATGGAATGATATTATATAAATTATTTAACTATGTACAAAGAAGAACTATTCAAAAAACATACATGAAATGAACTATAGATAAACACTATTAAAGTGCACCAAGGTAGCATATGTATACCACAGAAATATGACAGCCTGCAAAGGTATAGTGAATTTTCCATACAAGCATTGCATGGAATTTGAATTCAGCATCTAATGGATTTATAGATATCATACCTGACATTGTTCCATATAGTCCCACTAACTCATCAATAGAGAAGCTCTCGATATGTACGATGTATCTTTCACTTGGTACTTACTAATTGATTGAACATATAATACATAGATACACCATATCATTAAATAAAAAAATTACAAGACATAATTGAACATGAGAAAAAAAAAATAGAAGACATAGTTATGAAACAAACAAGACAAATGAGATGTTATTTTGTTAAAGAATTATTCTAAGCAAATTAATACATAGACAATAATTTTCAACATTATGTTCCTCCATATTTATTTACATCATAGGAGAATGTTATTATTGATAAAAAAAACAAGCCACACCAACTAAGTAGATCTGAGCTCTCTAAATCAATTGACTTAGATTGAATTTGCTATTAAAGCCTAATATTACAGGGTTCTTCTTTAAACATTGGAAAAATTTCCTCTATATTCCTAAATTTGGTCATATATAAGCATTAGAAGAACACCATATTACTTATTTCTAGTGCATGGTACTCCATGATTTTCTATGTTTTTTCACTTGAGCAATTGTAAAATGTGGAATTATGGGGAATATAATAGAACCCTTATGGAAAGTACATTTTTATTACTTTATCCAGTTAATATATACTCTAATCATTTTTTAATAAATTTTATATCACTTTACGATGCATATTTCTTTGCATATTATATAATATCATCGTTAAGGCTGTGGAAAACCCTCACTCAATGTCTACCCAAGTAACGTCAATCGGTAAACATGTGGAAAGAGGTACTGAGTATGATTCCAACTCCCTATGTGCCAGTTAAGTGGAATCAATGGAGAAAAGAAACAACAAAATACCTTGCTGCTACAAGACACCCAGAGCCATCCCAAACTTCAAGAGGCTGGCCTGAATCAAAGCCCGACCTTTTAGTGCCTTGATCCCCAATCCCTCCCCTTAACATGGGCAAGAGTGTGAGTTGAAACCTCCAGTCACTTGCACTGTAGACATGCGATGAAATATCGGAGCGTTTTTAGTGGTTACAGGCACAGGGCCTTGTTTCCACCTTTTAGGGCCATGGCTCAAGTCACTACCAAACTCCATCACGGTTTATAAAAGAAATATAACAACATAATAATGTTGTAAATGGAAGCTGCTTGAACAGAGTGACTAGACCCCTACTGTGTGATAGGAATTTCATCAAAGATGAAACAAATATGTAATGTACGAGTTTAAAAAACAGGATATGAGCATAGGGCTCTCATAATTACTTGCTGTAAGGAATCGATAAGAATCACATTATGTGCCTCATCACATTAATGAATTGTCATCTATTATGTCATGAATTCATTGTTCATTCATTTATAAATAAAAACATGATGAAATCCATACATCATCATTTTCATATAACACATTCATAGCCATAAATAAACAACGAAATGACAAGCATGAAACAAACCACATAAGCCACATAATAACAATCATATTTACCCATCAATAGAGGAAAATAATTTATTTCCATAGAAAAATGCAACCAAGTTTGGGACTTACATACCACCTTGTAGACACCAGGTTTGAGCCAAATATCTCTTGAGTTAGTCACCCCATGCCATATTCCAAGCATGAATGTTGGATATCATAAAACACATGAATAAAAACAGCCAGGGCCACAGAGGCAATGCCTCAGCCCTCATCCAATGATTTCACTTTGTGAGTCGGACATCACTAACCATCACCATATTGGTCTCTACCTAAGCTATCTAGGGCTCCAAGTTTTGTTCTATGGGGCTTACGAGGACTAGTAACTCAACGTTTATTAGGTTTCCATAGTGTTTGTATGACGAGCCTATAGGAATAGTAAATGCCTGTTAGCACTGAACAATTTTTTGTAAAAATTTGCGGTTACGTAAAATTGTCTAAAAGGATCATTTTCTCTCAAAATTAAGGAAGGCTTCCAAGGTATCTCGAAGCGGGAATCTACTATAGGTATGGATTGCAGTTGGGGGAGGATTATGATCTTTTGAGAATGTTATTTATTACACAGGTCGAGGCACGGTAGGTCATGAAGCGTGATATTCTCCCATTAAGAAGTTAGCTTTGGTATGTTGTGACCAACTCCAAAAAAGAGAAGAAAGAGATATATCAATGCCTTAGGAAATAAGCCACTTGAGGGGGAAACCTCAAATACATTACATGAATGAAAAATTCTTGGATGATACAAATGAAAAAACCTCCTCTCTCTATATAGGAGTCCATGGGGCCACAATGTAATCCTAGCCAACCTAACAATAATAATGTAAGGGCACAATAATAACAATATGGGCATTACAGGGGTACAACAATAAAAATAAGGGGGTTACACTAACAACAATAAGGGATTATACTAGTAATATAAGGACCTAACATGCTCCTCTCCTTCAAAAAAGTGTTGTCCTCACGTCGTCGAGTAGCTTCGGCAAGCCTTCAGACAAAATTCTCATCCTCCATGTAGAATTCTTGGTAAGTTCTTCCATTTCACGCGATACCCTCGAATCGATCGATTTCTCACCGTTTATGCTCCTCGTCGATGAGACTACTGTGTTCCACAGTGCCTTTCCTCATCAAGTTCTGGCAATATTGTTTGAACTGGAAGATTTTCACCTATAACCTTTTTTAAGCATGGAACATGGAAAACTGGATGTACTCGCGAAGAAGCAGGAAGCTCCAATTTGTATGCCATAGAACCAATATTTTGCAACACCTTGTAAGGACCATAGTACTTTGGTGATAATTTATTATCCTTCTTAGCTTGCTTGAGGGACATTTGTTCGTATGGTTGTAGCCGTAAAAATACCCAATCTCCTACATCAAAACTTCTCTCGCTGCGATGTTGATCTGCCTATTGTTTCATTCGATTTTGTGCCAAATTTAGGTTATCCTTTAAGAGCGATAATTTTTTACATTACGGGATCCTCCATTTCAAGAAAACCCTAGAATTTTTCCTTAAATAAGATGTGATGGATGGTTAATGATATCCATAAAGTTACATAAATGGGGTAATTTTTGCTTCAGTATGGAAGGAAGTGTTATACCACCATTTAGCGAGAGGTAACCACTTGACCCATTGTGCTTTCTTATTAGATACAAAACAATGAATATATCCTTCCAAACATATATTCACTATCTCTGTTTGACCATTGGATTGAGGATGATAAGATGATCTACGATCTAGTTGAGTACCCAAATAAGAAAATAATTCAGTCCAAAAATTTCCTATAAAAATGGGATCTTCATTACCATAAATAACTTAAGCTTCTGTTGTAGTTTTGAATTTGTTTCCATGTCAGCAATATATAACCATACTTTTTTAAATGGATGAGATAATGCACAAAAGTGCATACTTGTAAGTCTATCAATCACTACCATGATGACATTCTTCGTAATTAGGTAAAAACTAAGGATAAAATCCATTGAAATATCCTCCCCAACATTGACTGAATAATAGATAAGGTTGTACACCGGCCTTATTTAACTTATTTTGTCACGGAAAAACCAAAACATTCTCACTACAAACTTTTGAACATATCGTATTTCTATGCCAACCTCTCAAAAATTTTTCAATTTCCTGGTAAGTTTTTAAAAATCCTGAGTGTCCTCCTAAAGAAGAAGTGTGCAATTCCAAAAGAATATTTTGTTTTAGTTGGGAATTCTTACAAATATATAAGTGATCTTTGTACAATAAGGAATCATTTTTCCAACTAAATGTATCATATGTACTAGGGTCTTGCTGCAACTTTTGAATGAGTGTCCATGCTTCTTCGTCCTTCTTCCATTCATCCTTTGCTTCGCATTCAACTGGTTGATAAATAATGGCACAGCAATGGAAGAATGGAAGAAGGATGAATAAGAACAACACCAGCGAACTCCAAAAGAGAAGAAAAGAGAGACGACCGCCTAGAAATAAGCCACTTCTGAGAAACCTCAAATACATTACATGAATGAACAATTTCTGGATGATACAAATGACAAACCTCTCTATAGAGTCCATGGGGTAACACGAATCTAAGCCACTTCCAATAATAATAATGTACACAATAATAAAAATATGAATAAGAGAAAGGAATAAATAATACAAGGGTTACACTAACAAAAATAAGGGATTATACTAGTAATATAAGGACCTAACATGGTAGCTGTCCATGTTGTCCAGTGGCTCGGGCATTTAATTCTCCTTCGCAAAACTTATGTTTTGGCAGCAGTCAATCCTTTTCAATTTTTTCTCAGTAGGCAAGTGATTGGGGGAAAATACAATCGATGGATTGTCATTTTTCAAGAGTTCAATATCAAATTCCTATCTGCCAAATCCATGAAATCATTGGTATTTTCAGAGTTGATCTCTGATTTACCTTGTGGAGATGATATTATTTATGAGGAGTCATTCCCTGATGAACATATTTTCCTCATTTCTTCACAATATCCTTGGTATGGGGATATCATTGTTTATCTCTAGACTTCGAAGTTTCCCCTCGCTTTTTCGAAAGAGGAGCATCGAAAGTTGCGTCACTTGGAAAAAAAATATCTTATTATCAGTGACACTCTGTATCATCATGGGGTCAACTTGATCCTTAGACATTGCTTAACTCTTGAAGAGGTTGACGTTGTGCTGAATGATTGCCACAATGGAGCTTGTGGTGGTCATTTATCTGGGCTCACTATAGGTCAAAAAAAAATGAGTGCCATATATTTTCAGTCCTCAATTTTCAAATATTGTGTTGAGACGGTAAAAAAAATGTCATCCTTGTCAAGTTTACACTTGGAAGATGTGCACTCATATAGCTCCATTCTTTCCTGTTTTCACTGTCGGTCCGTTAACTAAGTGGGTAATTGATTTTACTACTTGTAACCCGCCTTCAGAAAAAGGTCACAAGTACATTATCATTCACCAAGTGGGCCAAGTCTATGCCTAATTTCTTGAATGATGGTGAAACAACAACCATGTTTCTGTTCAACCAAGTCATTTCTCTCTTTGGTATTTTAAAATATATTGTGACTAACCATGGCAGTCATTTTCAGAACTCCATGATGGTTTAATTGGATCTTAAGTTAGGTTTACAGCAGGAGCATTCATCTCTGTATTATCCTCAGGCCAATGGGTAGGTTGAGACCGTAAATAAATCCTTAAAGGTTGTCCTTCAAAGGAAAATCAATAAAGCTAGGTCCAATTTGCATGTCATGTTGTAGCCCATGCTTTAGGCATACAGGATGTCTATTAAGACTACAACTGGGTCACTCCTTTCTAACTAGTTTACAGTTTGGAATTGATCTTTCCTGTTGAGTGTGAGATTCCTTCCCTTAAGTTGGGTATTGAGCTTTTTCCCAACACTTCAAGTATTGAAGAATGCCTTGTCTATCTAGAATGTCTCGATGAGTAACGCCAAGATGCAACTACAATTAATGAGGCCCATAAGAAAAGAGTGAAGGTTAAGTATGATAAGGTAGTCAAACCTAGGTTTTTCTCTGAAGGTGACCTAATTTTGGTCTACGATTAGGAAAAAGATGCCTTTCGGGTAGGAGAATTCAAATCCAGAGGTGA
>JAXQQM020073510.1:0-25941 GCA_034641835.2 Pinus albicaulis
TATTTTCGTTTGGGTAATGTGGGCAAGATGGTTCTGAATTAGCTTTAAACGATAATAAACCATCGTGGCCTATGTTGAGATTTACAGAATAAACGTGGATCTGTCGTCGCTTTGGCTCTGGTTCCGCTAAAGCAGCTGAGGACGTGGACTTTGGACGCGGGCACCTGAGAGGCATGTTAGCAGCAGTGGCTAGAGTCAAGTAGAGGCGGGACGTGATGTGCCAGCACGCGACGCGAAGGAGCCGACGCTGCCGCGTAAGGAGTGTGAGAGCAAGAGGGCTGAAACCTCAACATGTCGACTTGAGAGGGTGGAAAGGCGATAGGCAGCACGAGGATTGTTGTGCACTGTCTCATCCCAAAGAGTGTTGATAGTAGTGAAACCTTCTAATACAAATATACACAAAAGTAAAATGGACTTAATGTAGAGGTGGCTACTTTATGGAATAGGGCAGGCATACAATCCTAGGAACTCTAATCCTTAGCAAACCTAACCTGCTTTATTGTATTTTCATAGCCACTACGAAAAGAAAATGAAAACAATGTTTTCATAGACAGGCATTCACAAATACACACTGCATACTAGAAGAATAGCTAAGAGCCTTGATTCAAACAATAATATATGCATCTACAAATAATCATTCAACCATTTTTTTCACAGCTTACTCAATCCATGGCCAACGAACTTCTCATCCTTCCTTCAATTATACATAAGCTTGGAAAGGTCAATCATTAAAGATGATAGACTTTAATGATGTCTCCAAATCTAATAGAAATTTCACCCATCAATAATTTAAACCTAATAACAAACCACTAACTAAAATTTCAAACATAGTAGGGTTACAAACAACCTTAGATAGGTCAAATGCTAAAAGAAGGTATACTTTTCTTACACCACTAAAGCAAAGAGAAATTTCAACCAAAAGTAACAAGAAATAAAAAAACAAGTCTTGCACCTTTTAACAACATGAACCAGATGATCATAAAAACCAAATGACGGCAATGTTTTCATAAATGCATATTAACAAATTTTAAATTAAATGAAACTCAATATAAAGTGGGCAAACCACACGTCCTGTGCTTGATTGCAAATATAATTACCTCCTGTGCTTGATTGAAAATAGAATTGTGTCCTATGCTTAATTGTAAATAGAATTTCATGAAATCAATTTAAGTTTTAAAACCAAGGAAAAAACAAGTTTTTTAAGTTTCCATAAACAAACCTAAAACCCTGTGCAATTTCTTAAACAATATCTAAAAAGGAAGGTTCTAGATCAAAATCTTAGCATTTTTTAATATCATTGCAATCAAATAAAAAATACCATATAAATTCTAAAAAATCATTTAAAAAAAAATTAAGGTTTTACAAAATAATGAAAACTAATGAAATTTAGAAAATGGATAATTATTGTTTTATCACTAGCATATTAATAGTGACTCTCATTACCTCCATAGCGAGCCACCAAATATTAGAAATTATAGCAAGTAAAATGCCCATATGGCCACAACAAAAGTTCAAGCCCTAAAAAAAACACAAAGAAAAAGAAGTCATTGCAAAATTACAAGCCCCATTGGAAAACCAAGAATAAGAAGACACAAAAGACAAGCCAATCTATAACAAACCAAAATAAGAATATAATTGTAACGTATCAAAATAATACCCTAGACACTCACACCTTCAACAATACACCATTATTTAATGGTTAGAGCTAATATTGCACCAAATCCCAGACCAACGAAAAATAATAACAACTCCCTCATACACTGAATTAGCCTCTGAAGAATGATACCCCAACATGATAACTTGGGATCCAAATCCCAAAGTGACTATCAACAGCATCATATGAGCATGAAACTTGAAATATAGAACACTTAAAAACCCTTACCAAGGCAATGCAACAAAATCAAACACTTGCATAAGAATAATCCAAACTGTCACATGATTAGCAATACATTGTTATTCAATTCATGCTTACATTTAAAAATGTACCACAACCCAAATAAGCACAACTATAAATCCCAACCAAACCATTTCCAACAATACCACTAACAATAATACAATCGAACGCATAGCTAAGAACGTATACAACAACAACCAAAAGGAGAAACCACGCAAAACATGAAACCCCACAAGATCAATAACAATAATACAAGACAAACCTTGTAGCAACATTATTGAACAAATAATAAACCTCTATCCAACCAACATAAATTTTTTGGCACAAGCTTCATTATTAACTTGTGGATAATGTTGAGATTTCTAATAATAATTTGGAGAAAATATCATAAATATGACAACAATAGGATTTGTTGCTAAATTGACTCCATCTAATCTTGATGTGGAGTTATTGCATCCTATTTTGTTGTGATTGAATTTATGATTTAGTTTCTACTCCCAGCTATAAAATGTAAGCCCGTTGAGGTTTCTTAGCATGAGGGATGTGAGGTGAGTGGAAGAGACTTGTGCAGATGAGAAACTCTGTTGTTGTAATTCTCCAGTTGATGAATGAGATTGTCGATGCCTATGTTAGGTGAACGTAGCCCAGATTGGTTGGGTGAACCACGTTAAATCTTTTGTCTCTCTATTTTATGTTGTGTGTCTGTGTGTTTTATTTGTTTTATCCGTTGTGCTAACGCAACAATTGGTATCAGAGGGGACTTTCCAAAAATAGGAAGTCATGGTTGGGTGGAGCTAGTTATCTCCAGAGTCATATTTTCAAATCGGTATCTCAATCGCTTTGAATTATTTTAGGAAATTAATTTTTAAGATTGTTTTATGTTTACGATACAAGTAAAATATCGTGAAAAAAAGGAATGCTAGAAAATAAAGAAGAAGTTGATATTTCTTTATCTGAAAAAAAAAAAAGTGTTTTTATTTTTGATATTTCATGTTTTCAGTACAGTAGGAATTATAAAAATAAATGATACAGTAAAAGAAGAAAAATTTTATGCTTTTAGACTTAGTGTTTGAAATATGTATATCAGAGCTATTTTCAATTAGAAAGGTATGTGAAATAAGGTTTGATTTGAAGTAAATTTAAATGAGGTGTTGATAGATAAAAACTGGTTGATTCATGTGTTATCATTCCTTTTATTAGCTGCTTGTGTTTTATCAGTACATGTAATCCTAAGTGAAACAAGTACAAGGATTAGGAATAATTCTAATTGAAATAGTTAACTAAATAACAAACTAGTATATATAGATTATGAAGTTGAGACATTAAATTCGGAATTATCGGAATTACTAGACTTCTAGTAAAACCATAGGAAAACACAAAATTACTTATGTGGTCGAAAAGACTTGAAGTACTGAAAATAGTCATAGACAAAACTATAATTATAGAAAATGTATTTTCAAGGGAATTATGACAACTTAATTATCTAAGTTAATTTCTATGAAGATGACCAACTCTTATAGAAGAATTTGAAAATAAGCTAAACTAGTGTACAAGAGAAAATAAAGAACAAGTTTAATTAGTCTATCAAGAAGAAATACAAGGTAAATAGAGCCTACAGTGGGTATTATTAACTCTATGGTTATTAGTTCATGAATATTAACTGAGGATACAATCAATATCTCACCTAGAAGCACATATTTAGCGTAAAGGTACAAAAGCTACTTAGTGCATTAAAGTAATAACATGTGATCATTACAAATGAATGGAGTATAATTATATTTAATGTAGTTGAAATAGTAACATATAATGATTTGATATTATTAGCAAGAAAACTAAAATTATGGTAACTTGTCAAAGGTGATCATAACATAAATAAAAACCATTTATACAGTAATAATTTTCTTGTGTCGGAAGTACCCTTTTTAAAAATAGTTACATATCAGATGTATGAGTCATAAGGAATTAACCTCCTTCTAGGAAGTATTCTCTGACAGAGAATCTAAAAACTAATTCTAAAAAAATAAATGGAACCCTGTAAACTTGTCCTTGAAAAAAGAGTCATGCAAAAGCAGAGAAGCAACCAAGGGTTTCAAGGACATCCGACCTGGAAAGAAGAATTTGAACCCTTAAGAACACAGCAAAGCTCCAAGTTGCATTATCGAAGGAAAAATTTTGGAATAGTCCAATGATGTATATTACTTACAAATGCTTTTGAAAATAAAGAAAAAATTAAATAGGATTCCATAGTAAAATAAGAAAACAAAATTCATATACGAAGAGAAGAAAAATACTAAAATTGTGAATATTACTTGAACAGGTAAACACTTTTATAAAATTGCTCCATATTTTTGTAAAACAAGTCACAATTCCAAAATTAAGATAACCACAGGAGGAGGTTTAAAATTTTTAATAAAAACCAAATATGAGAAGAAAATGTAAAATTATAGAAAAAAAAAACATGCAACGAAATTAAACCTTGAACTATTAGTAACCAAAATAGAATGAATCAAATATATTTCTTCATGGAGGGTTAGAACCCTAAGGAAGAATCCGCAAATGTTCTATATAAAAGTTGTTTCTAAACAACATATTTTATGGCTATGTTGGTGTGTTTAGTAAAAGGGTGTATGAAATGCACCGGTGCTTGGTAGGAGTGATTTCTAGCCTACAAGCAATGTCACAGGGAAAAAATGGGTTGTTAGATGGTTAGTGAAGCATCATAAGATGTAGAAAAACTAGTTATAAAACATAGCATACTACAAAAAGAGGAGGAAACAAGAAACAACAAATACACCTATGACACAAGATCAATATCAAGTAAACGAACTAATAATACCAACAAATAACGAATCCCCTTTTATTAGCCGTTGGTGGTAAAAAGAGGTAGAACGCTAAAACACTCTCAGTGAGTCCTTAGAGCTATGGATCTCTAAGGAGGGCTCTTCACTTAAGCTGTTTGAAAGCTTCTCTTCTCCTCCAATGAGTGATTGGATAACAGACAAATGATACACTTCTCCTTTTGGATTTAGATGTTGGGTGGCCAATAAATGAATCCCTTCACTCCTTTGTTGCTTGGACAACACACTGTTGATTTTCTCATGCGCAATTTGGCCAGCATAACAATGTGTTCTAAATTTTTCTTCTCATGTTGGTATTTTATAGGAAAAATTCAAATCTTCTTCCCTCTCTTGGTACAATTGTCGATAGTGACCCAAGAGTGGTGGTTGATTCCATTGTGTGCTCACTTGAGGTCTCCATGCAGTCCTCGGGCAGCCTCAAGTGGAGAATCTTCTTCCTGAAGTGTGAAAAGTGGTCCCAGATGGTGACCTTCTGCCATACCAAGGACTATGTGGCTTATTGAGGTACAGCCGCAGAGAATTTCACTGCTATCGAAGAAAAGGAAACATGGAGCGCTTTGTGACAGTGTCTTCTGTGTGCAACTTAATAAATTTTCCTTTTCACCTTAGAGAAAGTTAAATTTTCCAGATTCTATAATGTTTTTCCACCCTATAAATCCTTCTGCTTGACATTTCATGATGTCCTTTGCTTGTCCAATTTTCCAGTGATAACAGTTTCCCCCTAATGTATGAGTTCTAGAAAGAACTGTATAGCTGAAATACATTTGTTTTTATGTTCTGTATAACCCATTTTCAGAGAGAGAGAGAGAGAGTAACTTGTGTGTAGCCTGAGATTGGAGACCCCATGCTGTGAGTAAAAGAGGGATCAGAGTCTCTGATATAGCAGGTGGGGGATGATAGGTTAACATAGGCATGATGGCGAGAAATGGCTGAAAAATTACGATGGGAGTTTAGTGGCCCAAGGTCAGAGCTTGAGAAAGAAGTTTGTTGGCAGTCATAACAATTTCTGATGAGGAAAGCCCTGGAGTCAGTAGGACATCCAAGGTGGGTATATGTTTGTTATGAATGTTGTGGTGACTTTACGAGAAAGGTGTGAAGCTTCAACCAAGGGTGATTAGGGACTGCTACCATGGGAGAAAAGTGGATGGATGGGTGGGGTATGTTCTCCTAAAAAATATTTGTACACTTTCTAAAAGAATATAAAATGGGTTTGGATGTACAAACATGGAGACGGGTGTCCCAAAAACATGAAAATGATCCTTCACTAATGATGTGAGGAAGGTGTTTTTGTTGAGGTTGGTGGCCCCATTGGTTAGTCCTGGTGTGGGGGTGGTGAAGCAGATGGAAAATATCGCACATGGGTTATGTTGATGGAGGTATGGTAGGCCAAATGTGAGACACAGTGGTGCGTGTTCAATCTACTTGGGAAAATGGTAGTCTGGGAAAGGGGTTTTATCGTGATATGGTAAACTTGACTTGATGCATGATGGATGGATGATCATGAATTTCTTCCTGGACAGGGGTGTTATGGCCATGGTGTCATTTTTTTTGATGCATGGTCTACTTGAGTGATGGACGCCATGGAGGGGGAGACTTTACTGACCAACGATAATTTTTATCATGTGCAAGGTGGGGACTTTCGGGTGTTTGGAACCTATGGTTGATTCTTGTGGAGAAATGATGTTAGGATATGCAAAGCTTCTCTATGACTCTATCATGCTAAGGGCATAATGATACCTGCTCTGGAAACTTTAGTGACTGGGGAAACAGGTGGTTTTTCGTACTGTGTAATACCTGCAACCAATACCCCCAAGTGAAAGCATGTTTTCCATTCAAATATATTGACAAATGTGTTGAATCAAAAAACGATAAGAGAGGGCACATTTCCATTTAAACTCAAAAAATATATATAATAATAATATTAATTTTTCTGAGGCGTTAAGCTGTGAAGCCTTCTTTGGGCATTATGAGGTGTTGATCACTATGTTGCTTTCGGTTTCACAATTGGGCTTTTTGAGCTCCCGTTATGGTCCCTCAAACAATTTGAAAAGGGTGATATATAGGTCAATATAGCTCATTTCAATTCATTTGTATCATTTGAGAGTTGTGAGGTCAGAGCTTGTTGTCGAGCTTTTCTTGTCGTTGCGGTCAGCCGGTGCACCAAGGATTCACGTTGTTAGTGCCAAGTAAGCCCCTGAACGTCCAAAATTTTAATTTTTTCAGTTTTACTATGTGGGGGTCCGTACAAAATAGTTTTGTACAGACCCTTACTTTTTTTGTCCTTGATCGCACAGGCAATCAAGGTTCAGGCACAGAGACTCCGCGAGAATTTGAGGATTTCCGCGGAGATTTTGCGACTATCATCGTTTTTGTGTGCGGCTTCCACGTCTGTCTAAGATACAGACGTGCGGTCAGTGCGCCTGTATGAGAAACAGGAACGGCAAAAAGGCAAGGTAATTTTTGAAAAAAAAAATTGAAAATTTTTGAAGTTTTGATGTCATTGATGTGCTTCTGTTTGGTGACAGGATGTTGTGGACAGAGTGATACTGGTAGGATATTTGTATGGATGTGGCACAATATGCCAATGCCTGCAAGTTACTGGCTTAGTGGGCTCTCCTCAAGTTTCTTGAAAATGACCCCCTGAGGTCGCAGGATCGCTTGTTGCGCTACCTAGTCCGTTGTTGGAACAGGAGGCGCAAGTTGATGTTTTTGCGAGGGCATGACATTCCTATTCGTCCATAGATGGATATATACTTTGTGACCGGTTTTCTGCCTCAGGGTGAGGCACTTCCCCATCCACTCCTACTAGGGAGGGTATCTCCCCGTCATTGGTCGGAGTAGCACTGTGGTGGGGCGCCCCTTTCGGAGGGGTGCATTCTTATATCATCAGTGACAGATCTAGCCGAGCAAGCCATCGCTTGCGTGGGCTCTGCTCAAGTTTTCTGAAAATGACCTCCCGAGGTCAGGGATTGCCCATTGCACTACCTAGTCCGGTTGGAACAGAGGCGCAAGGTGATGCTTTTGTGAGGGCATTTATCTCATTCATCCATAGATGGATATATACTTTGTGGATCGTGCTTTTTGCCTGTGGTGAGGCACCTCATCCACCTTTACTAGGGAGGTATCTCCCATCATTGGCCTGAGCAAAGATCAGGGGGCTTTTTCCCTTTCAAGGTACCATATCATCGCTAGATTGCATCTTAGCCAAGCGGAGGCATTGGATATGATTCTACCATTGACTAGGTCACATCGCCGCACAGGCAGGAACCCTGTATCAGTGTTTCTTGCGCCGGTTCTGCTGAGCATTTATTTGATCGGGCTCGCCATGTTTATGACTCGTATGGTGTCGTAGTTGGCGAAGGGCCCAGGAGGATCTAATCTATCCACATATGCTAGCATCATGTGCAGATTATGTTTGAGAGGGTGGTACCTGTTGCGACTGTAGTGGAAGTTCCTATGGGGTTTCACTAGGACCCTTGATGAGACGTATGTGCATCCGTGATGCCTCCCGAGGTGGGGGAGGAGAGTGTGGGTCGTTATTGGAATGTGACCCGCGCAGGCATGGTTTAAGGTGAACCCCGGATGTTCCTTGACTTTGTCACTTGGGATGGACTTTCGAGGAGATCTGTGGAGAGGTCTTCCAACGGGCCACAGGGGATCTCAGAGAGGTATGATTTTTATGGTTTTCTAAATTTGTTGAATCTTTTTTTATGATGTATATTTATATGTGTATTTTCGTGACACCTATTAATTATTTTTTTCTCTTGCAGATGTGGGAGTAGTTAGACGACCTATTGCTCAGTTGGTGGGACACCAACCCATTCAAAGTGTTTCGGGTTGAGGAGCTTAGCCCCAGGCTGGGGGCAGGGTAGAGATCCAGGGCAGCCTCAAGGTGGAGGACCCAGTGATGGTGTTGGCCCTTCTGGGGAGGGTAGCAGCTCGGCTGCTGCTGAGTATGCTGCGGTTATCGCTCATGCTGAGGCAGCAGAGGCACGAGTGGCAGAGATGGTGTAGCAGTTAGTTGCATACGAGGCCCGATCCACTGACCTAGTAGATTCTTAGGGTCGAGTGGAGAGGCTGACGTAGGGTATGCCGACCTAGGGTTTTTTCGATGATCTAGATGATGCCTGGCTTGAGACATTGATGGCCCAGGAGAGGGGCTATCGTCTGACTCTGCACCTTGTGGCACTTTCTGTTTTGGTTGTTGCCCCAGTGTTGGCACCAGGCGCAATTGTGGGTCTAGATGGCCCACCTAGTGGGGATCGGCCCTAGAGACACTTTGTATTCAGGGAAAGCACCCATTATGAGGATGATTCCCTTATTTTTGATGACATGTGTATATGTATATTTGGGCTGACCTGTGGGTCAGAGGCATGACTTGTTATTTGTACTCACACATATTTTTTGGTATATATGCGAGATTTATTTTTTGTGGCTCTTGATGATGTGTCTATGGTTATATGATTTGATGGATGTTATGTATCATTGATGGAGATCTATATTTTTTATGTTTTTGGTTTTATGTACGATGGTTTATACGAGATGCATTCCAGTCTAATATATGGTTAGTTATGTGATCTTCTGTCTGGTTTTTATTTCTTGGTACATGTGTGAATGAAATATGATAAAATTGATGGCTTAATCTTTTTTCATGCAAATATTTTCTAAACAGCTGTGAATCTCGTACTTCAAATTCCTAGTTTGACTGTGAAGCCACTAACTGGGAATCAAGGTAGATATGCAAGTGGCAGATGTCTTGGTTGAAGGCGTCGCTCATGAGCCTGATGACGGTGTCATATTCTACCTAATTATTGGTATTTGATTCGATGCATACTCCATTGGTGAAGAATGGTGATCGGTCAGGATAGTAGATGACCGAGGCGACTACTGCTAGATTTTGAGACCATCACGATGCTCCATCAACGCATCCAAAGTAATGGTTGAGGGGACGATCCATTTGTGACACTAGAGCACTTTTTAGAACAAGTCTATGATGTTTGTGATAATAATAATAATAAAACTCTATATGCATGTTATCTCTAGTGTTGAAGCCTCCTGGCCCTTATGGGCAAAATTTCTTGAGGTAGAGCCCATTCACGGGGTTGCTTATGCATGTTCCGTCGGGCTCAGACAAGATGTATGCCCCCTTGAGGAGGAAATTTTTTATGACATAGGGGCCTTTCCACAGGGATTCGAACTTCCCGGGCCCTAGGGCTTCTTTTGCAACATCATAGCGAAGGACTAACTCCCCCTCGGTAAATGATCGAGGGGTGATGTTGCAATCGAGCGATGATTTCACTTGCTTTTTATGGGCCTCGTTGGTTGGAGCGACTGTTGTCGATTTTTGTCGGCAAGTTCTAGTTTTACTAAGCGTTGCTCTAGAGGTTGGGTGTCATCTTGAGGAGTTTGATGGCAGCATGTAATTTCGGGATATCACATTCTATGGGGATCACGGCTTCAACCTCGTACACCAAGTGGAAGGGTGTGAACCTTGTTGATGTTTTCACTACTCTATGGTATGCCCACAAGGTAGAGAAAAGCATGTGGTGCCATTTTGTCTTGTGTTTATTCACCATGCATTGTAACATCGTTTTGAGCACTTTCTTCACGGCCTCTACCTGTCTGTTGGATTGGGGGTAGTATGGTGAAGTGAATTCATGTGTGATTCTGAGGTAGTGAGATAGCTCCTGGAAAATCTCATTTTTGAAGTGTTTTCTGTGGTAGGATACTAACTCTTTTGGTACACCAAACCAGGTGATGACGTGGTTGAACAAAAATCGTGCAGTGGTTCCTATCGTGTTGTCATATGTGGCCATGACCTCTGCCCATTCGGTGAAATAGTCGATGTCTACGATAATGTATTTGTGGTTTCCAGACGATGTGGGGTTGCAAGTCATGAAATCGATCCCCCATTTACAGAAGGGACCAGCTACGACGACCGGGTGCACAGGAAGAGTGGCGCTCTTGCCTTGTGAGCGAAGCATTGACATCGCTCACACCTTTTGACTGTTGAGATGCAGTCACGGAATAAAGTGGAACAAAAATATCTTTCCCGAAGTTATTTTTGGGCGATAGCCATTCCGGAGAGTTGGCCACCGCAAGCTCTGTTGTGACCGTCATTAAGGGCTTGCTCAGCTTGGTCGTGAGTGAGGCATTGACATAAAATGGTGTCGATGCCCCGTCGATAAGGACATCTCCCATGAGGAGTTATTGGGGGACCTGAGGCATATTCACCTGCGGTCGTCACGAGTGAGCTTTGGTTTGAACTTTTGGGTTTGTAGAAATAAGAGAATATCTCCGTACCAAGGGTCATTGGTCGTCACTAGGAAGAGATGTTCGTCCGGTAGTGAATCGTTGACTGGTGATCCTTTGGTCTGACTTGGGAGGTCAGCGATGAACTCAGCTAAAATAAAAGCCTTCTTGCTTTTAGGGGAGCTAAGCTATAAGTGAAACTCTTACAGTATAACTATCTAGCAATCATATTTATGGTTCATCAAACGACGGGTGAGAAGATATCTCATGGGG
The DNA here is from genome assembly GCA_034641835.2 of Pinus albicaulis. Lineage (NCBI taxonomy): Eukaryota > Viridiplantae > Streptophyta > Pinopsida > Pinales > Pinaceae > Pinus > Pinus albicaulis. The sequence continues at coordinate 11,278 of JAXQQM020073510.1, forward strand.
TTGATATTTGTGACAATTGTTGTAGTCCTTAAGATAAGGTAGTGGAAAAGTTTTTGGAGCATGTATTAATGCTAGGGTAGTGTTATCTTCGAGCTCATACCTTAACATGGAGCCTGATAAGTTTTCACTAACATAATAAATCACATGTTCTTTACCATCGGGGCCCTCCTAAATTAACACCACGACCAAAGCGATTTTGGATGCTGATAGATATAGGTTGTAATATTTATCGTAGTTTGGAGGACTGATCAATGGTGTTGAAGATAATGTATCTTTCAGCGCCTCAAATTATTGTTGGTCTTGATCATCTTATTTGAATGGGATGTCCTGATGGAGGAGGCGTAGGAATCCCTGAATGCAAGTGGCATAATCTGGAACAAAGTGTCTCAGAAAATTTGCCTTTCCCTGCAAGCTTTGGAGTTGCTTGAGGGTGCGAGGTGATGATACCTCTTTGATAGCTTGGACCTTGAGGGGGTCCACTGTAATCCCTTGTTGGGACACAATAAAACCTAAAATTCATCCTGTAATGACACAAAAGACGTACTTGAGGGGATTCAAGCATAGGTTGTATTGCTGGCATCATTGGAATATCAGCTGCAGATCCTCTAGATGATTAGATCACTTCTTGGATCAGACGGTGAGGTCGTACAATTAGGAGAGGATTAGTTGTTCCAAGTCATGAAAGATATAATTCATGGCCCACTGGAAAGTGGATCCAACATTTTTAAGATCGAATGGCATAACTTGATATGCGAACATGCCCCATGGGGTGGTGAATGCGGTCTTGTACCGGTCAGTGTTTTGTATTTGGATCTGATTATACCCAGAGAAAAAATCCATGAAGGATACGGCCTTGTGTCCCATGCAATCATCTATAACTTGGTCGATGAATGGGGTAGGGTAATTTTCCTTTGGACAGGCTTTGCTCAAATCACGAAAATCGGTACAGGCGTGAATGGTGCCCTATTTTTTCATGACGAGAACAGGGTTGGAAACCCATGATGTGTAAGCGATGGGGTAGATAAACCTGGCTTTTTGAAGCTTATCGATATCTCGTTTAATTGCTTCTGCCTTGGACGGGTGCAGTTGATGTTTTTTCTGGCGTACTGGTGGTATGTTAGGTCAAGTGTCAATGTGCTGCTCTACGATAGTGGGACTAAGCCCTGGAATTTCCGAGTACTCCCATGCGAAGATATCTCTATACTCTTTCAACAAATGGGTGTAAGAGGTTACCTCATCTATGGAACATCCTTCCCCCAGCGATATTTCTTCGACTTTCTTATGATTTCGAGAGATATTCACCTTGATGGTAGGAGAAATGTTTGACATGTTCCCTTCCTCGAACGCGTTGGCTGTTGGAATGGAATTTTTGAACCAAATGAATTTCCCAGATGGAAGGAAATATTTTGATTCGATTGCATAAATCTCTTGGGTTCCTAGATTTTTAGGGCCAAATGTTTTTTCAAGAAGAAAAAACGAGCGGTGATGCATTGCATCCCACAGATAATTTGGTTTCTTCGTGGCCTCAAGAATATCCCCATCTGAGTGGAATAAGGATATGAAGGGGGATTGAGTCTGCGTAAGGCCGTGAGGAGGTGGTTTGTTGCTAACAGAGCTGGTCGAAAGACATGAATAAGATTCCATCATCGATGCGGTGGAACCAGACACAGTCGATAGGGTACAGATGGATTGGGTTTGCATCGTTATTTGTACATCTACTCTCGTAGTTGCAACTGAATCGACACTATGACTAATGAGTAGGAAGCACAGTTCATGGTTATGATACACGACGATATGAATCGTATATGATGTTTTGTGTCGTCAGTGTTCGGTGGGGGAGGAATTTCCAGCAAGTCTAGGTTCCTCAGGAGGTGTACCAAGAGTACTCGCACTTTCCTGGATTTGGAAATTGTGTTTGGTGTATAGGTGCCTGAAATTTTCCATTAAGGAGAATCCTTTGTTTCGTTGTTATGACCAGTGAAAATGGTGCACGATACCACGGTGCCTATCGAGTAGATGGTGTGAGAACCAACACTACTCTTAGTCCTTGAGGTGGATGCTCAGAAAGGATCAGGCGTAGGGGAAATATTCCATTGTTTCCATCTCCTAGTTTTTGATTTCGGGAGGTCCAGCTCCTTTGGGGCTACTAGACTCAACGCTTATTTTTCCTCTCTTAGCCTTGGAAGGTGCTCACAATCCATTGTATGGTGAAAATGTGAGCAGATCCTGTAATAGTAGTCTGTGATCTTATCTTGATTAGAGAGATGCTTTTGTGGGAAAGGGGAGACCATGCGAAATTTGTTCGTGAGGTGCTTCAGTTCCTTACACTGATTGACCTGGTCATTGATTATGTCGCACAGCCAGCATGGCACCCTAGACTAGACATGGGCCATCTTAGGTCAGTGTGTCGTTTTGACTCGCCCAATGATTTGGTATTGATATGGGGTAGGTTTCCTAGGGGCAATCTTCCTTACATTAGGTTCTCTAAGCTTACGACTAATTATATCCCGATGTTGAGTTTCTAATGAACGTATGATGTCGATTAGCGGGCACACTCAAGGGATGTAAGTACAGTGCTAAGCATGATGGTTTCCCTGACATACTAGACAAGAATGTCTTTCTTGGGTATTCCCTTCCCTCATAGATGGCAAGGCGATTAGATACCATCTGCGTAGCAATTCTAGGTCTGGGAATTTGGCGACCAAATGGCATTGCATAATGCACAGGTTAGTCTTCTCCATGGAGGGCAGGTGGGGGTGACTATGTGCCCTCCAATCGGTCATTTTTCTGCTAACAGAAAGAGGATGGATATTCTTTTCACCTCCTCTTATGTTGTCGAGCTTTCCATGGATTCTGTATTTAAGTTTTCTTCTAGGGAGAGGCGAATTATGGTCGTGCATAAACTGCTTAACGTTGAATTAAATTGAGGGATGTAATGGAAATGACATAATGGGTAATTGCCAGAACATATCAGATACGAATATTGGGTTTCTTGTATGCCAACATAGTATACACGGTTAACCGGATACCATATTTGAAACAGCTCTAGGGCTGCACAGTTGGCGGTGAAATGATCGCGTTCATCACAGAGTGCACAATGTTGGAAAGGAGAAGGAGGGACAAATGGGAGTATTTTTGGTGACTGCCCTGCCTCTTGGAGGTATAATATGACCTTAGGTTCTTCCCCATTTGTCTGTATGGGGGGATCCTCCTGATATGATTTTTCTAGGGCATGTAAGGCATCCCTATATCACATAATTTCTGGACAATGATGGGTGTAATGCCCATAATTTTTGTATATAGCACATTTGTGGGTGGTACGCAATGTTTTGCCTTGGTTTTTTGTGGCTGGTTCCTTTTTACGAGAACTTATGGCCGCGGAATTTCTTTCAAAGCTTAGGAGAGGTTTCAATTCATCCGAATTCATGAAGATATTGGTAGGATGGCCTACAATATCAAATAATTCACAAGGTTGTAGTTCCCTTGGCATGATGGGGTTTTCTATATTTTTCCCTTTTTTGTGTGTTTTCCTGGTCGCTTTAACCTAGGTTTCTATGGGAATCTATTTAACCGATGTCGCCTCCTGGGGAGGGATGGGGGTTATTCATGTAGATGTAATATCAGGGGCTCCCAAAATGGTTGGTGGGACCAGGTACCAGACAGATATCGCGAATGACATGTTTGGTAATGTTACCGTTGCCAAGACCTGTTGTGATACGAAACTAGGTGGAGGGTATAGAAATGGTGTTTGCGAGATAGTGTAGGGTAGAAAATCCGTACCTGTGGCCTTGGTTTCGTTACTACTAGTTTTTGTCTCCTGGTTGGTTTCAATGTTTGATGATGACATCATGCACACCAGGGCCCTTGTGATATCAGCAAATGATTTTGATTTGACAGGGGATCTCCTAGGAATGACAATGATAGATGACGGTTTGAATTGGTCGAGACCATATTCTTGGCACCGTGTGATTGATTTCGTAAATGTGTCTACATAGGGTAAAACAACATCAGCATTCGTCATGGGTCGTTTGTCATGGTATGCCAATTGGTCGACGGTGATGATGTGATCCTCGTGGGGGAACATCATAATCTAGAAGACGAAGGATGTTATGGCAGACATGGCGTACATATAACTCTGCCCAAGGAGTATATTGTAGTCCAGCTAAGCGTCCAAGACCTTAATGTCTATAAGAACCGTCTTTCCGGCCAAGAAGACCAGGACATTTTGATAGAGACCGATGGGAGTATAAGGGCACCCGTCGTATGCTCTGAGTGTGATGTCGGATAGCTTCAATTCAGGAGATCCTAACTTATGCCAAATTCTTTTTGACATGATGCATGTGGATGCACCTCATCAATGATACATTGATGTATAGTGATGTTCTAGACTGACACCGGTATCTGGAAGGCGACCAATGAAGGAATCCTGGGGGTGCTTTATATAATTCGAAAGCCATTATGTGTGAATCGGCAAGTTCGATGGCATCTAACACGGAAATTAAGTCTTTCCTTTGCTTTGGGCAAGATTGCAGGACCTCTAAAGTTAACATGACAGTGGGAGATTGTGCTAAATCGTCCACGATGTTATAATTATGTGTCACTCATGATTGGTGTCCTACTCGCCTTGTTGGACCCTTAGCCATTTTTGGCAGGGGTTTAATGGGAATTTTTTATACAATCAACGGTGTTGTAGGTGCACTTGTGCTAGCCCTGACGAAATGGTGTATAGCGGGGTATCATAATTTCGATTTCATGTCTGAAAGAAAATTTCCTCGCCAGTCATATAGATTTTGTGGTTGTTTTTTCCGGAATCGTTGCGGGGTGGTTGTTTTTGTTGGGTACTAACCACCCCTTCGTGGGGGAAGGGTTCCTAAATTACTGTTGTTTTTTGTGTAGGTCCCCCTTTTCCACGGTTACCTGAAAGCTTCTTTAGCTCAGGGAGTTCAGGATGCTGATGAGTGTAATGGCCATACTCACCAAAAATAGCGCAAGAGTTGTTGGTCTGTAGATTAGCCCTCTTGTTTTTCCCTTGGGAGCTATTTGGCTCCTGGTTTTGATTCCGGTTGGGTTTTCCCCCAGCCTGGGATCTCAGATGGCATTGTTGGTTATTGCCCCCCTATCTAGGATCTCCCTTTCATTTTGTTTTTTTTCTTTTTCCTTGCCATGTTAGGAGGATGACTATGATTCTCCAGGTCGTATGACTGGCGCGGTTGGGCCTTGGAAGGTTGCACGAATTTCACCGGTACATTATTTTACATCAATGGGTTTTGTACTAGGGAGGGGGAATATTGGGATCCCTATCCCTGGATTGTATATGGTTGTTGGGGGGGAGCTCTTCCATCAGCGTTCCTAGCTACGTACTGGGTCCCCTATGCGGGAGGGTATGATCCTCCCTGCTGATGATGGTATGACGACATCCTATTGGTCATGTTCTGTAGAGGTGCATTATGACTTTGATGGTAGCCTGATTGCGGGATTTTCTGGTTAGGATCATGAGCGTAACCTAGGTATAGGATACTACTACCTAGGTGACTTTGGGTCAATGACCCTATCAATCTGTCTATAGTATTCGACGTGCCTATAAATTATTTGTAAGTTTGCAGGCGCAGAGCATTAGGCAGGATGTTATAAATATATCCTGACTGAGTGTATATCAGCTTGAGTTGTTGGGCTTTGCTAATGGAACCTTATTCAGAAGTAGGTCCTTGGGTTTCCACGTCCTTTGAAATATCTGTTGTGATATTTTTCAAGAATAGGTCTAGTAACACTTAATCATCGAGTTTGGCTTTACACAAACTTCGACGTTGTTGCCTTTCATGGAGATGGTCCGAGATATGGACGGTTAGCATTTGCCTAAAATGAGTCAGTAACTCCATTCCTGAATTTTGATGGATGGGTAACCGAAAATATGTGAGGAACGCAGTAGCGAGGGCATTAAACGTTCTATGTGAAGCAGAAGGCTACTCCACATACCATTTCATGGTTGGTCTGGTTAAGGTGTGCCGAAATAATTGTAATCAAAGAGTATCATCAATAATATTTTTCAATGAACACCATAGGTGGAAATTCATTACATGGTTTCCAGGGTCTTCTGCTTGCTTCCCTTCAAATTTTGGAATGTCCGAAGGGAGCTTTGTGGGCATGGGGGACCAATTGGGATTGTGTGCAATGGGATCATTTTTTAACTTTGATATATCAGGTAGGTTTAAAGATGCTAGGAAAGGTAACTGAGTGTTGAGTGCCATTGTAGACTATGAAAACATAGGAATCTGGTTTTATATGGTGTTTTTTGGGGGATAGTACCCTCTGATGTACCTGGTTGTGTGTTATGTTGGCTCCCCAAAAGGGTATCGCTCCTCTACCCTTTGTGGGTTGTGGGAGGAGTGGTGTGTGGTGACCCTGAGGGGTTTCCACTAGTGTGGTGTTGGGTGACCCTTGGGGGTTCCCAACTAAAGATGCCCTAATAAAGGATGAACCAATGAGGGTGGTTGTGCACTGTCTTTGACACTTGAATGGCGAAAGACCTGGCACTCCTCCCTCTAATGGGGGGAGGTCAAAAAAACGTCTAGATTGACGAGGTCCTGTTGGGTCCGTTATGGTGTCGACTCAGTTTCATTTTCGAAATATTTTTTAGTTTTTCTGAGAGGAGAGGTTATTATCAAATAAAAATGTGATCCCATACATAAAACAAAGAAAAAAAATAAAAGTTAAATTTCTCCTTTAGATTAATCCTATGTGATCAGTCAATGAAAAAATGGTTTTGGTTGTTTCGCATATGATACTAAAAAATCCTAAAAGACCTAATCATACTCACAGTCTCTAATGTAACTGGACCTTGCGAAGATATCTTCTGGTGGTTACTAGGGCTTACATCCCGAAAGAACTGGCCACGCCTTCCAGTAGCCAAACAGTCAACCATGGTAACGGAAAGAGAATCTAGAGTTGCCTGCACCGTCACCTATAGGGAAGGATGCCTTAGATTTTTCCACTAAAGCACCGTTGTCCCATGTGAGCTTTCAAGTCTTGAGCTTCTTGGTATTAAGCTACCAGTACCGAGCACTAGATGGGTCAGGTAGCCCCAAATATTACCGCACGCACTAGGCCTAAGCTTAACCCCCTATGAATCAAGTCTTTGTGGCGCTCAGGAATTCTCTTCCGTGGGCGAATAGACAGGTTTAAATCTCCCTAAATAGTCAACTTCTATGTTTCAATAATGTAAAATGACCATGGCGGCTTATTGGATGCCTACCCCCAATGGTCCTAATCTAAACTATTAATTCTTTTGTGGCCCCTATGGGGATATTTTAATGAGTTCAATTAATGGTTAGTTTTAAGGAGTTTTACTTTGCTTATGGTGTGCCAATTTGTGTGATGAAGTGTATAATCACAATTTTTATAGGATGCATATATGCGATAATCCTTTACACTCTCTCCTAATTAAACTATGTTTGATTGTTCCTTTCAAAATGTAAATGATGCACGAATAATGGGCCACTTATAATTTTGCCTATTTAGGCTAAATGTTGCACTATAGGGAGATGGAAAAATATAAAAAGAGAGTGTTCACATGCACGCTTGGGATCACCAAGAGGTGCAAGGGCAGCAGATATTACTTTCCTTCTTAGATACTTTGATCCTATTCCTAAATCCTAATGCGAAATTTAAACTAAAATTAATGCAAAAATTTGGAAAAAATGGAAACTAGCTAAACATATGTGGATATGGGCCACTTACTTCCTGCTAATTACATATGTGTTTGGTGTCAATTATCACTAATAAGTTCATTCAGATAGCATGGGTGGATTTTAAAAACCACTTACTTGCCTCCTAATTAAACTATGTGAATTTGTGATAATAAACTAAAAATTAGAACTATGCAATAGCAAAGCTAAAGTTTATCTAAAAAAATGTCCTAACAGTCAAGAAACACCATAACACAGTGCTATAAAATCTATTATGGGTTTCCAGTCACTCTACACTTGCAAAAAATGGATAAAATCAATGAAAAAATAGCTCAATGGTTTCCGCGCGGGTTATTTCTACATAGGCACGCGGACCTGCGTGTCTGTCTCAGATGAATGTGTGCGGTTTTCCTATGCACGGAAATTATAGTTTTCTTGAATTGAATCTCTTCACAGAGGGTGAATGACAGAAGCTGAGGAAGAGGAGAGTTGGTCCTGCAACAATCCTGAGCAGAAAAGAGGTTTTGCAAAACCACAACCACTTAGCTTCAGAGGAAAAATAAGTGGAGTCACCAATCTTGTGTTGGTGTGTTTAGTACAAGGGAGTACGAAATGCACCGATGCTTGGTAGGAGTGATTACTAGCCTACAAGCAATGTCACGGGGCAAAAATGGGTTGTTATATGGTTAGTGAAGCATCATAACATGTATAAAAACTAGTTATAAAACATAGCACACTACAAATATAGGAGGAAACAACAAACAAATAATACACATATAACACAAGCTCAATATCAAGTAAATGAACTAATAATACCGACAGAGAATGAATCCCATTTTATTAGCCGCTGGTTGTAAAAATAGGTAGAACGCTAAAATAGTCGCAATGAGTCCTTAGAGCTATGGAGCTCTAATACTCAAAGAAAGGAAGGCTCTTCCCTTAAATTGTTTGCAAGCCTTTCTCTTCTCCTCAAATTAGTGATCGGATAAAGGACAATTGTTGCACTTCTCCTTTGGGATTGAGATGTTGGATAGCCAACAAATGAATCCCTTCACTCCTTTGCTGCTTTGACAACACATTGTTGGTTTGCTCATGGGAAATTTGGCCAGCATAACAATGTGTTCTAAATTTTTCTTCTCATGGTGGTATTTTATAGGAAAATTTCAAATATTCCTCCCTCTCTTGGTAAAATTGTGGATAGTGACCCAAGAGTGGTGGTTGATTCCATTATGTGCTCACTTGAGGTCTCAAGGTGGCTCTAGGCGGCTTTCCTTGGGTAACCTCAAGTGGAAAATCTTCTTCTTGAAGTGTGCAAAGTAGTCCTGGATGGTGACCTTCCGCCATACCAGGATTGCACGACTTATTGAGGGATATCCACGGAGAATTGCACTGATATCAAAGAAAAGGGTGCACGGAGCACTTTGTGCCAGTGTCTTTTGTGCGCAACTTAATAAATTTTCCTTTCGACCTTAGAGAAAGTTAAATTTTCCAGATTCTATAATGTTTTTCCACCCTGTAAATCCTTCTACTAGAAATTTCATGATATCCTTTGCTTGTCCAATTTTCTAATGATAACAATGACTATGCTCATATAAGTATGATAAAGGTCATGATGGTAATTCATAACTAAACATATTCATAATTATACAAATATCCAGGTAGGTTTAGGGTTTTATTATAAAAACCTAGCAGTGTTATTGTCGGGATAACATACAGTAAAAATTTAGAAAAGAACCATTTAAGAGAAGAATAAAAATTCACCTGCACAAGAAAAAGAACATTTTTTAATACTAAAACCTCGATAGACAAGTCCACCAATGGAAAAATTAAAAACCCTAATAGCGAAATTGTCGAAAATCCCTTAATTCCCTACAACAAATGGACAAGGTTAAATGTGTGACAAATCATATATGTGAAGAGAAAAAATAGTGAAAAGTTCAAAGACAGGTTTAAAAATAATATCTAAGTGACTATGACTATAGTGCATTTGCAGTGTCATTAAGTGCCACAAAACCATGTAATTGTTGGAGAGTTAATCCTGATGAAAACATTGGAAAAAAAGAAGTTCAAAATTAAGGCAAAAAAATAGCATTTAAACTTGGAAGTAAGGATAGATAAATCGTTAGACTAGGAAAAGGAAAATTTAAGTTACCACAATAAATAACAAGTAATGCTTGTTGTGTATAAATAAAATCCTTGCAAAATTATACTTTCGTTTGAACCGCCAACACGAGAAGGAAATTGTGAAAAATGTGTCCCATTCTACTAAATGGTAGAATGAGATTTGTATAATATCGAGCACCTCTAATGGAAAATGAATAATAATGGAAAAAGGGTTGAGTAAAGACTAGTTGAACAGTGGGCAGAGCTTTGTCCAAAGAAAAAAATAATGAATGAACATACAAACTTTTGGATGAGATAATCATTTTGATACAATGAAAAACCCTAATCGATGTGTTATGGGCTAATCACAATTGTTATGGTAGGGATCTCTTAAGCATTCGTGTCAAAATCGTGGAGAGAAAAATGTTTGTAGGTATACATGCTACATTCCTGGAATAGTCTAGAACCATAATATTTGTAATATACCACATTGAACCTGATAACAAATGCTAGCAAAATTTATAACAAGAACTCTCGAAAGATATATGCAAGTATCAATCAATGAAAAATTCAACATGTAATAATATGTAGTCGTGTATATTTTCTTATAATGTAATAAACCACCTTTGGAGGTTTTTGAGAGATAATATCATAATGAATGAATATAGAAGAGCACGTATCTTTAAATAAAGTCTATGTTGTGTATGGATTCCATGATAAAATAATCATTTCTTGTTGATAAATATACAAAAATAAAAACATTGTCATACAAAACTATTATTTCTTTTGATTAAAAAAAAATAGGTGTATTAATTTGGGTTTTGTTACAAGTGGTATCAAATTTGTAGGTTACAGAATGGGGCCTTTATGGGTCCTAACTAGAACAATATTCTCTATATAATGTATAGACAGTAAAACCACTACAAAAGGAAAACTGAAGGATGGATGAAGATAAAAATAGGAAGACTTTTATAGGATCACTCGAGAAGGGTATAGAGTATGATTTTGAATTGGGAATGATGAGAGAAGAAACTAGAAATACAAAAAATCATGAATCCAATATCCTGCAAGTAGTCCACAACTTAAAATAAGACATAAACAATATTAAATTTAATCAAAAAAATATTTCCAAGGCTAATGATAAAAAAGAGGATATCAATGGGAACCTACTTAGGATATTGGAACAAAGCAAGGATAATGGAAAAAAGTGAAAGAACTCATAAGAAAACGAGTTGTCTTTAATGTGACTTTTTGAAAAGTTTTCCAATTTATTTTTCTGATCTGATGTTTCTAAAATCCAGCAAGAATTAATTGAAATCGCAAGTTTGATGGGTAAAATCTGAACAATATAAGTGCCCTAGGGGTTTTCCAGGGTGTTGAATCCATATATGTAGTCAAAAAACTAGTTTAAATGAAACAAATCAAGATTTCACCTCAAATGTTTCAGTCGGATTCCAGCAAGAAAATCCACCAGAAACTCCAAAACTTGCATTAAAGACAACTCCATAAGAAAATACCTAAAAGTAAATATACATACAAAACTAAGTCAATTACTTCTACTAAAATTCAAACACGTGGATTTGATAATGAAATGGAAGAACAAAAGTCTATAAGTAATGCTTGTGCATCTAAAAAGGAAAAGGTTGCAACTCAGTTCTTGGGTGAATTTAAAAAGATCAAACCCCCAAAATTAGATGGAGAATCTCAAGAAGAGGGAGAAGTGTCGCTTCTAAATATATCAAAGTATTTTGAGGTTTATATTTACCTTAGTAATCTGAAAGCTATATTGGCTACATATCAGTTAACTGATAAAAAAACCTTATGGCGAGAAGAAAATAAATTCATAGAGAAAATTAGAAGCAAAAATTTGACCTAGAAACTATTTGAAAAGGAATTTAAAAATAAATGATTTATGAAACCCTCATTTGTTAATACTTATAAAAGTGTTTAAGAGGGGAATTATAACAATAAACATAATATTTCCTGCAAATTTTGGAGATAAGGGGAAACAGAAATACTTTACCACCAGATGAAATGCACTTCTCGATTGATCCAGTTATTGGTTGATTACTTTGAAATCCTTATTTCTAGAAAAGACTTTCTTATGTGTTGCTCAATAAACCAAAAATGAACATGCTTCTACCTAGTCTAATCATCTAGATACTCGCTTGATTAGTAGTTATGAAATTGATCCCAAACTCTATATTGAGGGACAACATTCTTGGTGAACATGCTTGCAAATCAAAGACTTAACACTCTAATCATGTGTAGAGGTATGGAAACAATATCTTTTCATTTTTAAGTGGAGCATACATCAACTCTTTGGTGAGATGAACCTTGGTATATGAGTTAATGGAATGCCTTGATTTCGAGTGGTATTCACTTCCTATTTTGGAAATATAATGAGAAAAGAATGATGCCTTTGGCCACTCATCATTTGGACTCAAGTGAAGCTTCCTTCCTTGGAAAAAACTTAAGGAAAAACAACCAAATTTGGTACTCTTGCCATAAAGCAATGTTGAAATATTTATTTCCTTGGTGAATAACAAAAATATCATGTTTTGTTACTTGCTGTAGAAAAAGAACAAAGCAAAATGTAGCTTGGTTTATTTCAAGAAAACGACTAAAGGAAATTTTTCACATGGCTACTTCATTTTGTTGAAGACCCCACTGGAAAGGAAATACTTTTGTTGGAATAGAAAGAAGTATATTGTAAAATTATTAGGTACATGACGGAATTTCAAGAAACCGTTGTTTTGTTTCTTAGTCCTTTAATATCCTTACCTATATATTTGAAGAGATTTTATTTATTTATTTGATACATCGGAAGAACAATATAACATCTTCATTTTCATGTTTATAAGTCATGAAAAAAATATTATATTACTATCTTTCTGATTTTTATTCTATGAAAATAAATATAGATTAAATTTCATAAGTTTTAATGGGATATTTCAAAAAAATTATCCAAGTATGTTGATAGATATTAAACCCTTTTAAGCTATTTCTAAGGTGTGTTATGTATCATCACATGAGATTGATTTTGACTATTATCTGAGACAAAAAATATTTCCAACTTAAATATTAATAATAATTGTTTATTTATGCTAAGAAAACGGAAAACAATTGATGTGTTTGTGGGTGACTTTCTAAGCATTACACTAATGAGGATTTGACAACGAGGAAGCAGAAAGCGGAAGAGGAAAAATAAAATTAGAATTAGAAAATTGTTAGGTCAATAATGAAGAGGAAGATATATTCTATAGTAATGATAATGAATTTGGACCTAAGGGTTTTCAAGGACTGGGCTCATTTTATTTTCCTCCAAAAGACAATAATCAAGTTTTTGATAGGTAATTTATTGGCCCAAATAACTATGAAGGGATTGTTGTCACTAATGAAACATGTAATACCCCACCTGTTTATGCAGTTGAAAAGTTATGTACATTGATATGTAGGTTGGAATTCCTTAGTGAATATGATTTTGAAATCATACACATTAAAGGAAAAAAAAATAAGATAGAATATGCTCTTAGCAGAAAACTAAGCCAAATTTGTATCATTTTCCGCAAGCAGTTGGCACAAAAATCTAGTTGAAAAGGTGACAACAATTGCAAATTTTTGCCAAAATTATGTAAAAAATAAATAAATAGAAATCAGATTCATAAGATGAAGAAGAGATTGAATTTTCAGTAAAAAATTAGGACTTTCCAATGTATAAGGGTGGAATTTATATACCTAATCATTCAAATATTAAATAGTGTTTACTATATGAATTGCATAAGAAACCCGCATTTAGACATCCTGGCTACCGAAGCTAATAACTATGTTAATAAAATATTGTTATTAGCCTAGTATGAAAACGGAGACGAAAAAATATGTAGCCAAATGCTGATAATGTCAGCGAGTTAAAAATTCCCATCAACATCCATCTGGATTATTACAACCTTTACCCATTTCAGAATGGGAGTGGGAGATAAATGATCCATGGATTTCAGCATAGGTTTACTAAAAACTAGGAGGCAACATGACTCTATAATGGTTGTGGTAGACAAACTTAGTAAGGCAGCACATTTTATTCATGTAAAATATACCTTTAAGACTATTAACATAACATAAATATTCATGAAGGAAATATTTAGAGTGCATTGTATGCCTAAGACTATGATCTCAAACTTTGATTCCAAGTTTAATATTAAGTTTTGGAATAATTTGTTTGAGGGCATGGGAAAAAAATGAATTTTAGCAAGTTTATCATCCTCATATTGATAGTCCAACATAAAGGACCAATGAAATCCTAGAGGAGATGTTGAGAATGTATGTCACGGATAGGTCCACTTAATGAAATGATTATCTACACTTAGCTTAATTTTCCTACAATAATGGATATCATACTTTATGAAAAATGAGTCATTTTGAGGTGATGTATGGGAGACAGTGTAAAGTACCACTAAGTTGGGACCATCTTGAATATAGGATGATGTTAGGTCCAGATATGCTTAAATAAATGGAAGAGGTAGTTAAACAAGTAAAACAGAATTTGAAAACAGCTCAGGATTGATAAAATAGTTATGTAGATTTGAAGAGAAATCAAGAAGAATTTAGTGTGGGTGGTTGCATTTATATTAAGGTGAAACAAAAGAAGAGAACTTTTAGACATGATATCTATGTTAACCTATCACCTAGATATTTCAGACCCTTTGAAGTGTTAGTTAGAACTGAACCAGTGGATTATCAACTTGCTCTTAGAGCAAGCATAAAATTTCATAATGTTTTTCATATTTCCTTATTAAAGAAATATGTGCATGATACAACTCACATAATTGATTGAAATGTTGTACCAGTAGTATTGGAGGGAGAGTTCCTGGTATAAACTCTA
>JAXQQM020086568.1:0-29827 GCA_034641835.2 Pinus albicaulis
GCATTTATTTTCTTACCTCCAAAACAAAACATGCCCAACTTCAACGTAAGCTCAGCACATCAGTAATGCTTGCTCCAATACCAATGTTGCTCCAATAACAATTCTTGGGTGCTTCCTAGAGAAGCTCCTCCTTGAGTTCAATATAAAAATCCTTCATTCATTTCTTTCGTTATTAAATGAATATACACCACAAACTAATGCTATCAAAACTCATGAGAATGCTGGAAGGCATGTCACCATAGAATGTTTTGTTCTTGTGTCCCTTGCTGCTCGATGATCGTGATATGTGCTAGACTTCTTTCCATGATTTGATAACACATCTCGACATTCTCCAACATTTTCAACTAGAAGATACTTTGCACTAATCAGAGCAACCAAAACTTAATCCACACAAATTATAATGATGATAACGATGGGACTACTTCCTTGATGTATTTCTACCATACCACCACCATGATGCATACCATAATATTCCGATCCTAAGGATCGATATCATACCACTACTCCAATAATAACACTTGGGATGGATATTTGTAATGATATAATGATAATAAATTTTTTATTATTCATCCTTCTTAAAATAATTTTGTTTCATTATCAACGCTTGTAGTGATACAAAAAGTGTAATAATTCTCTTAGTTTCCAAGTTCATGGATGATGTTCCCTTTACCGCCATGGTTGCTTGTTGCTTTCTATTCTTCCATCAACCTGTTGGTTATTGAATTCTTCAGGTGTCCTTCTTCCTCTATGGTTCTCTGCCAAAGGAATTGTCCTTTCCCTTCCTTAACATTTAGATGTTCTTATTCCAAGCATCTCTTCTTTAACAACTATTATGGGGACCTTTTATGAACCTCTCTCCCCCTAGGATGTTTCTTCTTGTCTATCACTGACTGGTTATCCGCGTTGCTTCCTAGAGAAGCTCCCCCTAAGACTGTGATGGATTCAAAATGTCATTAAAGTAGAAGCCCCCCCCCTTTTTCTTCTTCTTCCATACTTTTTGGGGTTCCTCATAAAATCTTCATTTCTTTTTTATTCACAGTTTGTTCTAATTTGATTTTGTTCCATCATCTGTCTAGAGTCCTTTAATGTATATGGCAGCCTGTAGTCATTTTCTTTGTGTCCAATCTTGTGGCACACATAAAATCTTATTTTACCTAGGTACTTTTGATTTGATGTATAACATTTCGTGCTACTTCTTGAACATAATTTACATTGAACAAGTTTATGTCCAAATTCATTGCATGCATAACAATAGCCATGGAAATGATTTGTGTACATGGTGAAAGATTGTCCTTTACATTTTCTTGCTTGAGGGGGTATTCTCATTTGCTGCATCTTTTGCTGGTTAAACTTGATTTGATTTGTATTAAGATTTTCTGCTATATGTCCAGGTCTATGGTAGGTAAAACATGTAATAATTCTCACAGGAGGAAAGAACTTCCTTTGAGATAATTCGAAATTTTTCAATTCATCTTCTAGAACAATTGATCTTTTTACAACTACTTTCTTCTTCCTTCCATTCTTTGTCACTTGATGTTGTTTCTTGTTTCCGTTTGTTTCTTTACACATCAAGTTCTTGCCGACTTCTACTTCTGTGGATCCTTTCTGAGCTGCTTCATCATCCCTTTCAATGTCTTCCTTCTTTGAGTTCTCCATGGAGGAAATCTCATCTTCAAGCTGCTTACACAACCTACTCCTTTCTTCTATCAGTTTTCTAGCTGAAATAATCTCATATTGATGAGATTTATCATTTTCATTTATTACAGCTTTCACAAAAGTAATAGCTTTCTTATCCTCTACCTTCAACTTGCTAGATTCTCCTTCATATCCTATCCCAGCCTTTACAAGAGGATATCTTTTGTGCATTCAATGTCTTGTCCAATTTTTCAACACCTTTTAATTTCTAAATGTTCATTATTACATCAGTTTGAGCCTTTTCTAATTTCTTCCTCAGGGTTACCACTTCTTTTTCCAGCTTTCCACACTCCTGATTTTCTCCTTTATTTCCCTTTTCAGAAGGTCCTCTATTTTCCTTGATTCTTCTAGTTCAACTTCAATTTAATAAGTTCTTCTAAATTTGGTTCTGTTTTAGCATATTTCATAATTTCATATTGTATATCTCTCTCCTTGAGTTGGTTATTAATCATTCTTCCTAAACTCCTTGCTTCTTCAAGTCGTGCCTTCAGGCCAACAATTTCTTCCTTATCTTCATATTCTCTCTCATCACATATTTGCACCAGTGTCTTAAGGTATTTTTTTTCATTCTTCAATATTTCTATTTCAGTCAAGGCTATGTCAAGTTTGGTTTTTTCTTCAACTGTAATTTCTTCATGGTAATCACATCCATTCACCCTAGGATGTATCTCATTTGATTGACATTTTTCCTTTTGAAAGGAAATTTTCTTATTCTTCTTGTTTATCTTCTCCTTCTTGATAATGCAACCACTAGTGTCTCCTTCATGCATGAGATGCAATCTATTCCAGATTCCTTTTGCATAAGTTAAATCCATTATTGAATCAAGATCCTTGTTATGAATACTGTTATATATCACACATTTTGCCTTGGCATTCCACTATTTTTCTTGCAAAGAGGAAGATTATATGTAGTAACCATCACATACAAGCTTCCATACCTCACGTTCATAAGCCATTAAATCTATTTTAACCTTATGTCTCCAATCAGGAAAGTTGTTTGTACTTAAAATGGGTACAATTTGACAGTCCATGACTCAAGCAGATCTCCTTCAAGCTATTAGACTTACACCAAAGGAACCAGCTCTGATACCAATTGATGAACCCTTAGCTAAATGAGAGGGGGGGTGAATTAGTTTAGTACATTCATGGTCATTTAAAACTATTTTCTTTACACCCATTAAATACTTCATTTTATAAGCAGCTTAATACATAATGAATCAGTAAACTGAATGTGTGGACAACAAGTAACTAAGCAGATTAAAACATCATATCAACACATAATCATCAAGCACATAGACACTAGATATAAGTGGAAACCCATAAGGGAAAAAACCACATCTTATTATTGTTGTGATGCAAATCCAAGCTACAACTCCCTCTCACCACTGATTTTCTATGGGCTCCAACCTATAGGAGGCTACTACCTCAAATTCTACAAGCTACAACTTGCAAGGAAGCTCTAAATCCCATATATTTTCTATAGGATACAACCTTCAGGAGGGTCCTACCTCAACTTCTGCAAGCTACAAATTGAAAGGAAGCTCTGACTCCCATATATTTTCTTTAGGATACAACCCACAACAGGCTCCTACCTCAACTTCTGCAAGCTATAACTTGAAAGTAAGCTCCAACTCCCATATATTTTCTGCAAGCTACAACCCATAGGAGGCTCCTACCTCAACTTCTGCAAGCTACAACTTGAAAGGAAGCTCCAAGTCCCATATATTTTACGTAGGCTACAACCCACAGGAGGCTCCTACCTCACCCAACTCCAACTGGAAAATTATCAAGCTACAACTTGAAAGGAGACTACAATCCCCTCACTCAACATGAAACGAAAATGATGATTTACCTGGATATCAGCTCTGTTATACTCCTTCTCCATTGTTGCATCTTCACCCTTCATATCTACTTCATATCAGCTCTTGATAGGCACAACATCTCTATCCGCTCTCTATTATTCTTCCACTATCCAACCTTCTGCAGCTCTCTTACATTATTCCACTCTCTTCCATTCTACAACTTTCTAACATCTTTATCCACACTGATATTACATCTCTTATCCAAAGAATTCCCTAATTTTTTTCATTCTACAGGGAATATGAGGTGAACAGGCCTGACCCTATGCCTTCCACCCATTTGATTCCTCATTCTTCAGTTCAGGTTATTACATCAGAAATAATCATTACTGCACTCATGGTGTTTTTCGTATGCCTACAGAGACTTACCTTTGCATCACAAACAATATAAAATAATCAATGAATTTACATTTATAGTTACAACAAGTATATTTCATTCAGCCCTTTCAGCTCTTGGTTCATTATGTGTTTGTCCTTTCTATTGTTGTCACTATCTTTAATGTTTCTACAGTTATATCATAACAATTCTGCACAAACGCTTATTGCCTGACTCGACCCATCTAGCACATTTCCAATAGTGCCACCATATCTCCCTTTTCCCGACTCTGCCTCTTTTCCTCGTGCCCACAGTGTTCAGCCTTCACCTTTGTCTCAACACCCGACTCTGCCTAGAGTGTTGATGAGCCCGACTCGACCCATGGCGTCTATCTCCTTATTAATGCGACGTTCAGCTTACTCTGCCCTTTGCTCTATGTCAGGTCCCTTACCCGAGCCTTTCTACCCGCATTCATACTTTCTTCCATTATCAAGGCGTAACGGCTTTACTCTCTACACATAGTGTCAGGTCTTATTCTACCTTAGTCCTTCTACCATGTTAAGCCTTTTTTTTACGTTATAATCCTACTTTTCTCTCTAATGCGGTTTAACAAAGGGAAAACTCATACTCCCAGGCTTGAAATCCTTTAGGCTTCAGCGTAGAACTGCATAGCATCTTCTTCATTTTCTCACTTCGCACTTCGACGTTCTCATGTGTTTCTTTTTATGCATATTTCTTTGAAACCCCGATGCAATTTCTCAAAGGGAAACCTTATACATCCAGATTTGAAATCCTTCAGACTTTTTCTTTGAAACTAAATCGCATCTGGTACTCTTATCGCACTTTGCACTTCAGCATTTTAACATGATTCTTGAGCGCTTATCCTCCTAAGCTTTCGATGTGCGATATGCGATTGGGTGTTACAGTCAAACTTCAATTCCTTTAGATTTTAGCTTTGAAATATATCATGTTCGCTCCTCATATCACATCTCATAATTCTTATTGGTTCTACGTTATATTCACCGCTTCCAGATCCGATGCGATTTCTTCACAAAAAGGCCCTATTCTAGATTTGAAATCCTTTGCAATCTAACTCTTAAACTACATCGCATCCAGCCCTTATCGCATGTCGCAAGATTTAGTTCATAGCACTAAGAAGGTTCATCTTATCATATGCAATATGCGATCACATCACATCGCAAACCCCACTTCTTATCGCATCATAACTTAAAACAATTAAATTATGATAACTTAACATATAAATATAAAAATCATCGATACGATGTGTGCTGACAATATTATGCCCGAAAATAATCTAGATTGTCCATTCTCCTACTTTATTTTCGCTATATGATCTCGACCGTCAATCTTCGCTTCACTCTGCAGCACGATCTTGTCCATCTATTCTCCACTTCAATACTGCAATTTGATCTTAACCATCCATCTCTCAACATTTTTTTTCTGTGATAAGATTATGATCACCCATCTCAACATGCATATTAAGATTTATTTGTGATTTGTGGGGTCAAGTCCACGTCATCTGCCACGTCACTTGCCACTTCATCTGCCACGTCACTGTCACGTCATCTCCATGTCACTGCTACATCATCTCCTTCACTTTGCATTCACAATTTTTGTGTCTCTGTTGTTTTATGATACTCCTTCCGCTGCGATTTGTGATATGCGATTAGGCCTTCTATTGCGATTGTGATTTTCGATATCTCCACTGAACACTGTTCTGAACATGTTTTTTTGGAAATTTACCCAATTTTTCCCTCGGAACTGCACATGTTGCACGCACCTTCGTGCACTGTTATGAATGCAAACTAGCCCGAGTTGACCCACACTTTCACGAATTTCTCCATTTGTTGGATGAATTCGTTACTTGTCTTAACGCGTTCACGACTCTGCCCACTCCTGCATGACTCGACCCAACACATTCAGGACTTGATTCAATATGTTCACAACTTGACCTAAGCTTGTTTCCTTTGCTGCCTTTGCTACCTTTTCTATTTTTTTTCCTTTTCTCCTTTGTTTCCTTTGTTTCCTTTTCTCGTTGATAAATATTCTAATGTTGCTCCTTTCTATTTTACTGCTCCTCTCTACTCCTTTTCATTAATGATATTTCTGGTGTTGATCCATGCCTCTTTATTTCTCCTCTTCCTTGCTCCTTTGCCTCTAATGTTGCACCTTTTCCTCTCTTTTACTCTTTGCTACTCCTATGCCTCTCTTTTATGCTTCTCCACTTAAATTTTGCCTTCTTTGCCTTATTGCTCCTTTATACTCCAACTAATCCTGATCTTCTCATTTGTTCTCAATGATAATTCTGGTGCTGCTCATTTATGCTCCTTTATGCTCCTTTCCCATCAATGACAATATTTCCAACACTAAAGTGAAGGCCAAGAAATTCAAGCACAGGTTGGGCAGACACCCCGCAGTCAAAAGAGGAAAGAGCACTTATCACTTACCTTTTCACATCACTAATTGCATTACACTTACACTTTTGTTAACTTCACCTGCACCATTTCCCTCATTGTGATGTAAATGGGACCTACCCTCTCTGCCACGACACCTTCCACTCATCGCACATTGCACTTCACAAATCGCAACCTTCACCCCCCATTTCTCATAACAAAAAGCTCCTAATCGTGATTTTTGGGAGGCCCCACCTCCATCATGCCATGTCACCTTCCAGTGATCGCACATCGCACATCGCACATCATAAATGGTTCATTCTTGTTACCTGTCTTGATCCCCGACACCAGATTGTGATTTGCGATATGAATTTTACCTGTGATAATATTTGAATTTGTGATTTGCGATATCGCAAATAGAAATATTTACCCTTCGTTTCTCATAATAACAAACTCTTGAATTCCTTATTGTGATATGCGATATAATAATGGGCCCTTCCATGTCCTTTTTCCTACTTTTTTCAATGTTAACCAACCATCCCACTGTGTGTTAATGCCCCAAGCCTTACTTTTAGCTCTGTCATCTTCCACTCATCTCTATTCCCTATCACACATCTGACGGCTCATGATCTAGTTCGCCCCCCCCCCCCCCCGCGCTCCGGAACCCAGTCTCTGATTTTACAAATCAAACACAGCATGGGTTTTTGGCAGGACAAATGCAACTATGATATATTAATTTTTTCCAGGAACCCCCCATTAAAGAGCTAGGCACATGCAACATGACTGGCCATTTCGTAACAGTTAATGGAAATCATGAGAATAAGGGAGTGGAGGTTTTTAACGACAGGTGGAATCAAGTGATGGAAGCTAGACTACCCACCTGTTCATGACTAATCCTCGCCACCCCATTTGAAGCTTCCAGGATTTGGCCTCCATAGCCAACTATGTTATTCTTTTACTGTTTTATTATGATGTTTTGCTGTTGAAATCTTGATTACACCTTATTCTATTTTGATTTTTTGATTACTGGAGTGATTTCTCAATGCACGCTCTAAAATTTGGTTATGATATTTTTTATTTTCACATGTGTGGGTGGATCATGAAATTTTATTCCATCGTAAACCCTCAAGGAGAACTCTATATGTAGAGAGTTCAGAGATGAAATAAATGTTTTGAATTTTGGAGAATTTTTGTTGTCTTTGTGTATGACTGTGCTCATTATGCTCCGAGACACATATTTGGGAGAGTTTTTTTTAACATGATATGATATACAACATTGTTTATTTGGATTCCATATGGAGAAATGAGTAGTATGTATTTGTATTCTTGTGTTTATCAGTAATCTCCTGTTTATGTATAATATTATTTCAATGTTTTGCTGCTTTGATGACTCATGTAATGTAGTTGCTGGTGGTATGCTTTTTTATTCATGAATTCATGTATGAATAACGCTCATGTGTTAAAAATTTTGTGCCCATTAATTCGCACTCCACGAATTTGTATTGTTGGTCACATTCCACTTACGTCAACTTCCTCTGAGTTCACGGGAGATATATTCTTAAGAATTTAAAGCATGTCTCTCGCGGGTTCCTCCTCCATTCCTTCTCAGCATCTCTACATATTTTGAAAACCCCTACTCATTGTTTCGTACTTAGCCCATTTGAAAATCCACCGAGCCATAAAACCTCCTGAGCCCTCTTGCATTATAGGGTAATTCACATGAACCAAACTCCAAAGTCTTCATCATTCCTGAACCACCAAAATCAGTATCCTCTTAATCCATATTCTGTTAGAGGCACCCTTAAAATTTTCTACATCTAACCTATGATTTCATTATTTCCTAGGCACTGGTCTTTTGCAACTCAAGGTTGTCTCTAGGAGCAACAACAAGATGCAAGGAGAAATTTCTAGGCCTCCAAGAGGAGAGGGTTCTCCAGGAGGAGGAGGCCATGGAGATGGTAGGAACCACCATCCACTCCACCATCTACACCTTCCTCTTCATCATCTTCCACTACCACGACTTTTCAATCTATTCATACACATACTTCAAAAGGAGCTGGTAAAACACCCTTACTTAAACTTGATGTCAAATTTGAGCTACCGATGTATAATGGCGGAGTGAATGCAGAGAAGATGGATAATTTTATTTTTCAATTGGAGGTTTATTGCAGAATTCATAACCTTCAATATGATGACATAAATATTCAGTTGGCTTCCTTAAGAATGGAGGGTGCAACACTTGTATGGTGGGAAGCAAGGACACAAGATGAGATTAAAAACCACGGTAATATATCAATGTCTTGGAATAATTTTATTGCTACCATTAAAATTAAATTTTACCCTCTAGCTTACATGCAAAAATCCATTATGGACTGGAATAATTTTAGCCAATTGAAAGCTCAAAGTGTGCAAGATTACACTCATGAATTTAGGAGAAGAGCTCTTATTTTGGGTGTCAATTTATATTCTCAAGAAACTTTGTTAAAGCATATTAGTGGTTTGAACAACTATCTTAGATATACTATTATCATGTTCAATCCCACAAACTTGGATGAGGTTTGTGTTCAAGCCACACATCTAGAAGCAAGAGGGAAACATAGTGCAGATGAGAAAAGTGATAGTTTCCTTGAGTATGAAGGTAAAGGAAAGGGTAAGTTTAATGGAAGAGGAAAGAAAAATGGTTTTGTTAAAATAGAGAAAGAGAAACTCATATGTAAACATTGTTTTAAAAATGGCCATGATGAAGACCATTGTTGGCAACTCCATCCAAACAAACTTAAGAAAAAATATAAGGCGAAAACTTTTCAATCATTAAACATGACTTAGGTTCATATTCAAGAGATGAAACCAATATTACAACAATGCGTTTGAAATGTAAGAACATAGCAACCACTAGTTCTTCAATATTATCTAATGTAACTCAAGATGAAGATACAAGATTTAAACTCTTTCATATTAGAGTTGTTTCAAAACATACCAAAATAGACACACTATTTGATAGTGGTTCTCAAGCTAATTTGATTTTTGAAGACTTATTTAAGAGGATAAATCTTGAAACTGTTACACATCCACGACCCTATCCTTTAGGCTAGATATGCAAGAATGAAAACTTGCAAGTAACAATGAGGTGCATCCTAAGGTTTGCAATCAATTCAAACTTTCTTGACGAAGTTGAACTTGATGTAGTTCTGCTTGAGATTTCAGGTATTGTTATGGGAATCCCTTATCTTTATTATAGGAAATTAGTATTTCATCGCCATGAGAATAATTACCACTTGTTCAAGGATGGAATTGAGTACATAGTTAGAGCACATAAGAAGAAGAGAATTATGTCTCTTATACATGCAGGAGAAATGAAGAGAATAGTGAATGCAAGTCAAAAATTGGCTTTGCTAATGTTCAAGAATAGTGATGTTTTGAACAAGACCTTTAAAAAATATGCATCATATAAAAAAGTTCATTTCATTGAAGTTGCTAATTTTTGTAATAAGATGTTTTAGTGCTATAACATGTTTCCTTTGAAAAGAGGTAAACAAGATGTGAAAGATTCACAACAGTCCACATCAGTGTTGAAAAATGATGCAAACAAGATGCTGGTGTAAGAGAGTGTAAATGTCAAAGAGAAAACGCCAAAAAAATTGACAAAGAAGGAATAGGTTCCACAAGTGCTTGTTTTTGGTTTCAAAATGGTACATGGAAATGGCGTAAATACTTGGTCAAAATTTGATGTAAGTACAAGGAAAGACAAGCTAAAAATCATCATGTCGATAGTGTTCGAGGTGAGATAGTTTTCAAGTTTCCTTTGATTTATGACCGAGGTGGAAATAAGTTTGTTTCTTCAAGGATATTTTTTTGTTCTGCAAATTATGGGAAATTGCAGCATGACAGTTCTAATGAAATCGACTCCCTAAATCGAAGAAAAGAGAGATCAACACCTTAGAAATCAGACACTTCAATGGGGAAACCTCCTTTACATTACATAAATGAACAATTCTTGGATGATACAAATGACAAAACCTCCTTTTTGTATATAGCAGTCCATGGGGTCACAATATAATTCTAGTCGACCTAACAATAATAATGTAAGGGCGCAACAATAACAATAATGGGATTTTTTGGGGTACAATAATAACAATATGGAGACTATAGGGGTACAATAATAACAATAAGGGGTATAAACTAATAACAATAAGGGACTACACTAGTAATATAGGGACCTAACATGCCCCTCTCCTTCAAAAAGGCGTTGTCCTCAACACTTGAGTAACTTTGAATGCTTTGTTATAAAATTCTCATCATCCCATGTCGAATCTTCAGTGGGTAAGTTCTTCCACTTTATGAGATACTCTGAAATTGATTGATTTCATAGTTTTTGGGTTCTTGTTTCCGTGACTACTTAAGTTTCCAATATTTTTCCTTCCTCATCAAGTTCGGACAATATTGTTTGAACTGGAAGTTTGTCACCTATAACCTTCTTTAAGCACGAAACATGGAAAATTTGGTGCACTCAAGAAGAAGCAGGAAGCTCCAATTTGTATTCCATAGTACCCATATCTTGCAACACCTTGTAAGGACCATAGTACTTTGGTGATAATTTATTATCCTTCTTAGCTTGCTTGAGGGACATTTTTTTGTATGGTTGTAGCTGTAAAAATACCTAGTCTCCTACATCAAAACTTCTCTTGTTGCGAGGTTGATATGCCTATTGTTTCATTCATCTTTGTGCCAAATTTAGGCTATCCTTTAAGAGTTGGAGAAATTCTTGTTGATTCTTGATGTGATCTTCCACTGCTTGAACCTTAGAATTTTATCTTAAAGATGATGTCATGGATGGTGGATGATATCCATAAAGTGCCATAAATGGGGTCATTTTTGCTACAATATGGAAGGAAGTGTTATACCACCATTCATCTAGAGGTAACCACTTGAACCAATGTGTTTTTTTATCAAATACGAAAGAACAAAGATACCCTTCCAAATATATGTTCACTATCTTAGTTTGATCATCATATTGAGGATGATAAGATGAGAAATGAGCTAGTTGAGTACCCAAACAAGAAAATAATTTTGTCCAAAAAATTCCAGTGAAAATAGGATCTCTGCTGCTTACAATAATATTTGGGTTTCAATGTAGCTTTTGAATTGTTTCCACAAATGCAGTAGCAACTGTACTTGCTTTAAATGGGTGATATAATGAACAAAATTGTGCATACTTGGTAAGTCTACTTGAACTACCACCATGATGACACTCTTTCCTTCAGACTTAGGTAAACGTGTGTTCAAATCCATTGAAACCTCCTCCCAACATTGACTTGGAATGGATAAAGGTTGTAGCAAACCTGCGTTCTTAATTGTCTCAACTTTATTTTGCTGGAAAACCAAGAATTCTGCCACAAAATTTTGAATATCAGATTTAAGGCCATCCCAAAAAAATCTTTATTCACCTTGTGTTAGTTTTACAAAATTCTGAGTGTCCTCCTATGGGAGAGGTGTGCAATTCCAAAAGAATGTTTTGTTTTAGTTGGGAATTATTACAAAGATATAAGCGATATTTGTACCATAAGGAATCATTTTTCCAACTAAATGTATCATATGTACTGGGATATTACTGCAAATTTTTAATGATTTTCCACACTTCTTCATCATTCTTCCATTCCTCTCTTTCTTTGGTTATCCAATCTAGTTAGATAATAGAAATGGCACAAAGCAATGCTTCCACCTCCTCATCCTTTCTTGAGAGTGCATTTGCAATAACTTTTAGCTTCCCTTTTTTGTAGATGATTTCAAATTCATAACCCAACATCTTTGTGACCCATTTTTTTCACTCTTCTGGAAATAGTCTTTGTTCCAAAATTTATTTAAGACTATCATGATCATTTTTTTACCTTGAAGTGTCTTCCCATTAGGTAAGGTCGTTATTTATTTAGTGCATGTAGTATTGCCAACATTTCCTTCTCATAAATAGCTTTCTGTAAATACTTTCCTTTGACTGGACGACTTTCAAAATAAATGGGTCTTCCTTCTTGAATTAAAACAACATCAATTCCATTTTCTGAGGCATCAAATTCCACAATAAAGGTTTTTGTAAAGTTTGGCGTAGCTAAGACCGGTGCTAGGCACATTTCCTCTTTAAGATGTTCAAAGGCCTTAGTTGCTTCAGGAGTCCATGAAAATGCATATTTCTTCAATAATGTTGTTAGAGGTGTTGCTTTTCTCCCATAATTCTTAATAAACTTGTGATAATACCGTGTTAACCCGAGAAATCGTCTCAACTGCTTTATGGTTGTGGGGACTTTCCATTCCTTAATGGCTTTAATTTTTTTAGGGTCTACCTTAACACCCTCCTAAGATACAATATGACCCAAATATTCCACCTCTTGTACTCCAAAGAAACATTTGGAGTTTTTTGTATATAATTGTTTCTCCTCCAATAGTTTGAGCACCCTATCAACTTGTTGAACGTGATCCTTCCAAGACTTGCTATAGATTATTATATCATCAAAAAATATTAACACAAATTTTCTAAGGAAGGGTTTGAAAATGAAATTCATCAACCTTTGAAATGTAGAAGGTGCATTGGTAAGGCCAAAAGGCATGACCAAAAATTCATAATGACCCTCATGAGTTCGAAATGGTTTTTTTGGAATATCTTTAGTGTTCATTATAATTTGATGATATCCTGAATGGAGATCCAACTTGGTAAAATAAATTTCTCCAAGTAATTCATCCAATAATTAATCAATCACAGGAATGGGAAATTTAACATTAATATTCATCTTATTGAGCTCCCTATAATCTGGACACATATGCCATGCTCCATCCTTCTTGTGCACCAATACTACTGGAGCTGAGAAAGAGCTTTGACTAGGTTGAATTATACCAGCCTCTAACATTTCTGCAATCATGCGTTCAATTTCGCTCTTTTGGACATAAGAATATTTGTTAGTCCTGATTTTTGGAGAAACACTTCCTATAATAAAATGAATAGCATGATCATGATCACGAATAGGTGGGAGTCCTTTTGGAGTTACAAACACCTTGGAATGATTGTCCAAGATTTTTTGGAGATCGGGAGAAATAGATGATTTTGATGTTGGAACTTCAAGTGAGCATAATTGTGAAATTACACCTCGTTATCTTTTCAGAAGTTTTTTCATGACATTATACCTTATTATATTTCCTGTCTTCCCTGTGGTACCCCATAATCCAACTTCCTTTCCTTCTGAAAAAAAAATTCAAGAAAATTTCTTGAAAATTAAAAGCTACCATCCTTAAATATTGCAACCATTGTACTCCTAGTACAACATCAACACCTCTCATTAGAATGGAAAGAATTGGTCTATTCAATATATATTCCCCCATGGTTAGCTTGATATTATGGCATTTTCCAGAGAAATTTATATTTCCCCATTTACAATCATCACTTGACACTCTGGTGCTCGGTATAGGAAGAAATTCAATTCCTTGGCTACCTTACAATGAATAAAATTATGGGTACTACCCGAATCAATCAACATTATTACATTTGTCTTCTTGATATTTCCTTCTATCTTGAGAGTTTGAGGAGTGGTAATTCCTACCAATGCATTATAGGATATGGCCAGACTCATTTCTTATTTCTCTAGGGTTGGTTCCTGGTGTATATCCTCTTCTTTTGAAGTTTCTTGTTCATTTTCTTCCTCCTCTTCACAATCTATGTAAAATAATTTCTTCTCAGCACACTTATGACCTTTAGTGTATTTGATATCACAACTGTAGCAAATCCCTTTTGCTATTTTTTCTTCCAACTGTTGTGGTGTTAGCCTTTTAGGTTTGTGGAAGTCTAGGAGTATCAACACATCTATATTTATAGATGTGAGTGGTAGGCTTCTTTGTCGCCATAATTTTACTTTCAATTTTTCTTGCCAACCTGAATGCCTTCTCCAATGAATCAGTTCCCAAAGGCAAACCTCATGTTGGATGTTATCCTTTAAAGTCTGTATGAAGACATCAATCCTATGTTCCTCTGGAATATCAGTTACCTTTATATTCAATTTTTGGAAGTCCTCAATGTTCTCCACCATTGAACCCTTTTGTTTGATATTTATCAATTGGCTAAAGAAGGTGTTTCTCTTTGTATCCTCATAATTTTTTATCATTTCCTCTATAAAAATTGACTAAGTTACAATTTTTTTAAGACAGAAAATCCATCGATACCATACAAATGTATTTTGTTCTAAATATAAAGTTGCAATGTGTACCTTTTTGTGTTTTTTGACAATTATGGAGATAAAAATATTGTTCCATTTGTAGTATCCATGTTACGGGATCCTTGCCATCAAACATCCTCATATCGATCTTTGGAATATGGTGGGTCTTCAATCCAATATTAGAGTTTATGAAATGATTAAAATTTATTTTTTTCTCATCATGAGTTTTCTCTACTACATTTTCACCATTAGGAATCATTTCTTGTATCAACTTTGTCAAACCTTCCTTCAAACCTTCCATGTCTGCTTTTAGATCATTCTTCATGTCTTCCATGTTACCTTTCATTTTTTCGTCAATCTTAGCTTCCATGTCATCCATCTTAGCTTCCATGTCATCCATCTTAGCTTCCATGCCATCCATCTTAGCTTCCATTGAAACCATCCATCTTAGCTTCCATGCCTTTCTTCAAACCATCCATCTTAGCTTCTATACCTTTCTTCAAAACTTACATTTCATTTTTTGTTACTCTTTGCGAGAGCGAAATTTGGTGCACCTCGTCTTGTAATTTTGATATATCATGTTGCACTTCTTCCTCTTGATGAGTCATAGTAGAGTATATTGAGGGCTTAATGGGCATTGAATTGTTTTTAGGGGGGATTTTAGAACCCGATACTGATATTTATGCTTCAATATGCCCTTGGAATCACTTCAAACTGATTTTTCAAACAAGACTTATGCAATTTGAAAAAAAAATACATACCATTTTCTTGCTTTTGAGGAGCTCGATATTGAAACTGACGTTGCTTTGTAATTTTGTATCCTAGAGATTTTATCATTGGCCCTTTAGTATAATCTTCCTTCCAATGCCACAAATCTGACCTGATTTGGATTCTTCAAGACAAATTTATGCCCAATCTCCCACACTGACCTAATTATGGTCTGGTTTAGTAGAGAGAACTTGTATGGCATTCCACATGTCCATGTTTCCTCCTTCAACTCTAAAATTGATACACATGAAACTAAATTTCGTATGCTTTTAGCCAATTTTTACATAATTCTAATCTGATGCTCAGAGAGATAGTTATGATTATTTTCCCAAGGTCACCTCTTTGAGATGAAATTCGAGAGCCATCAAAAACCCTAACTTCCATAGATCATCTCTCTGAAAATATTTCGAACCAAGATTTGAAATTTTTACACGATTTTCCTCATCATTTCTTTGCAAATGGTTTTTTTTTTAGCTTCTAAAAATTCACAGAAAACAAGTTATAGAAACAATTCCATGATGACCTTTTTGAAACAGCGAAGCCCTAAAATCCAAATCTTTGATAAGAAATGCTATGAAACCAGCTCCCAAAATCGAAGAAAAGAGAGATCAATGCCTTAGAAATAAGCCACTTCAAGGGGGAAACTCATTTACATTACATAAATGAGAAATTCTTGGATGATACAAATGACAAAACCTCCTTTCTATATATGAGTCCATGGGATCACAATATAATCCTAGTCGACCTAATAATAATAATGTAAGGGCACAACAATAACAATGGTGGGATTTTATGAGGCACAATAATAACAATATGGGGACTACAAGGGTACAACAACAAAAATAAGGGGGCTACACTAACAACAATAATGGAATATACTCGTAATATAGGGACCTAACAACGGTATCTACAACAACAAGACAGGGTCTCCATAATCAAGAAAAAAGAATACTTTTTATGAAAAGCTCAGATTGTTGAAATTGGGAAAATTCCAAAGGATTGAGACTGGAAGGGTGAGGGAACTGTACCCTCATCCACATGTTCAGTATGAAAGAAATTTTGGGGTCCAAAAGGCTTCCAGTGGGGAGGAATGATCAAGTGCTCAGTTTTATGCTCAAAAATAAAATTTCTCATAATGGCTCGAAACCTGAAAAATCGTGTAGTGCTCTTCGTTCTGAATCCAGTGCACTTCGTTTCATGTGAAATGGAATTGGTATGCTCCCAGAAATGAGTTATGTATGTTTGCACAAACAAGAAAAAAATGATCACAGGAAGCCTAGTCAACAGTCCATACTACTGACCTGGCATGCTGACTGGGTAGGGTCAATGTTGGTCAATTTTCCATCAGGGAATGTGTGACTGCCAAGTGGCAGCATCTGATTGGTTTGAATTTGTGGTTATGTGGCAATTTCTTATTGGTTAAGAGTGGGCCAATTTAGGGAAGACATGTGGCTTGGCCTAGGGCCGCCACGTGCCCCCTTCACCACGGTGGTATAAAATTTTATTGTTCAAGACCGAAAGGGCCAGTTGGGGTCGAACACGGGACCTCCACCCTGCAAGTGCCACATGCCACCGCCACACCATACTTTGATTCTTAACTATATTACATTTGTGCATATATTTATGTATTCAAAGGTTTACCGACGGGGGGAGAGGGGGCTAGCCCCCAACACATTGAACCGAGACATGTGACCATGGTGAAGCAGGAAGGTGCTAACTCCTAAGTGCAGAGATTAAAACGGTTAAGTGCCATTTATTAACACTAATATTTATTTATTAATGTTAAACTAGATTTAAAAATAAGTGTGGGATTAAGCATTAAAATCTACTTAATTATTGTTAACTTCACTTAATTATATTAATCCGAATTAGTTTGGTGGTCCGCCAAATCCAGTGGAACTACCAGTTTTAGCGCCAGCTAACCGAATTTAGCTCCAGTTAGCTAAATTTAGGCTAGAAATTGTCGAAAATCTGGAGATGGTCATAAATTTTGGAGTTTTCGACCAAATCAGGAGCATAAAGAGGCTACATGACCATTTTTGGGCATTATGGACTCATTGGTATAGGTTTGAGGAGCATAAAAACATTATAAACACGTCATTTTGAAAATTTAAGCATAATATAGAGGCTCAAGCGATGGAAGTTAGACCAAGGAGATGTAGCCCATGAGGGGCGAACTCCTTCATCAAATTCCTATTTTGATGTGTTGTATGGTAATGTATTGTACTTTTATTTGTTGTTGTTCAACCTTTATTTTATGTTAAATTTTTCATAAAATTAACATGAAAAACACTAGTGAGACTCAATAACTTGCAAGAGAACTTGAACCCTTAAGCACATATAAGACATTGTTTACAAAATATGAAATAGGAATGAGAACAGAAACACTAACATACTTCATTCAGATCAACTGCTTACAAATTACTTCACATCCTTTACATTTTCATTAAAATATTCAAAGGAATATATCTAAAATTTCATGTGTTTTGAGAGAGAATTCTTCTTATGGAAAAGAGAATTATCTTTGTGATCCACTGAAATTCAAAGATAGATAGGTGGATGGACAGTAATGATCTCTTTCACTAAATCTAATGGATAGGTTATTTCAAGGCAAACAATGAAGGAGAAGTATATTACCTCTACATGATGGTTGTCTAACATATCCAAGCCTGGTGTAATTCCTAGCTTTATATCTCATCTTTGCAATTATATACGTACACACATATATAGCAAAATATTCCCTCCTCAAACCTAATTAACATATATATATATATATATATATATATATATATATATATATTCCTAGATCTAATCTAATCATCCAAATCTAGGATCAAATGTACCAAATCATAACATGAAATAACGTAAATCACACTATTTTGAGGTGAAGAAAATAACATATCTACATTAAATAAATATGGAAAGTACAATAATGTGATAATACCTTGAGATCATTTCAAGTGCTTTTTAGCTTTAGTCCCTTGAGCCCTCCTTAACCACTCGCCATGTATGGATGAATATGTAACACTCTAAAGATTGGGTGAGGGGTTTTCCTAGATCTAATTTGGCAACATGAAGATGTTATGAGCTCTATATTTGTTTCCCTCTTGATATTTCCTTCTTTTATAGAAACATGGAGGAGGATAGAGGATAAGTTCCAAGGCCTAGAATTTGATGAAAAGTGATCACAGGAAAATCCCATAGCTTGAACTAGATCATGACTATCCTAAATTGATCTAATCTCCTTGAAACTCTTTGAATATATAAAATTTTAGCGACAATCACTTTTTGTAAATGGGAAACTAGTGGTGAAGTCTTCTTTCTAGTTGGAAATGAAATTATCAATTGATCCTTTCTAATGTGTAGGGTTTTATCATGCATAAAATCAATATTTTTGCAAACATAAAAGTGTAACTTTCGCTTGATAACATTGGTAGGCTCTCTATAAGGCCCAGGGTGGAAAATAATAGTATAACATATGCCCTCTATGATCACCAAAACACGTTACATATAAACATAGTAGTGAAGAGGCAGTAGGAAGGAGCTCATCGATCATGGAACCAAAAGAATATAAAAAAAACTGTCAACTAATAATGCATATAGATCATCAATGAGTTGTTGTGATTTTTTAGTGTAGGGGTAGCATCGAATGTACTCTTGTAATATCCCAAAATGAAATAATGCATTTATACACAAACATAATATTTGAAACACAGTAATTGTACATAAATATTATGATCAACACAGATATAGACATAATAGGTGAGCCATTTTATTCATTGGAGATGGATTACAATTACAGCAATGTACAAAATAAGGTACTCTAGCCAAAGAGATGGCCTAGAATGACCCTAAAAGCATGCCACAACAAGCACTGTGTAACTGGTGAGCTACAGGAATCAATACTGTGATGTCCCTTTTGCTAATGATGTACATATAGCTGCTGAAAATGGAAATTCATATCTATGGAGCTCAGGAGTTCTGATGATGCCAAGATTCAAGATCTGGGCTCTATGATGGAAACCCAAGATAACCCAGAAAGGAAATTCTAGATCTATGAGATTGGAAATTTACCCTCTTGGGGTTTGATCCGTGGTCTGCTAGGTTATGCAGATCTAAAGATAGATTTTATTCAAATATGGTTGCAATATGTTATACAACTAGATCTAAGCTTGAAGGGTTGATCCCTTCACTAGATCCTCAAGCTAGAAGCTCAATATCTAGCTCCTTAATCCTCCTTTGAATATTGCAGCTGCTACTACACAACTGCTCACAAAAAATGTGTTTTCCAGGATGGAGGCTCTCTAGCCTACTACTAAGATATTCAAATTAGCTCTATAATTATGGAAATAATGAATTCAATGTGAAGGAATGGTCCTCCACTGGATTACTAGTGGAAATTCTAGCAACTTCCCTTCTCCCTTGGATCTACAAGAATGGACTGCGCAATTCCTGATGGAAATGTTTCTGATGGGAGATGGAATGATGCCTAATATAGATCTAAAAAACTGGAAGCTTGATATTGAAGCTCAAGGTGATAGGATGAATCCTTCACTGGTTTCTCAACTGAAATATTGAAGGACAACCTCCTCCTCTCAAACCCTGATGCAGAAATGAATTATTTCTGAAGATGTATGGGCTGAAAAAAGTAGGAACAATATGGAACCAATGCCTAACGATTAATAAACTCAATAGGAAACCTTCCCAAAGTAGGCACTCAAAGTCCCCCGTGGGCAAGGGTGGGGTTTTCGCTTGGAAACACCCTGGGCTAAACAACACTGCAAACTTAGCTAAACAACTCAAGCATGCTTGGAATTTCAAATGAAAATTTGATATCTAAACATATCACACATAAATAATAATCTAAAGCCTACCTCCAATGTTTCCTTCATCTTCTTTATATACAAATTGAGCCTTCCCATGCCTTGGTCCACCTCATAACTGTGTTGTACATGTGGACATAGGTCTTCATGATGACTTCGTTGTCTCTCCATTATCCCCATCATGTGTGAATGTAATGATCACCCTCTCCATCATGTGTGCATTAATGCACTAATTCCTCCATCATCTCATCATGAATGTTCTATGATCTTACATTTTTTTCCTTTCATGATCTTAGTTGATTGCTTTAACCTTCATGATATTTCTCATTAATGAGACATGATCTCCACTCCTTTCATATTAAGTGGTTGCTCCCCTACTCCATTGTGTAGATATAGATCTGAAATATCCACATACACACATCAAAAGTGGATTTTATTTATCTTTGGGGTTTTTGGGTCCCTCCACCCTCTTATTTACTTAATTAATTATGAAAATTAAGAACTATAATATTCCAATTATCTTGTGGAAAAATTGGTAATATTACAGTCCTCCCCGGAAAAATGTTGCTTGTCCTCAAGCAACTACAAAAGTGGATGTTGCAGCAAACATCCTCCCTTCAAATGGCATCCTCATATGGAAGGCCTTCCCATTGGTCACAATGTGTCATTCATGTCTAGCTCCAAAGTTGCCTCTCTAGAATGTCTAGAATGGCCTCCAACTGAAACGTTAGATACCCATCCTCATCAATGAATCTCCAAGTGGCAACCATATGATGACCAAAGATCTCCTCTACACATGAGATACATAAAATGAAGTGGTTCATTCCCAAATTGGAATGTACCGACTCATGAACTATCTCTTTGACCCATGATACATAGAGTATATTTCATCTATAAATGCTCTCAAAATTAGCCCTGTTTTCCATGTAGGAATCAAACAACACATCGACATAGTGAAAAACAATAAGTAGATACATATGGGAAAACGTGAGCAATGTCAAACCATATTTTCCTAATAACAAACAACGCAGCAAAGCCTTCTACTTCCATGCTAGATCATCTTGAAAACAAACAAGAGATCCATACTCTCTGAAAAGAAGCCACCGCAACAATGCTTCTTGTTGCCATGCCAAATCTGCATCAATATAAGTATGAGAGCCATACTCTCTCAATAGAAGCCACCGCATCAATGCCTCTTTCTGCCATACCACATCATCATTGTACCAAATGTAGTGTCCATATTCCCTCAAGAGAAGCCACCTTAATAAGGCATCTTGTTGCCCCATCACATCATCATTATAACAAGTACAATGACCATAATCCCCCAACAGAAGCCAACATTGTAAGGCCTCCTATTTCCATCCTCCATCAATGCCATGCAATATTTGGGAAGAATTCAGTCCATACTCTCCTAGTAGTAACCACAGAAACAAGGATTCTTGTTGCCTCCTTACATCATCATGATGCAAGTCATGGAGCAACAATATAGGAATGGACATGTGAAATGTCTCATCAACAAAATACAAACAAGCTCCCTTATGCCACATCATGTGAGAGTTATGCTTTCTCCCAAACCCAAGTACATACATGAACATGAGATACATCCCAAACAGAAATACATGTAAAGACATGAGACATATCCCAAACAAGATTAAATAAAAGGACATAAGATATATCATGTGATTTCCAAACTCTCTCATCAACAACCAAATCGACCATGCCTTTTTCTTCTGCATTCTTTTAGGGATGTGCAAGGCATGAATCAGAAAAATTGGAACAATTGGGTGGTAACCATACTCACCCAAGAGAAACCAGCGCAGCCATGCTTCTTCCTGGCCTCTATCATATATTTTCAAGTGGTTTGGAAACCCCTTACTCCACATCATAAACCATTCATCCCAATGTGGGTGATGGATCGCATTCTACATAAACTTGGTATCCTCCCATTGTAGGGCACCAACCTCCTCAAACTGTTGAAGAAATTTTCACTCCATGATATTTTGAAGTGCACCTCTAATGAGATCTCCCCATGAGATTCTATTTTCACCAATGGCCCTCAAAAACCAGTGAGGTTCTAGATTTGATGCTGGTAGAAGTTTCTCTTTGAGATGTGAGATTCTCATTAAGAAAGTGTCATCTAGAAAGGAGAAAATATTCCTCATCTCAAGATGCCTACCATCTATCATCTTTACCTCCATTGCTTCATGAGTGAAGCTACCTTCAGAATGCTCCAAGAATAATGGGGCCCTCTTATCATTACTACTACTAACTGACAACATTGTACATCTGCATGGTGATACATATGTTGTCTCATGGCAAGGCATAATGTTGAACTCATAGCCAGCTATTGTACATAGGATCATGCTCATCCCATCTTCTGAAACTCTACACTTCAACTCAAAGGGTTGAATGCAGCTCAACAATGATGAACTAGGATATCTCTTCATCACCTCCTTGATCAACTCAAGGGTCCTCTACGAAGTGATATGTTATTGTTCCAAATCAGCATGTTGTTCTAATCCTTGGTCATGCAATGGCCCTGATGGCATGTTCTCACAAATTTCAATTAGAGGTACTGAAACAATATGAGATGAAAGTACATGCATACCTTGGATAAACTGATGTGTGGTAACCTCTTGCAAGACCACAAGAGTTACTCCAGCCGATACAATGGTCTCTCCAACTATTGGTAAGAGTGATGGTTGATCTTCTATCAATATATCAGCACTGGAATCTACCTCCTCTTCCTCATGCATCTCCTGAATCATGCATGGGACTCTATATTGCAAGAGCTGAAGACAATCTTGCAAAGATGCAAGTGTCTCTTCTCCAGATACAAGTGATTTTGCAGCTGGTGGTGAATGTAGTGACTCTTTTTCCAAAATGACAAGAATAACATCCTCCTTTGATTCCTTAGGAAATTTCTCTTTGTGACATATCTTTGGTTTTCTCATATAAAACTTCTTTCTCAACTTGTGAAATAAATCTAAATATTTAGTCACCTTTCCATGCTCCATGTGACCAAACCACCAATCATTGGCGTCACCATGAAGATGAAGTGTTGCAATCAACAACCTCTCTTTCAGCTACAGGATGTAGTCTGAAGAATGCATCTAACTCTTTCCTCCAAGCCTTTAAAATGCTTGAGGAAGATCCATCAAATGTGGGAAAATAGAATCTATTGTGCCTCTTTCTTTTGTTGCTACTATAGGATCTTCTTTCTTCTTTGATTTTGAATAATTGTTGGAGATTTAGATTCTCCTTGAATGCTCTAAACTGTGCTTTGTACTCTTCAAGATATAAGCTGAAAGTCTCATGAGTCTCAGGTTCCATGTTTCTTCTTTCTTCATGACTATACCATTCACCTTCTTCAAATAAATTGGGCATAGTAGATCTATCAGGAGATCTATGATTCTCCAGTTTTATTTTTTGCTGATAGGACATGCTTGGACTTTCCTCATCCAATCTTCTTCTTGCATCCTTCCTTTGCCTCTCTCTCTTAATTTGATTGACCTCCTTGGAGAGATATTGCAAGGATCTAAAGAGAAGAGTGGAAAAACTACAATCCTCCTTCATGATAGATCTCTTCTATCTCCTTCTTCTTTTGATGCAAAAGATGAAGTGTCCACAAGCTGAGCCAAAGATCATGCTCTGATACCACTGTAATATCCCAAAATGGAATAATGCATTGATACACAAACATAATATTTGAAACATAGTAAATATACATAAATATTATGATCAACACGGATATAGACATAATAGGTGAGCCATTTTATTCATTGGAAATGGATTACGGTTACAACAGTGTACAAAATAAGGTACTCTAGCCAAAAAGATGGCCTAGAATGACCCTGAAAACATGCCACAACAAGCACTGCGTAACTGGTGAGCTACAGGAAGCAATACTATGTTGTCCCTTTTGCTAATGATGTACATATAGCTACTGAAAAGGGAAATGTAGATCTATGGAGCTCAGGAGCTCTAATGATGCCAAGATTTAGGATCTGGGCTCTATGATGGCAACCCAAGATAACCTAGAAAGGAAATTATAGATCTATGAGATTGGAAATTTACCCTCTTGGGGCTTGATCTGTGGTCTGCTGGGTTATGTAGATCTAAAGCTAGATCTGATCCAAATATGGCTGCAATATGTTATAAAACCAGATCTAAGATTGAAGGGTTGATCCATTCACTAGATCCTCAAGCTAGAAGCTCAAGATCTAGCTCCTCAATTGTCCTCTGAATATTGTAGCTGCTGCTACACAACTGCTCACAAAAAACTGCCCTGTCAAGGATGGAGGCTCTCTAACCTACTACTAAGATATGCAAATCAGCTCCGGAATGATGGAAATAATGAATACAATGTGAAGGAATGGTCCTCCACTGGATTACTAGTTGAAATGATAGGAACTTCCCTTCTCCCTTGGATCTACAAGAATGGATTGCGCAATTCCTTATGGAAATGTTGTTGTTGGGAGATAAATGATAGATGGCCTGATGCCTATTATAGATCTGAAGCATTGGAAGTCTGATCTTGAAGCTCAAGGTGATAGGATGAATCCTTCACTGGTTCCTCAACTGAAATATTGAAGGAAAACCTCCTCATTTCAAACCATGATGTAGAAATGCATTATTTATGAAGATGTATGGGCTGCAGAAAGTAGGAAAAATATGCCACCAATTCCTGATGATGAACAAGATCAATAGGAAACATTCCCAGAGTAGGCACTCAAAGTCCCTCGTGGGTAAGGGTGGGATTTCAGCTCGGAAACACCATGTGCTAAACAACGCTGCAAACCTAGCTAAACAACTCAAGCATGCTTAGAATGTCAAATGAAAAATCCAGATCTAAAAATATCACACATCAATAATAATCTAAATCCTGCCTCCAATGTTGCCTTAATCTTCTTTATATACAAAGTGAGCCTTCCCATGCCTTGGCCCACCTCATAACTGTGTTGTACATGTGGACATAGGTCTCCATGTTGATTGTGCTTTCTCTTCACGATCTCCATCATGTGTGAATGTAATGATCACCCTCTCCATCATGCATGCATTAATGCACTACTTGCTCCATCATCTCATCATGAATGCTCTATGATCTTACATTTGATTCCTTCCATGATGTAATATTCCCAAATTTTCACCTGATATTTGGAATATTAGAGTTCTTAAATTTCTTAATGAATTAAGTAAATAAAAGGGTGGAGGGACCCACAATCCTCAGTATGAATAAATATCCACTTTTTGTGTGTGAATGTGGAATAATTAAGCCTAGATCTACATAATGAGGTAGTTGAGAAACTACTAATGTGAATGGAATTGGAGATTGTGTCTCATTAATTGAGATAGATCATGGATGTTGATGCAGTCAACTAAGATCTTGAAGATGTCAAATAGAATATCATGGAACATTCATGATAAAGTGATGGAGGATGTTGTGCAATTAAAGCACACATGATGGAGAGGGTGTACATTGCACCTAGACATGATGGTTGATTTGGTTAAACAACACAATCAAACTTTTAGGATCTTGTCCACATGCACAGTGCAATCTAGATGAGGGCCAAGGCATAGGAAGGCTCAAACATTATATAAAGAAGATGAAGGCAAGGATGAAGGTATGATGGTGATTCTTGATGTTAAGGATATTCTCAGATCTGGAATTTTCATGTGACATTCCATTGCTTTCTTGGGCTGTTTAGCAGAGATTGCAAGTGTTGTTTAGAACAGGGTGTTCCTAATCGGGAATCCCACCTCTTTCTTAGAGTAGCTCTAGAAAGAGTATTGTACTTCATTTTAAATCAGGCATTGGTGCCACATATCTTTTCCTACTTTCTGCAAAACATTCATATTCAGAAATTGTAGATTTCTGAAGATCAATTTGGAAGGTGGAAGTTGTCTTCAATACTTTAGTTGGAGAACTGGTGAGGGTTTATTCCTATCACCTTGGGCTTATAGATCAGCATTCCCAGAGCTTCATTTCAGATCTGGCATCGAGCCAAAATGTATTGACCTCCTAGCAGTAGTATCTCCTTCAGGAATTACATTGTCCAATTGGCAGATCCAAAAGGAGGAAGGAAGTTTCTAGCACTTCAGCTAGTAATCCTGTGAGGGATCATCCCCTCACATTTCCATCAGTCTTTCCATAAGCCTGGAGTTTATTGCATCATTTTTCAGCGGGCATAATTCCTCTCTTTCCCTCACAACGCAGTTTTTACTGGTAGTTGTGTTGCAGCAGCTGTAATCAATATTGAAGGATTGAGAAGCTAGATCTAGAGCTTCTAGGTTGTAGATCTGAAAAAGGGATCAACCCTTCAAGCTTAGATATAATATTGCAACATATTTCAGCCATATATCTAACAGATCTAGCTTCAAATCTGTATTTCCCAGCAGATCAAGGATCAAATCCTAGGAGGGTGATTTTCCAAGGTTGTAGATCTGGAAAATCCTTTCTGGGTTATCTTGGGAATCATCACATTGGATGGATCTTGAATATTGGCATCATCTTAGCTCTAGATTTGATTAGATCTACATTTTCCTTTTTAGACTGCAATCATATATTCATATTCTGTTGAAGGGACAGCGCAATATTTACTTCAATGGCTCTCCAGTTATGCAGTGCCTAGTGTGGCATGTTTTCTGGGTGATTCTAGGCCATCTCTTTGGCTAGATCTCCTAATATTTTGTACATTGTGTAACTGAATCTTCTCCAATGGCTCAAATTCTCTGTAAATTCTCATGTTGTATTAATATTTATTTTTTATCTTGCTACAGTTCTTATATTGTGTTTAAGTATTACTACATTCTCCCTTTTGGGATATTACAGTGGTATCAGAGCATGATCTTTGGCTCAGCTTGTGGACACTTCATCTTTTACATCAAAATAAGAAGCAGGTAGTTGAGATCTATCATGGAGGAGGAAAATTATGCCACTCATTTCTTTAGATACATGCAAGATATCTCCAAGGAGGTCTATCAAATGAAGAGAGAAAGGCAGAAAGAAGTTCCAAGAAGAAGATTTCATGAGGAAGGCCCAAGAAATTCCTATCAACAAAGAAGAAAACCGGAGAATCCTAGATCTCCTCATAGATCCACTATTCCTGCTTTATTTGGAGAAGGTGAAAGGTGTATAAATGAAGAAAGGAATGAACCTGAGACTCATGAGAC
Organism: Pinus albicaulis; assembly: GCA_034641835.2. Classification (NCBI taxonomy): domain Eukaryota; kingdom Viridiplantae; phylum Streptophyta; class Pinopsida; order Pinales; family Pinaceae; genus Pinus; species Pinus albicaulis. The sequence continues at coordinate 27,238 of JAXQQM020086568.1, forward strand.
TCTCAGCCTATATCTTGATGAGTACAAAGCATAGTCTAGAGCATTCAAGGAGAAGCTAACTCTCCAACAATTCTTCAAAATCAAAGAAGAAAGAGGATCCTATAGCAGCAATAGAAGAAAGAGGCATAACAGATTCTATTTGCCTACATTTGATGGATGTTCCTCAAGCATTGTTAAGGCTTGGAGGAGAGATTTAGGTGCATTTTTCAGGATACATCCTGTAGCTGAAGGAGAGGTTGTTCAAATTGCAGCATTTCATCTTTTAGATGAAGCCAATGATTGGTGGTTTGGTCACATGGAGCATGAAAAGGTGACTAAATATTTAGATTTCTTTCACAAGTTGAGGAAGGAATTTGATGTGAGAAAACCAGAGATGTGTCACAAAGTGACACTCCCTAAAGAAGCAAAGGAGAATGTAAATCTTGTCACTCTGGACAAGAAGTCACTACATTCACCACCAGTTACAGAAGTACTTGCATCCATAGAAGAGACACTTGTATTTTTTCAAGATAGTCTTGAGCCCTTAACATATAGAGTGCCATGCATGATTCAAGAGATGCATGAGGGAGAGGAGGAAGACTCCAATGCTGGTACACTTGGAGAAGAGCAGCTATCACTCTTACTAGTAGATGGAGGCACTATTGTTCCAAGTGGAGGAACTCTTGTGTTCTGGAAAGAGGTTCCCACACATCAGTTGATCCAAGGTATGCATAAACTTTCATCACATATTTTTTTAGTAGATCTTATTGAAACTTATGAGGACATTCCATCAGGGCCAATGCATAACCAAGGGTTAGAACAAAATGCTTATTTGAAGTAGCAACATGTCACAACGTAGAGGACCCTTGATCTAATCAAGGAGGAGATTAATAACTATCCCAGTTCATCATTGTTGAGCTATATTTAACCCTTTGATTTGAAGTGTAGAGTTTCAGAAAATGGGATGAGTAAGATCATATGCATAGTAGATGGTTATGAGATCAGTGTTGTGCCTTACTTTGAGACAGTACATGTATTACCCTGCAAATCTACAGTGTTGTCACTTAGTAGCTGTGAAAATGAAGAGGCCCCATCATTCTTGGAGCATTATGAAGGTATCTTCACTCATGAATCAATGGAGGTAAAGATGATAAATGGTAGACATCTTGAGATGAGGAACCTTTTCTCCTTTCTAGATGACCCTTTCTCAATGAGCACCTCAAAGCTCAAAGAGAAACTTCTACCTGCAGTAGATCCAAAAATTCATTGGTTTTGGAGGGCCTTTGGTGAAAAGATAATCTCATTAAGAGATCTCATTGGAGGTGCACTTCAACATTTCATGAAGTGCAAAGTTCTTCATCAGTTTGGGGAAGATTGTATTCTAAAAAGGGAGGATACCATGATTATGTAGCACATCACTCATCTTCCATATTGGGGTGAGTGGGTGAGGATGGTTAGCAAGGGGTTACATGACCACTTTAAAATTTACGATATGGGCCAACTATCTTGGTTACGTTGGTTTCCCTTGGGAGATTCTTGTCACTACCCAAACGCTCCTATTTCTTTGATCCATGCCTTGAGGAACACTTATGAAATGAAGAAGGATGCATGGCTGCGCTGGATGCTCTTGGGTGAGTATGGTTACCACCCAATAGCTCATAATTTTCTTATTCCTGCCTTGTGTATGAATGATAGAATGCAGCAAAAGAAGGCACGTTCACTTTGGTTGTCCTTGAGAGGGATTGGCCACCACATGACATCTCCTATGTCTATGTGTTTTGTATTGGGTAAAGCTTGGCATGATGCTCTCGTGATGTGCATTGATGATGTTTATTTGTATTGGGCTGATGTGAAATTCCATATGTCCATTAGTACGTTTCTGCTTCATGATGCACATGAGAAGGAGAGAAAGAATCAAGATCTCTTGTTGCTTTGGTTGCTTTTGGGGGAGTTTGGCTTGTCCATCTTACATGGAGGAGATGGAGGATGGTAGAAAAGGGCCTTACTCTAGTGGTTACTATTAGGAGAGTATGGTTTGACATCTTTGTCTACCCATATAGCTCCTTTTCTTCTTCTTTTGCATAACATTTGAATGATGCTTGGCTCCAACAAGGCTAACAGGGCTAAGGATGAGAGCATATCGATGTTCGACCAAACTCATAAAGCAGGGGATGAAGAGATGTATTGTGAGATGGAGCTTTTCCTTTGTGGAAAGAGCCACTTTATTTTATGTATCTCATGTATTAATGATGATGTTGGACATCATATGGTTGTCACTTGGTACTTCATGGTGGAAGGAGGACATCTAACCATGCAGTTGGAAGTCATTCTATACCTTTTTGAAAGACAAATTTGGAACCAAACATACATAAAACATTGTAGCGAATGGAGGAAGCCTTCCTTATGTGGATGTTGCTGGGCCTGAATTGAGGTACGTTTTCACCCTATAATCACTTCAAATTATGTCGCAATTTGGGAAATTCTTCCTAATCTGAACAATAAATAATTAAAATATTTATGAAAACTAGAGAAATAGGAATAATGACAAAAAGAATGTTTTTATAATAGGAAATTGACTTATTGTATCTCTATATGCAGGAAGGTAGAGTAG
>JAXQQM020093330.1:0-107673 GCA_034641835.2 Pinus albicaulis
TCTCTTGAAACATTTTGACAAATTCCTCCTTTGAGAGTGGCTTATGATAAACTTTCAATCTGTGGCCATTCACAATAAGAGGAGTTTGAAACTCATCAATGGTCTTGATTCTTACCGCTCCATTGCTAAAGATCTTGTCAATCTCATATGGCCCAAGCCAATGAGTCTGAAATTTTCCTTGAAAATATTTAAACTCGGAATCAAATAACAATGCCAAATCTCCTTCTTGAAACTTCTTCTCTTTGATGTACTTGTCATGCCATTTAGCTCTTTGATATTGAACTAGATCAGTTCTTAAAATTGCTTCTTGTCTGATCTCATCTAGCTCGTTCAACCGCTCCATTCTATGCTTTTGGGCTTCTGATAAGTCCATCCCCAACTGAACTGCTATCTTGAAGGTCTTGACTTGGAACTCAATGGGGAGCAGGACTTCCTTCCCATAAACAAGTTCATAGGGAGAATGTCCTGTTGTATTTCTCCATGTAGTTCTGTAGGCCCACAAGGCTTCGGGAAGCCTTTCTGCCCAATCTCTTCTATGTAGATGAACAGTTTTGGTGATGATACTTTCAAGAACTTTGTTTGTAGACTCCACTTGACCATTTGCTTGCGGATGGTAAGGAGTAGATCTTCTGTGCTTGATTTTTTATTCTTCCATCAATTTCTCCACCAAGTTGGATGTGAATTGGCTTCCTTGATTTGTCACAATTTCTCTTGGAACACCAAAGCGAGTAAAAATATCCTCATAAAGAAAATGAACAACTGAATTTTCAGTAGCAGATACTAATGCTTTGGCTTCTACACATTTAGTAACATAATCAGTACAAACCAATATATACTTCTTTTGCTTAGATGGTGGATTAATAGGTCCAATGAAATCTAAAGCCCATTTTTCAAAGGGTTCAATGAGTACCTGTGTTTGCAATGGCATTTCATTTGAAAAGGTAGGTTTCCCTACTCTTTGGCAGCTGTCACACCTTTTGACATATTGTTTTGCATCTTTGAAGAGGGAAGGCCAATAATATCCTAAAGAGAGGATTTTATAGGCCGTCCTTTTGTCTGCAAAGTGTCCGCCGCATGGTTCATCATGACATGCCTTAAGAATATCAGGCATTTCATCTTCCCTGACACATCTTCTGATCACAAGATCTGGCCCTGTTTTAAACAATTCGTTAGACATCCATGAATATTTTGAACTCTCCTGAATAATTTTTCGTTTTTCACTTGGAAATAAATGTGACGGCAGTTTCCCTGTAACCAAATAGTTAGCAATATCTACATACCAAGGAGTCTTAATAGTTACTGCAAACAAGTATTCATCAGGAAACTTATCCTCTACAAGAGAATCTTCTTTAGTATTCTGAATCCTAGACAAGAAATCAGCTACTGTATTCTGTTTTCCTGGTCTATCCAACACAGTAATATTGAATTCTTGCAAAAGTAAAAGCCATCTTGTCACTCTACCATTAGTAACAGGTTTTTTCATTAAATATCTAATTGCAGAATGGTCAGTATGAATAAAAGTTTCATAGCCTGTTATGTAATGTCTAAACTTATTAATTGCATGAACAATAGCTAAAAACTCTTTTTCAGTCACAGTATAGTTCAACTCTGTGGGAATCAAATTTTTACTGGTATAATAAATGGCATAAGGAACTAAATCTTTTTGACCCAACACAGCTCCTAGAGCTGTATCTGAAGCATCCGTAGAAATATGGAAAGGGAGTTTCCAATTTGGTCCTCTCAAGATAGGTGCTTCGGATATTCTTGTTTTCAAAGTTTCAAAAGCTGATTGACAATCAGGATCCCATTTGAATTCACAATCTTTTGTAAGCAATTTGAAGAGTGGAGATGCTATTTTAGTGAAGTTTTCTATAAATCTTCTATAGTAACCAGTAAATCCTAGAAAACTTCTAACATCTCTTTGACAATTTGGAATAGGCAACTTGGAGATGACTTCAACTTTGATCTATCAACCTTAATTCCATCTCCTGAAATATGATGTCCTAAAAAAATCCCTTCAATAAACATCATAAAGCATTTTTCATGGCTTAATGAAAGGTTTGTTTCTTTACATCTTATAAGAACTTTTTCCAAATTTTCTAATGCCTCTTCAAATGAATTACCATAAGCTGTAAAATCATCCATATAAACCTCTACACAATCATGGATTAGATCGGAAAAAATTCCTAGTACTTCTCTTTGGAATGTTGCAGGTGCATTACATAACCCAAAAGGAAGCACTCGGTAGGCAAAATTTCCCCATGGACAAGTAAATGTGGTCTTATCTTGATCTTCAGGTGCTACCTGAATTTGATTATAACCACTAAAACCATCCAAAAATGAAAAGTACTTTTTACCTGCTAATGTATCTAATACCTGATCGATAAAAGGCAAAGGAAAGTGATCCTTCAAAGTTGCTTTGTTCAATTCCATGTAATCAATGCATACCCTCCATTTACCATTCTTTTTAGGTACTATAACCAAAGGATAAACCCATCGGCTATCTGAAATTGGATAAATGAAGTTTACATTGAGAAGTTTTTGGAGCTCTTCTTTCACTATCTCCCTAAGATTTGGATTCATCCTTCTTTGAGGTTGTCTGATTGGTCTACTGTTTTCCTCGATATAGATATGATGGATGCAAGTCTTAGGATCAATACCCTTCATGTCAGTATACTCCCATGCAAATGCAGTAGAATGTTTTTGCAAGATTTTGGTTAGTCCTTCTTGTTGTGACTTTTCCAAATGTTTGTTGATATTCAATGTTTTTCCTGGAAAAATCTCAATAGTAGAACTACCAAACTCTTCCATAGAGTAAAGAGACATTTGTATTGATGATAAATATTCTATGTCAGATTCCAACTGAAATTGTGTGGGGTCATATTCTGAAGATGTCTCAAAATTTTCTAATGTGTTCAGAATTTGACTATCCTCACTAATTTCCGAAATGGTAAAGATAGGTTGTATAATGTCCTCATCATCGACCCATTCATTGTCTCCTACTTCTGTGATTGCTTTTGCTGGAGGATACAAATTGAATTTCTTTGTCGAATTACCATTAGAAATGTACATGTCCCCGGATCTACAACTAATAAAAGCATCAGCTGTGGCTAGCCAAGGTCTTCCTAAGATAAGTGGGTGCCCTCCTAGATTACTCTTGGGAGTCAAAATCATAAAATCTACTGGATATTCCCAAGAATCTAAGGAGACTGAAATATCTTCTAATACACCATCTGGTTTAATAATTGATCGATCTGCAAGTTGCAGTCAAGTAGGTGTAAAAAGAAGGTTAGGAAGTTTTAGCTGTTCCATAGTCTGTCTACTCATAATGTTGATAGCAGCCCCTAAGTCAATCAATGTGTTTGGAATTTCTATCCCATTTATATGTGTCTTGAAAATTGGACTTCCTGGATCTACATACTTCGGCATGGTAATTTTTCCCATCATAATATCTGCAATCTTTCCTACCAGGTGGATTCTTCTTGTGTCTTTTAGTTTCCTTCCTGGTCTTTTGAAACTCAACTCCTTTATGGTTTTTGCTAGAATAGGAATCTCTCGAATAGCTTGTAGCAAGGGAATCTTGATACAAACATTCTTAAATTCATCTAGAAAGTCATAGTTAGGCAACAAGATTTGTTTTTCCACCCCCTTGTCAATTTGTAGTCTTTCGGGAAAAGGAGGTGTAGATGAAGATGCAGGTTGCTCAACTATAGGAGTTGTGGGTGTTGAATTTTATTTTTCTTTTTGAATGCTTGAATTTTGAAGAGATTCTTCCTCAGAACCCTTATTGACTTGAAGAGAGTCCTCCTCAGAGGTATCTTGCTCTTGAATATCTATAGAAGGTTTTTCTAAAACTCTACCAGATCTGAGTTGTACATCGTTGAGAGGAACAATCATAGAGGTAGGAAATTGTTGTCCTTCTACCATATAAGTAGTTTGAGGATTCTTATTGTTAGGATTTGGCAGTGGCTGAGCTGGAAGTTGATTTGTCTTTTGTTGGTATGGGAGCATGAGTTGAGGATTTGTATTTTGTTGAGAAGGTTGTTGTTGTGGAAATGGCAATGAAAGTTGTGGATTTGGGCTTGGAAGTTGTAGAGCTTGTTGATTTTGAAAAGATGGAGGATATTGATAAAATTGAGCAAATCTCCCATAAGGATTTTGCATCCCTTGTACCCATGGCTGATATGAATTTTGATGTTGGGGCCAAGGTTTTTGCCAAGGATTCCAATTTGGTTGGGTTTGAAAATTCATGGGGTTGTTAAACCCTTGAGTTTGTTGTCCCTGCCAAGGTCTCCTTGCAACAAAACAGAGAGATTCTACTGAATTTGGGTCTTCTTGAAAAACAACTTTGAGTCTAGGAATTGAAGGACAATCCTTGATCTCATGATTCTCTGAGAAAATCATACATGTTTCTACAACTTTTGCATCCAAGGGACATTCCCTTAAAGCATGTTTCTTCCTACATTTCAGACAAAAGATGGCTAAAGCATCTGTTTCTACTTTCTTCTTGTTTTGGATTTTAAGGGTGTCTAGTTGTTCACTAAGGCTCCCTAAGATATTAGTTTTGAACTCATCAAGCATGTTACCAATCTCTGCCCTACTTACTGATCCAGTTGCAGATTTGTTAGCCCTAATAAGAGAAGGATCCCTAGGCCCTTTTCCTGTTTTAGATTTTCCCCTTGAGAGATGGACACATAGTTCTGTTATATCATGAAGTGGAAGTTGAGAAATGTCTCCTTTCCCCATCATGTTTAAAATATCTATCCATTCATCTCTAATGGCTTTTAATATGAGGGCTTTCAAGGTTTCATCATCTAAGTTTCTCATCTTTGCTCTTTTCAATTTGTATTGAAATCTTTCAAGTAAGTCTTCCAAATTTTCATCTTCTTTTTGCATCATTTTGAATACCTCATCCTTGTGATTGGTAGGCATACAATAGTCCAAGTATCTATCCAAAAATGTTTGTTTCATATCATTCCAAGTCCTAATAGATTGAGTGGCTAATCCCATGAACCATTTCAAAGCAGCTCCCTTCAATGTTGAAGGAAACAGTTTGAGTTTTTGAGAGTCTTCCATATAGTCATAAGTTCGGCACACGACTTCAAACTCAAACAGAAATGTTTCGGGATCCTCACTTCGCAATCCATAAAAGTTAGGGAGAACAGATGGTGAGATATTTTTCATCGTTGTATGAGTTTCCTCATCAACTATAGGGAATCCAAACAAGTTGTCTCCCTCCCTATTTCTTCCATTATTTCCTTCACCATTGTTGTCTCCATTGTTTCCTCCTCTTCTACCTCTACCTCTACCTCCATCTATTACTTCCTCTGCCATGATAGTTTCTTTAGAGTCCTTAAAGTCCTCTAGTTCTTCTATCAAGGAAGGATGAGAGAGAATCTCTTTGTTTTCTAAATGGAATTTAGTACATGGTATAGGAGAATCCTCTAATTCAGCTACTCCTTGAGTTCCAAAAATCTTAAGGCTAGGGGTAGATGGTGGTGAATCTGGTCTATGCCTTGAAGAAGATGGAGTTGTGAAAATCGAACTCTTGGCTTTAGCTATAAACCTTCCCCTAGAATCTCTTGCTCTATGCATGTCATTTTTATTTTTTTTTATTTTTTAAAAGTTGGGCTAATAATTCTCTTTCTGATCTTCCAGGTCACACTAGGTGCAAGAAGAGAGCATACTTAAGAAATTACTGAACCAATAACTCTCTTTTCTGATCCTCCAGATCACACTAGGTGCAAGAGGAGAGCATACTTCAAGAAGTTACCAAGTTTTCCCTTCTTTTACTATTTTTTTTTTTTTTTTTTTTAAGAAATTGGCTACCTAGTTACACTTCCCCGGCAACGGCGCCAAAATTTTTGGTCAATTTAGTGTGTCCTAAATTGTTACATTTAATTTTTCAATCTGGGATTCGTAAGCTGACGAAGTGTGGCGCACTATATGTGCAAGATAACCTATCTCTTACTTTTTGTCGTTTTTTGATTTTTGTGAAATTCTAAAAGACAAGTATGGAGACAATTATTCAAGACAACAATGTTTTTCTAATGATTTTCCAAACTTCAAAAGAATCTTAAAAACACACAATGACAAAATTAATTCTTCAAAGAAAATAAAATTGCATCACTACTCTAGTCAAACAAACAATGAACTACTAATCATGAAACTCATTATTCTTGCTGCTGTTCAAACACAAAAGAAACTATGCTGAAAGAAATCCAAAAGTTGCAACAAAGTAAATCTAAATCAAATTACATCAACTTATCTTCGATCCCTCATCATTAGTCCAGCTATGATTTTCGGAGGTAACCATAAACAACTTGAGTAACCTGATATCTAACTTGCAGAAAGTAAACTAATATCAAACTACACATTCATAATTCAATCCCTCACCATCAGTCCAACTGTGGCTTTCGGAGGTAACTGAAGATGTCATGCACAATTTAATATTTCTAACTTGCAGAAAGTAAACTAATATCAAACTACACATTCATAATTCAATCCCTCACCATCAGTCCAGCTATGGCTTTCGGAGGTAACTGAAGATGTCATGAGCAATTTAATATATCTAAATCTAACTACTGAAACAAATATGCAAGACTGAATTAAACAAAGCAGTGCTGGAATTAAACAAAAAGTAAATTAGCAGCAGAACAATATTAATTCCATGTCATTAGTCAAAAAGTTATGCAAATGCCGTGCCCTTCATAACTTTGAAACAAAGACAGTCTTGTTAACAATAGCAAAACATGAAAAATGATAAAGATATATGACATGAAAGATTATAAACAGAAATGAAGCATATTTACCATGAAAGATGCAATGTATAAACATGTGAATGAATTATGGCACAATGAGCTTAAAGAAATAAAACAAGAACTATACAATAATGCACAAAACCTCAGCGTGTGCAGGGGCCCTCTACACCAGCCTTGGCAACAGACTTCAAGTATGAATTACGCTTTGAAACAGAGTCTTCTTATATATTAAAATGCAGTCATAATAGAAAGGTGATATTACGGTACAGTGGCAACATAATTACATTACAGAGCTATCTGAAGCTAATGGAGACTAATAGAGACTAATCTAGTATGCGTATGCAAACGCTTTATTTATAACAAAGGAAATATAACTAATTACCTAAATTTTATGCTGATGGAGAACACGTAAACCATTACGTCCCAAGATCTAGGATCATGGCCGTATTGAAGAGTAAATCTATGAGGAGTGGATGTTTGAATTCGGCTATGGAGCCGTGTACAGGTGTTGATTTATCTTCCGCAATTCAGAAACAGCCATATCAATCTCCACGTGACGAGAAACAGAGTCCTGTCACCGTGGGACTCTACGGTTGACTTCCACTTGGCCACCTTTGACTGTAGCCTCCTTAGATGAATTTGCTCGAGCCAATAGGACACGATCCATGTCCACATCATTTCTGACTTGCCCATGTGGCTCGTTTTTCCTGTAGACACCTGTAACATAGAGTTTCACAAAATGGCTACGGAAAGTTGCAGCAGCTGCGGAAAGTGGCAAGATTCCGCAGCTAAATGAGCAAAATCTAAATAAAAAAGCAGACACAAAAATATAATTAAAAACCATGTTAGATGCTCTTTTGCAATTAATATACAATGATATTGACAACTTGGAAGGTTCAGGTGGATGAAAAAGGTCTAGAAAGATGTATGGAAAAGATGCAGATGCCTCTCGCTGAATGGTGGTATAAAACTTCCTTCCATACTGAAACAAAAATGACCCCATTTATGGCACTTTATGGATATCATCCACCATCCATCACATCATCTTTAAGAGAAATTCAAAGTTTCAAGAAGTGGAAGATCACATCGAGCATCAACAAGAAGTTCTCCAACTCTTAAAGGATAACCTGAATTTGGCACAAAATCGAATGAAACAACAGGCAGATCAACATTGCAGTGAGAGAAGTTTTGATGTAGGAGACTGGGTATTTTTACGGCTACAACCATACAAACAAATGTCCCTCAAGCAAGCTAAGAAGGATAATAAATTATCGTCAAAGTACTATGTTCCTTACAAGGTGTTGCAAAAGATTGGTACTATGGCATACAAATTGGAGCTTCCTACTTCTTCATGAGTGCATCAAGTTTTCCATGTTTCATGCTTAAAGAAGGTTATAGGTGAAAAACTTCCAGTTCAAAAAATATTGTCAGAACTTGATGAGGAAGGAAAAACCATATTGGAAACTATAGCAGTCACGGAAACAAGAACTCGACAACTACGAAATCAATCAATTTCAGAGTATCTCATCAAATGGAAGAACTTACCCACTGAAGATTCTACATGGGAGGATGAGAATTTCATACAAAAGCACCCAGAGCTACTTAAGCGTCGAGGACAACACTTTTTTGAAGGAGAGGAGCATGTTAGGTCCCTATATTACTAGTGCAGTCCCTTATTGTTGTTAGTGTAACCCCCTTATTGTTATTTTTGTACAACTGTAACCCCCATATTGTTATTATTGTGCCCTTAAATTATTATTTTAGGTCGTCTAGGATTACATTGTGGCCCCATGGACTCCTATATATAGAAAGGAGGTTTTGTAATTTGTATCATCCAATAATTGTTCATTCATGTAATGTATTGGAGGTTGCCCCCTTGAAGTGGCTTATTTCTAAGGCGTTGATATCTATTTTCTTCTCTTTTTGGAGCTAGTTTCACAACAATCAAGGGTTAGTCTGTGACATACCCAGTTGTGAATTCAGCTGGCTTCCTGTATGGGATGCACTCTTATGCCCCCTAGGGGACGAAGGGGGAGTGATGTGTGGTGTGGTGTTTGGAGACCGACTAGGGTTCCCAAGTAAGGTTTCTCCAAGAAAGGAGGAGCCAACCACTGTGGAAACATTTCGTCTTTGACGCCTAAATGGCGAAAGAATTGGAACACCTCCCGATAATGGGGGGAGGTCCAAAAGACGCTTGGACCAACGAGGTTCCATTGGAACCGTTTGAGGGTCGTCCAGGTTGGGCTTTGGAAAATTTTTTTGAGGGGATTGAGTCTGTGATCACGACAATTTTATGGCCACATACATAAGACAAAGAGAAAATGAAATGAATTTTCCTTTAACTTAATCTATGTGAGCAATCAAGCAAAAAATGGTTTTGTTTGTTTGCGCGTGATACTAAAAAAATCCTAGAAGACCTAATAATGTCCTCACACACTCAAAAGTAAATGGGCCTTGAGAGGATTTCTTGCGAGTGCTGGCATAACGTCCCGAAAAGAGAATCAACCAAGGTAAGGGTAGAGGGTATGGTGCTTGCCTACACTGTCACCTATAGGGTAAAGGATGCCCTATTTTTGGCCACTGAGAACCACCATCCCACATGAGTGTTTGAGTCTTGGGCTTCTTGGTAGTCAGCTAACAGTACCGAGTATCAATCCGGTCAGGTAGCCTCAACTGATACCGCACGCACTGCGCCTAGGCCTAACCCCCTCTGAATCGGGTCTCTGTCGCGCTCGATTTTTATTTTCCGTGGGCTGATAGGTGGATTTTAAAGCTCCCTAAAAATGCAACTTCTATGTCTCAAATGTGAAGTGTGGTCAAGGTGGCTTATTGGATGCCTACCCCCTTGATCCTAACTTAAATTATAACTTCTCTTGTGGCTCCTATGGGGAGAGTTTAGTGAGTTGGTTTAAGTTATTTTTAGGTGGATTTATTTTCTTAGTGGGTGAATGTGTGTGAGCGTATGGTGAACAATCTCATAATTTGAACATATGGATATCGGCGATCCTTTACAAAAGTCCCCTAATTAAACTATGTGATGTTGTTCCTTGCTCAAATAAAAATCATTTGCGGATAATGGGCCGCTTCCAAAACCTCCTAATTAGTCTATGTTAGTGACTAAAGGGAGATTGAGAATCACAAATATAGAGTGTTCATATGCTTGTCTAGGGTCACCCAATGGCACAAAGACAACAGAGATTACTTTCTCTAACTTGCGATTCAATCCTAGTCCCGCAATTTCCTAAATGCAAAAATTGAAATTTAAACTAAACAATTTCTACACTAGCTTATGCATGTGTGGTCGTGAGCCACTTACATGGACTAGTTAAACTAAGTGTGCATAACAGAATTTGCAAAAAACATAAATTGTTCTGAAAGTAAATGTTAATTTCCCCCCTACTTAAACTATGTGAACATTTTTGCAAAAAACCAATTTAAATGAAAACTAACTAAATGCCTACAAAAAGCAGCAAAAATCAGTCTTCAGAAGCTATGGGATATCAACACAGGTGTTGGTAGATACATTAGGGGCTGCCCAACACACTTAAAAGTAGAAAAAATGTAGAAGATAGGGAGAAAAACTCTCTTTGCAAATTGCACGCAAAAACCTCTGACAGGTGCGCTTTCCTGGACGTAGGTCACTCCTGAACGTGCACCCTACACATCTGTGTGTAAAAACTGTGCGCAAAATTCCTGCAAGTAAAAAAAATTAGGAGCTGCCTTCTTCAGACTGTCACCTCAATGATTCTAGGGACTGCAAGATGGTTCAGAGGACTGTCAGCTCCACTCTAGCATATACTAAGGGTCTCCTGCAAAAGAAGGCACAACCACATAAACTTGAAACACGTCAATGGAGTCGGCAATCCTGTTGTGGTGGATTCGACACACGGGTGTACGAAGTTGCATGAGTTTAGAGGGTGTGTTCTACCCTCTAAACTATAGGTAACATGCAGTATCTAGGGGGAGCTCAAAAGTATAAGACTTATATGAAGTAATACACTAAAGTATGCTCTGTTAAAAAACTAAAACAAAAAACACAAAAAAGAAGCTATATAGAGAGTTCCAAACAATAACAAGGTAAACAACGGCTCGATGGCCTCTTCTTATTGAATGCTTGGAATGAAAACAAATCTTACCCACTTGACAAAGGGCCTAGGTAGTGGCTCTAGGACCCGATGCAAGGATGTTTTTCCTTCAAGTTCTGCCTTCTGATGCAGTCTAACTCTCTCTCTACTGCAATGGACTAAGATTGTTGGGTGGCCAACAATCAAGTCCTCTTCTTCAGCTCCTTGGGTCACACAAGACACTGGTGTTGCTTGGGAAACTTTTGCCAGCATAACTTTGTGATCACACATTGTTCATCTCTTGGTGGGTTTATATAGGTGAGCTTTCAAACCTCCTTCCCTCCCTTAGTACATGATGGATGGTGACCCAAGGGAGGGGCATGATTCCATTGTGTACTGAACTATGCTTTTGTGTGCTCACACAACGCCTAAGGGGGCACTGGTGTTGTCCTTAGGTGGCTTTCACATAAGGAGAAACTGTCCTTTTCTTGCTTGTGGTCCCAGAAAGAGACTTTTTTCTACTTCCAAGAATGCGCGCTTATCAGGCTCCAGTGTGCCCAGAAGGCACTCTTTTCGAAGGAAAAAGCGTACATTTGAGCATTTATGACTAGTTAAAATTTTATTTTCTCAAAACTTTAGAGATTTTAAATACTTCTTGGTTCCATAATGTATCCCTGTCCTATAAATCCTTAGGCTCGACATTAATTGATGTCGTTTTCCGCTGTACGATTTTCCAGTGTTAACACTTTCGACAAATGTTTAAAAACCATATGGGGGCGGGGTAAATTTTTGTATTTCAATATGCTTAAACCTATGGGATAATGGGCGGGGATGATTTCATCACGTGGGATATTTCAACATAGGTTAAAACTTTAAATAGAAGGGTTTTGGGGTTATTTAAATATAAAGGATTTAATAATCTACGGGAAGGGTATAGAATAGGGAGTTAAATAATATAAGTTAGAAATTAATATGAAAGTAAAGGTGTAACGTAGGAAATGAATTTAAAATACAAAATTTAAAACTAAGTAAAGTGTAAACATAGACAAATAAGCATAGTTTGTCCCATTATTGTTTTTCACACTTAAACTTAGGATAAATGTATTTTGTGGGTTTTTTGAGTGTTTTTTGAATGGAGATGAAATTAATTATGTAGGATTTTTATTTTTACTAAGAAAATAGGTGTTTTTACTTAGAAAAAAGGATCATAATCATAGATGAGGGTGAAAATGCTGATGAAATGGGCTTTATGTAGGAAATCCAATATTTTTAACCAATCAGTTATCGAGCCTTGGGTCCGATCCCAACATAAGTCAGAGAAATGCTTTGAGCCTCTTTAACTGAAGGTTTAGAATACTGGGTTATTGTGGGGGAGGGGAAATTAGTAATTTTTGCCTGATGATGCTTTATTACATGTTTTTGCACAACTGCTTTCTACCTACCCATCATTATTTCTAACATTTTTTACTTCATTTTCATGGGTGCATTTAAGCTTGCAACCCTAAATCCATTTTTCTTTCAAAGCATAAAAACTATCTAGGTCTAACCTTATTTCATTTGAGAGCTCAGATTAAACTGCTGAGCTCCTCATTTCTTCTCTAACTAAGCCATGAAATTTAAAGCATGAAAAGTTAAGATTAAACTATTTAATTGATCATGGATTATGGCATTTATTGACAATCTGCACATAATCATTATTCTTGCAGTAAAAAGTAAATAGTAGTGGCATTTTGACTTGCTCACTTTCATGTATTATTTTCATCTCTTTCTTCTTTTGGGGTCTATTTTTTCTAAGTCCTTTGATCTTTTTTTTAGGACTTTTACCCTCTTTTCATTTTTTATTATTTTCAAATATGGGAAAAAAACTTGCAGAAAGCAAGGTATGTACATATTTACAAGACTATCAAAGTCACTTAAAAAATTATGGATCCTATTATTATAGGACCCTAAAAAAAATAATAGGGATTTGGGAATGATTTTTTGCAATATGGGAAGGGTATGAGAATGCAAGGGAAATGGGTTTGAGGAGTTGTGAGTGTTAGGGAGGAAAACTAGGGTTTTGAGTGGTTAAAACACCAAATTATCAAGAAAATTACACAACACCAAAAAAATAAACTTGAAGGAGGTAGATGATGATGGAAGACACTTTTACTTGCTTTGTGGAGGCTCAAATAGCTTTTGCAGAAGTTTTGGAGGTGATTTGGCGAAGTTTGGATGATTTACTGGCTTGCTGGACATATGCGTAGTGCCTTAAGGTTGTGCGCCCTCTCTTCAAAATGTGTGCAACACCTTAAGGATATGTGCCCTCTCTTTAGAATGTGTGCAACGTTTTAAGGATATGTTCCCTCTCTTCAGGTTGTGCACAATGCTTTAAGGATATGCGCCCTTTGCTCAAATTGTCTCTAATTTTTGCCCAGAAAATTGAAAAATCGCTCTCTTCAAGTGTTTGCTCGATGGAATAGGAGGAAAATGAATTTCAAATTTCTATCTAAGAGTATTTAATGCTTGATTGAATTTATATTTAAACCAAAATCCCACTTTTCCATTGTTTCATTTCACTTTTTTGACACATTTGCTAATTACCCTTTTCTTTTGACTTTTCTTTTTTGCTGGATGAAGTTGGTGAAGTTTGGCACTTTTCAGTTTCAGTTGGTGATCTTCAGTTTGGAATATGTGATTTGAGTTGGCAGCTAGGGATAGAAATTATTACATATTATAAGCATAAAATCACATAAAAATTTAACAATAGATTACATCTCTGTTTTCATATCAAAATTACAATTTTGATATGAAAATCAAACTTTAAAATCAAAATTTTAACCTTAAAAATATCATATTTACATGTTGATAATCTTTTGCAGATGATAATGAAATGTTTATTGAGTCACTCTTGTACCTTTTTTTGACCTTATTGATAAGAAATGGTGCATTTTTGGACCTTGAACAATAAAACCTAATGACCTAATGAGACCTTGAATGACCTGACTCCATACTTGACATAAGACATAGTGAAATGAGATTTTGAAAAGTATATTTATGCTCAACAAGACATGAAGGTCGACCAGAAAATGTGAAATTTTGATGGATAGTGAGGTGTTTTGACTTGGACTACCATGAGTGAATCAATTTTTTACATGACCTAATGGAATGATAAAAAAATTCTGAATGAAACCCTAATATGAATATGAAAAGAGTAATTTTGATCACTGATGGAAGAATGAAAATTATGACACTAACATTAGCCTTATTGGGGATGGCAGCTCCTTGCAGGTGTCAAGAAAACGGTAGACCAAGTGCCTAACCATTGTGCCAATACGGTCAAAAAAATTCAAACTGAAATGCATGACTAAATACTCACAACTCAATGACACAAACTGACTTTGAAACTGACTGAAAATCAAAAACTTACTAAACTTATTGATGACAGCATATCACCGAGACTTAAGTGCTTCAAATCCTGATGGAAACCACCTACCTGCGAAAGACATATGTACAATCATGTGAAGTGATCCTTCCAGTGTAACCAATCTAGAAGATGGCTACTTACTGAAATTCTTCTCTCATTTTGCTCGAGCGGGCAGAAAAAACAAAAACTAGGCCACTCCAAGTGTATACTGAACATGTGCCTCTGGTCCATGAAAACAAATAAATACATCTTCCCTGCTAAATATAGCAAATCAGTAAAAGGATCTTCAAAAATATGAAATGTTACCTTGTCTTGAGATTCAACAAAAACACAAGTACTCCCTTCATTTTGATATGAAAGAATACTTGGTTGTTGATCCATAGGAGAGCATAGGGAAGTATGAATTTATGTTATCTATGTGTTGGCTAAAAATTCCTGAAGCATGGGAAATTCTAATTCTATCTCTAGAATACTATCTCTCTTAGGCTCATACTCCTCAAATTCATATTCTAAGTCATATTTGAATAGAAAACATTCTTCAAGATTGTTAAACATGACAACCCTATCCTTTTCATGAAAGAAAATAATATATGTTAGCTGATCTCCTTGTAGAAAATCATCATCACAAATTGGTTTACTCTCAACAACTTCCTGTATGGCTTCATCAGTCTCATGACTATCATCATTCAGATCCAAACTTTCATTTGGAATTATGGAATATGCTTCACTCACACATTATTGACTGTGTGAACACTGTAAGAGCTGTAAATCTACATTCGCTTGGGCTGTAACATGATTTTTTAGGAGCTGATCTATCTCATCTTCAGACAAAGGAGAAAACTGAGTTTTAAATAAATTTACATTGATTTGGTGATTTTTAATTTTAGGATTGGGAATTGGCACTTCTCTTTCTTGGTCTCAGACTGTCTCATCTAAGGATGGAGCTACTGATTCTTGTTGGTGATGAAAATTGTTCTCATGCAAAGGCTCAAGGATCTCTTCATCCAAGGAGGAAACTGTTGATTCTTGTTGAGAGTAAAAATCATGAAGGGATTATGTGACCTCATCATCTAGATACTCTTAATTCCCATACAAATTTTCAATAAACTCAATGAAATTATGAGAGATCTCACAACAACTATCGATCATCAACAAGGCAGTATTAGAGCTTTGATAATGTTGAAAGAAAAATGAATGAAAGTCCTTTATAGAATATAAACTAGCAGATGGTAGACTCTCATACCATGATATCGCTTTTTCCTCCAATGTAGCCATAAAAATATTCATCTTCTAATCTTCTGAAAACTCAATCATTAGTCTATGAATATGCAAATGAAATTTGACCAAATGCAAACTAGAAACTTCACCGTCTTGACCCTTAAAATTTGACAGTCATGATTGCCAATCTATATGATGGGTATGGTTCAGAAAAAAAAGAATATGAGCTCGATTCATAGGAGAATACCTTCAAGAAATAAAATCCATTTTGACAACAATGAGTCACCAAGAATTTCTTTACACTACCGGTTCTTAAAGAGTGGAGCCACCATGAGAATTCTAAACCTTGGTATTATTTGACACTAGAATCGTTAGGTGAATGATGCACAACCTTCTTGTTCTTGATCATTGTTCACCATCAAAAATTAGATCTAAATTTTGTCGTTCTTTCCTAGGGAATATTTGATCTTTCATTCGACGACAACATCGCTAGAATGTTAGTACTCTGCCAGATTTCCAAGGCTAAAGAAGGAATCCCAACACAGGTAACCACACACCAAAATTTTGGCTTGGTAGCTAGCCCTACCAAGTCAGAGAGGGCTCTATCCATAAGGTCACAGCCAAGAGGGATGGAGGAATTAGGGTTTTTAGGCCAGGTATATGTGCAGGGGTTTTTTTTATTTGATTTTGGTTGGGTTATCACTAGATGAAGAAATTAGGTCAAGGGATCTAGGTCAGGGAAAATGAGATAGGGTTGTAGGGATCAATGGGGCAAGGTACGCACAAGGCTTATCATTTGAAGATGATTGTGATGGAATGATTTTGAGACTAAAGAGAAGCTAGGAAGAGCATGGGAGATGTATCCTTCTTAGACAGATGAAAATGGAAAAACTATGATCAATTCCCCAAAACAGAGCATGAGCAAGCATGTATTCAGATTATCAAAATTGAAAGAGATCATATCATAGAGATGAAGTTAACATGAATAAAATACATTCTAACATATGAAACTGAATAAAATACAATGATAAACATCAATACCACAAGTATCCCATAAAATAGCTGCGACTCCTCTTTATTAGTTGGCCAAACTAAGTACAATAGTTCCTTGATCAATAAGAAAACATACAACTGATTCCAACCCATGCTTAATGTGAAGAAAGGGGCTAAATATACATAAAGGAAAGCTTCACTCATCCTCAGGGGTCGAATCCATGAAGTGAGGAAGAGATCCACTAATTTCTTAACTAAAAACTGAAGTGTAGGATGGTCCAAGTGACTCACTCCTCATTACACTCAAACTTATTCGTCTTGACTAAAGAATAACTTTACCTAATGAATATACCCCTAGGTAACTTATCCTTGACATAATTACATTTATCATGATGAATTAAAGAGGTAAAAATATCATTTCTTGAAATAAAATCAAAATCTACAATGAAAAATGAAAAAACTCAGCAAACTGTCATATGCGCCATTTTCCTATCATATGTGCCCTCGCTTAAGGCTGTGTGCCCTACATGTTCAAGGTGACCTATGACTAACCTAAAAGTGTCCAAATATGGCCCAAGATGTCTTGTTGGAAAGATCTACCTGTTCTCTTTCTTAATATGCCTCAAGTTCTAAAAATGATGCTGATTCGACCCCTCAAAAATTGCAATCTCCCAAGACTGCTCTGTGTGGAGTGCCTAGGCAAAAATATGGGCAAAAACATGATTTTTAGAGTGTTTTTTGCCCTTTTCACTGACAATTTTGACTCAAAAACCTTAGAAAATGTGAAAGGTGCATGTATTCTTCATTTTAAACCCAATGGTGGTGACCTTTTTCCCAAAAAATGTCCCTATCATTTGCACAGCGCCTAGGGTGCTACACATATGACAAATTTCTGCTAAATCCTTATTCAGAAAAACATAGTCAAACTCAGAATTTGCAAAAATGTTTGTAAATGCCTCAAAATTTGTAAAATAGTTGATAATGATGTGTCTAGGCTTGAAGGGAAGCCTTAGTAATAATTTCCAAATTTTCTTTTCCTCCATGGTCAAGTCTTTAATTTTTGCATTGACACTTTTGAGCTTGACCAATGCAATCTTCTCCTTCAGGGCATAGTGCTTGACCTTTCTCCTCAATAGGTCATTATTCTTATTTTCCTTGGCTAGTAGCTTCTAAAAGTGTTGATTGGCTTTATCAAGCCATGGCTCCTTGTTCTCACTGATATCTATAGCAAGCTGCTCATTTAGCGTTAGTTGATCACCAAACTCAGCTTCCCTTTGCCTCTTTAGAGCTAGAGCTCTTTTCAGCCCTCTAGTTCTAGGTCTCTGTCTTGGTAACTCTTCTTCTTCATCAAAAGTAAGCCATAACTTTCAAGTGTTTCATATAGCATGAATTTGGCCTTTTGAGCCCCCCTTTGAGCAGTGAAATAATTAACCTCATCAATGACTTGTTTGGTATTCGATTGATCATTTTCTTGCTCAAGGAAGTGTATTACATATATTGCCATGTCAATATTAGTTTGAAGCTCCTTAATATTAACATCCTTTTCTTTGATGACTTCATTAGTAATTTTTTCATTTCCATCCTTATCTAGGTCAATAAGTTGAAACTCCTACTTTGTTTCATGAGTGTCCTCCTCATCATGAATGATTGGTTCAATGACCTTCTCTTTGCCTTTGTCCACCTGCTATGTTGTTGTAGAAGGCATGGCCCCTTCCACTCCATGTGGATCAAACAAATGCATGTAGCCTCTCTGGTAGGTTTTTGGCAATGGCTCAACCTCGACCATACTAGCCCACTTAGGGTCAATATCCTCCATCATGTTGGATGATCTGATGTCATGATGAGATGGAGATGAAGGAGGTGAAGTGGACTGATCAAATGATAATGAATGAGATATGGGATGAGATGGAGGAATGGAAGTGGATGGCCGGGATGATGAAGGCACATTTTGTGCATGCTAAGTAGGAGGATCTCTAAATATATCATGGGCTATGAAGGTGTCCCATGAAATTTTTAGTTGATTAAGATGGTGGAGGACTATGATCTTAATGAGGGAATGATGGAATAGAATTTTCATTTGATGTTCCTATTGCCTTTTCTGGACAATGAATGCCATATTATCTATGCTTCAGAAAAGGTAGTAGGGTGTGTTCAACATCTTTACCCTAGTGAAATGCATCAAGAGTCAGATGTGATAAGTATATAGTCTTGAAAATCGACCCTCACATAAAAATTATTTCATGATTATCTTCACCATTAGTGAAAATATGTCCTGAAGGTGGGAAAAATGAAAGAACCTCTTTCTCTCATTCTTATAACTTGGTTTCAAGAAAGGCTCAATGTATTTTTCCTCTAAATCACTCTTTTTGAACCACTTATCCCCAACCTTTAGGATCCCAGTGGCAGTTGAAATGGTGGAAGTTGAGATAGAAAGGTGAATGTAGCTAAAGTGACTTGGTTTTTGTGGAGGTTGGATATGAAGAGCATGGCCAACCTGGCATGGTGTTGAACCCTCTGAACTTGTTCAAAAAAATCATAACAACCAACATCTTTGAAACATGCTACTGTCATTGGAGAGGCTAAAAGTTCCCTAGTATTAACAGGTTCAAGTATGAGCACTCTTCCACCTCTATGTGGCCTCCTCTAATCTGTTTCATCTCCTTAACTGAATATTATGTTTCCTTCCTCTTTTGCCATGGTGTTTTTATCAAAACCCTAGGGATTAGGAATGATAATGTGAGTAAGGTGACTTTTTTGGGGATAGGAAATGGGGAAAGGGAAACTTGTGGGATATATTTTTAGGGATATGAGAAATGGGGGAAGGGAAAAGGAGTGATAGTGTGATGGGAATTGGGATGGGGAATTGTAGGATGGGGAGCCTAGGTAGAAGGAACACCTGGGACTTAGGGTTTTGTGATTAGAAACTTATGGAAGGGGATTTAAATAACAAGGGTTTGGGAATGTTTTTTTGCAATATGGGAAGGGGATGAGAGTGCAAGGGAAATGGGTTTTAGGAGTTGTAAGCGTTAGGGAGGAAAACTAGGGTTTTGAGTGGTTAAAATAAAAAATTATCAAGAAAATTACACAAAACCAAAAAAATAAACTTGAAGGAGGTAGATGATGATGGAAGACACCTTTACCTGCTTGCTGGAGGCTCAAATAGCTTTTGTTGAAGTTTTGGAGGTGATTTGGTGAAGTTTGGATGAGTTTCTGGCTTGTTGGACATATGTGCAGTGCCTTAAGGCTGTGCGCCCTCTCTTCAGACTATATGCAAGGCCCTAAGGATATGCACCCTGTATTTAGACTGTACGAAGTGCTTTAAAAAATATACACCCTCACTTCAGACTATGCGCAGCGCTTTAAGGATATGCGCCCTCTGCTCAAATTTTCTCCAATTTTGCCCATAAAATTGAAAAATCACTCTTGTCAAGTGTTTACTTGATTATATAGGAGGAAAATGAATTTCAAATTGATGTCTAGGATTCTTTAATGCTTGAGTGAATTTAGATATAAATCAAAAACCAACTTTTTCATTGTTTCCTTTCACTTTTTTGGCACATTTGCTAATTACCCTTTTCTTTTGACTTCTCTTTTTTGCAGGATGAAGCTGGTGAAGTTTGGCACTTTTCACTTTTGTTGGTGATCTTCAGTTTGGCATATGTGATTTGAGTTGGCAACTAGGGATAGAAATTATTACATATTATAAGCATAAAATTACATTAAAAAATTAAAAATAAATTACATCTTTGTTTTCATATCAAAATTACAATTTTGATATGAAAATCAAAATTTCAACTTCAAAAATATCATATTTACATGCTGATAATCTTCTACATATGATAATGAAATGTTTATTGAGTCACTCTCACACCTTTTTCTGACCTTATTGAGAACAAATGGTGCATTTTTGGACCTTGAACAATAAAACCTAATGACCTAATGGGACCTTGAATGACCTGACTCCATGGTTGACATAAGACATAGTGAAATGAGATTTCGAAAAGTGTATTTATGCTCAACAAGACATGAAGGTGGGCCAACAAATGTGAAATTTTGATGGAGAGTGAGCTGTTATGACTTGGACTACCATCAGTGAATCAATTTTTTACATGACCTAATGGAATGATAAAAAATTTATGAATGAAACCCAAATATGAATATGAAAAGAGTAATTTTGATCACTAATGGAAGAATGAAAATTATGACACTTACAGAGTGTTCATGTAAGCTTGTGTTAGTTAGCCTCATGACAGTTGTACAAGCCCCAAAATATGATTCGTTGAATACCTCATAATAGATATAATTAGAGGTGATGTTGGACTCATTTGGTGTGTGATATTGGAGAACAAAAGGTGCTCGCAATACGAGAAGTTTACCTTTGTATGGGCCATAGGATAGGAGCAACCAAGCGAAGAAGAGGAGAGTCGGTTTAAGCCTCCTTGTGACAGCATTAGATTCCAGGTTTCCTTGTCCTAAGGTCGAGTTCCTTGAGGAGTTTTATTGGGCTTGTTTGGGTATGTTTTAGTGGTGTTTTGTGTGGGAAAACCTTTGTAAGAGGACATGCAGTTTTGTACAGAAAATTTGAAGTAGGTGTTGGGAGTCAAACCTGCACATATTTTCCATCCATTTTATCCTACTTTATTTATCCATTTGTGTCACTAACATTCAATTCATGTTCTAAAGTGCACATGTAAACCCCTTGACATGTCTTCTTGGAGTATTTAGTCAATGAAGTAGAGTCACGAGGATTATTACCTCAGTGATTTACTAATTTAGCTATTTTTGAAGATTCGGTGGTCGGATAACCATATTCGCAATTCCATGAACAACTACCGATTTCACAGCATTATCTTGGGTAGCACTTGAATGACACAATGACTCTAGAACGTTTCCTCTACTTACTTTCACATCTAGTCTATCTATTATAACAACTGTGTAATTTTATGCACTAGTTGTCGGGATTTCAGGAACTACCATTGTAATCATTTGTATAAGAAGGGATCTGAAGCTGTGAATGGGGGTTGGATACATAGGGAATTGAGATCTGTAACAAAACATTTTCATTAAGTTAATGCAAGTTATATTTCTGTCCTCTTTGTGACTTTTTAAGTACATTGAAGCCCTGATGAGGGAGTTGGGCCCACTCTCTTGACTAGGTGTTGTGTGATTTATGTGTGTATGTTAATTTCATTTCCTGTTTTGTATATTTCTTAATTGCTGTGACAATAGACGCAATTGCTGAGAGCTTTATTTGCTGTGAATGTATTGCAAGTTTTAGAATTCATTACTGTTATTCTTTCATTGTTGTCACAGTGATTAATTGCTTTAATTATTCAATTGAAGCCACGATTGATATGGAATTGTGATATTTTCATCTGCATATATTTTGCACGTTAACCTTACAATAACCAACACACCCGAATGATAATTAATGTGGGAAAGTGTTTGAATAATCCTTCACACTTGGACACCAAAATGTTGGCGTCATTTCCAAGGAGGCTATCAAAGGTGTAAGAACACGATTCAATATTGATCTAAGGATCAATCTCTTATCCTAGGGAGGAAAATGTTATCGTGCTCTAGGTCCTGAGTGTAGTTGTTTTGTTTTTCTTCTTTTTGGTTGATTTCTTAGGAACCAGTCTCATCCTGGGGAGGGAAACGTTACCCTGCTCCAGGTCCTGATATTAATATTTCATTGATTTGGTTTCTTTTCCTTCTTTATTTGTGTTAAACACCCAATCTCTCCTCCTGGGGAGGGAATTTCTCTTTCCCTACTCAAAATCCTAAGTGTAGCAGTTTGATTTAGATGTTTTTCTTCTCATTAATTGTATGAGCAAAGATCTGAATAAAAGGGGTAGAGGAGGACCCCAAAAGAGAGGAATAAAGGATGTGGGAAGGATTTCCTATATCTAATAACTTATCACAAAGTCTAAATTCAAAAGAATCTTCACGAGCCGCTATTAGGATAAGAACTCAAACGAAATCCGAAGCGCAGTTGTCGTTCGAGCAGGTACTACTCGCGGTATTAGAAAAAACCCTTTCAACGGCGAGAATAAGAAGAAGTAACTAGGGTACCGGAATAAGGAACACTCATGTTGATGGCGGGAAGGAGAGGAAGTCGCAAGTAGGGGATCTCGGGAATCAATCAATTCTAGCAAGGAAGAAGAATATCTAAGGGAATTTGTGTCGCCACGAGATTGAGGAAGTGATTTTAAACGGACCCAAAATTATGTTGTGGAACTACCTCAACCATCCGATGTAAAACTTTTTGAGATCCCTGAGTGAATATTGGAAAATATTCATGGCACATGACCCTTCCTCAATCGATTTCCCAATTGGGGATACTAGAGGTGATGCATCGATGAAGCCTATTCCTTTGAAATCTTTGCCTAATTTTCACGGGTTTTCCTCTCGAAGATACCAATACATTCCTTTTTGAATTCCACATTTTTTTTCGGGGATATGATTGTGTGATCTGTGTTTGGTGCACACATGTACGAAATCACACCAACTTAAGGGGTGTGGTTTACCCTCTTAAGTTATTGGTCACATGCAGAAAAAATAAGTGAAGTCAAGCAAGTTAGTGGAACAAGCTAGAATCATAAACATACTAGATAGAGAAATAGCATGCATATATAAACTAAAACTAAAAATAAAATAAAAAAAATCTGCTGAATAGAGTCAAACAACTACAATAATCCAAACGGTGGCTCTTTCAACCCCTCTTATTGAGTGTTGGTAGGAAATGAGGATGAAACTTTAAATCTCTTGCCAAAGGGCCCTTAGAACTTGGGTTCTAAGTCTTGATGCAAGGATGTCTTTACTTCCAAGCTTGCTTCGGTGCAAAGTCTTCCTCTCTCTACCTGTGGTGGATTGAATTTGTTGGATGGCCAAGAGTCCCATCTATCTTCAACTCCGGATCACACTACTGCTGGTATTTCTTGGGGAAATTACGGCTAACATCACAATGTGCTCTCAAGTTCTTCATCTCTTGGTGGCCTTATATAGGAGAATTCAAATCCTCCTTCCCTCTCTTGGTACATTGTGGATGGTGACCCAAGAGAGGGGATGATTCCATTGTGTCCACAAATATTCCATTGTGTTATCCCTTGATGTATAAGGAGGATTTGGTGGTTGTAATTAGGTGGCTTCAAGTGTGAAATCACTCTCCGGAGAGTGCTTTTTTGTGCTCTCGAGAAAGTGACTTTCGCCACTCCCGAGGATTGCGCACATTTCGGGTCAAAAGGTGCTCTTCTCGAAGGATTATGCACGCAAAAAACATTTATGACTTGATCAAAATTGATTTTTCCTCGGACCGTAGAGATTTTTTAAATACTTTCTAGATTCTCTAACGTTTCTCGGACCCGTAAATCCTTCCGCCTAACATTAAATAATGTCTTATTTTCTTGTACAATTTTCCATTGTTAACGAGTTGCCCCTTAATGTGTGAGGTCTAAGAAGAGCCGTATAGCCAAAATACATTATAGTTTCTTTTACGTATGTTGTGCGTAGAGAGAGAGACACCGCGTGAAGCTCGGAATTGGAGACACCTCGCACTAGTTTGAAGAATGACCATGTCCTATGGGACCCCCGTAAGAAAATATAATACAATATATATACAAATTTTCTACGAGGCGGTCATGTCCCATGCTCGTGATGTTGTGGCTAGCTAAACAAATCTATTTGACAGATACATGTTATTTACGTGTCACTAATACGGTAGTGATCTAGTGGTTGCCGATGACGAATGCCGACACCCTCGCGGGGCGTTTTTTTTATTTGAAAATAGGTGGAATTTGGTACCCATATGTGCAAACTTGGTATGGCATATAGTTGCGCATTGTATGCACGGGTGTTGGTTGGGACCTTTCCGTGTAAGCATTGCTTTGAAAAGAGACGCTTATGAAGGCATGGGTCTTTGACGAATTTGATCAAAGTGAAATGGTTGTAAGGTACGATACCATCTTGACATGAAAGATTTTGTTGTAGTCAAATGTTAGGAGGAACGATGAAACTTGTGGGAAATGATATCTCCCATAATGCCACCCGAGGATGCTTGCTTTTATGGAGAGGGGTGATCCAAGGTACCGCTTCCTTTTTGGAAAATAGGTGTTTAAGTCGACAAAAAGGAAGCCTTAACCAAATGAGGGGTCGCCGATATGAAGCATCGGGGACCTAGATGTAATGGGATTAACATATGCATGTTGGTGAGGGGTGACTGAAAACGATGATGGGCATTCGGTGGCCCAAGGTTGGAGTATACTAAGCGACTTGGCGGCGAGTCATAGTTATTTCGATGGGGAAATCCCCGGAGTCGGTAGGACTTCCCGAGTGGGTATAAGCGGCTATGAATTTCATGGTGGCTTGTGCATGAGGGTGTAATATTCGACCAAGGGTGTTCAGGCGAATGTCTGCCATGGGAGAAAAGATGAATGAGAGGGTGGGGGGACATAGTACACCATTTGCGGTCTTTGTACACTTACCAAAAGAATAAAATAATGGGGGTTTGGTTTGTACAAAACACGGAGACGGGTGCCCCAAAACATGAAACTATTCGCTCAATGATGTTTTGAGGAAGGTGTTTTGATGAGGTTGGGGTCCCCATTGGTTGGTATCATGTGTTAGGTTGATGAAGCGGATGAAAAAATTACCACAAATGGGATTATGCTTTCGGTGGAGGTATGGTGGGCCAAATGCGAGGCACGGTAGTGCACTTTTGATATGCTTGTACAACTTGGTCGTCTCGGAAGGGGGTGTTGTTCTATATGGTATAAATTGACCTTTATGCATGGTGGATGGATGGGCATGAGGTTCTTCCCGGACTAAAGTGGTATGGCCATGGTATCACTTTTGCTGTGATTTGTGGTCTACTCGTGGGTGACGAGCGCCATGGAGGGGAGGCTCTACCGAGCCAACGAGGATGTTTATCATGTGCGGGGTGAGGTGATGATAAACACTTTCGGATATGTGGAACCTATGGTTGATTTCTAATGGATAAATGATGTCGGCATATGCAGAGTTTTTTAGGACTCTATCATGTCGAAAGGGCGAATGATACATCTGCTCCGGAACTTTCAATGGATGGAGTTGTGAATGGTTTGTGAGATTTTTTACTGCAAAAAAAACTACCTCAAGTGAAAGCATCTTCTTTATCAAATATTATTGAAATTCATGAGCTTTAAAAAAAGAAGATGAGAGAGGGCATACTGCTAGGGCGTTGAAATTTTTTTTGGGAGTGCGAATGTGTGGAATTGCCTCTATTCGTTATGGAGTGTTGATCACGGTGCGGCTTACGGTTCGGAGAACGTACCTTCCGATCTCTTTTTATGGTCCTCCAAATTTTTTTAAAAAGGGTGATATATAGGTGAATATGGCCCTAATTCAATTCATTTGTACTTGATGAGTTTTTGAGAGGTCGGACGCTTCTACGGAGCGAGTTCTTGTCATTGTTGTTGTTAGTATGAATCTTTTGTCGGAAAAAAGACCACTTTAGTTACGCAAAAAAAATAGCCCTAACATCAATTATGGCTGCCAATATCTTCAAATATGCGAGTTAGTTGATCAAGACAAAGCTGCAAAAAAACCGGATCTATGCATAAAAAGACATTAAGCGAGTAATAATGAAGTTTTGCTCCATGCGACCAATAGACAAGACAAGAACAATATTTTTGAAAGAATTTTTTATATTAAAGGGCACCCGAGAGAAAAACAAGAAAGGTGTTTCCAATTCTCCTCAATGGGATGGGTTCTTGAAAGTCCTCGACACTTTAGATCTAAAATTTCTCTCTCTTGTTGGTGTAGAAAACCCGAGTCAAACATGGAACTCAAAGGGAGCCCACAAAACAAATAATGGAGAATGTGACAATGATAATGGTTCAAAGTCGGACCAAGAGTATAGATCCAGAGTGATCTAATATGCAAATGAAAGGTGACAAATGAATAGGAAACCCTTCTATTTATAACAAAATATTAGGGTAGTCTAGGACTTGGTGCATGAATAAAATATTATTAACCAAATTCTAGAACCACCTTTTAGGAATATTTTATTATATTTGTTGGAGGGAAAAGGTATTTGACTTGGGTCAAATCCCTTTATTTGTAAATAATAAATAAATAAATGATTTATTTACTATTTTAAGGAAGTGGTTGATTAATAATTAAATAAATAATGGTTTATTTAATTATTTATAAATGATTTAGTCATATTTAACAAGGAATGTTATTTAAATAAGATTTAAATAATTATTCCTAAAAAAATAATAAGATAAATAACGATTTATCTAATTAATTTCCTTGTTTTGGGTTAAATATAACCAGGAATAATAATCAAATTATTGTTTAATTAATTATTCCATGAGGAAAATCAAACAAATATAGATTTTTTTTAATATTTCCTTTTTGGGGTTTTATGTTTAGACCATAAACAACCTAATAAATATGTTTTATTCGGTTATTTTACATAGTGAAAGAAATTTTACTTAGGGTAAAATTGGTCTTACATGGTGTACTTGGGTCCATCTAATAATAATTGGTTAGATGACAAAAAAATGGTGTAACAATTGTTAGCTCGAGCACCGGGGATTTGCGATATCATCCCCCGGGTAACCTCCATGACATCCCTGCACTTTAATTTTTTTCGGTACGAGTGTGTCGGGATTCGTACAAATTTGGTTTGTACGGATTGTGAGTGATTTTTTTCCCTATATTGCGCGGTGCAATCGGGGAAAAAGCACACCCTCTATGCACATTTTACGGGGGATATGTGCGCTTAAAGTGCTCTGTTCCCCTTCTTTGGCGCGCCTCAAGCATGCCTGTGGTAAGTATAGGTGTGCCTTAGTGCGCATGTCTAAGGGACAAGAATGCAAAAGGTCGAGGGTGAATTGTTTTTTGAGTTTTTTGCATATTTTTTATGTCTTTTTCATTGTCGATGGGTTCTGTTTGGATGACGAGGGTTTTTGTGGAGGGAGTGGGATTGGCCTTAGTCTGCATACTACATTGGTCGTTGATGCTGGGGCATGCGGTAAGCTTGCACAATGGGGGGCTCTCGAAGTTTGTATAAAACGAGCTTCATCGGTCGCGAGGACCGATTTCTTCGTTACTTGATCAAACATTGGCACGGGAGGCGCAACATGTTTGTGTTGCATGGGGCTAACCTAGCCATCCATCTTGAGGTGAATGTATATTTTTTTACCGAGTTACTCCCTCATGGTGAGGTCGTTTGAGGTATCCACTCCCTTCCGAGGAGATTCGATTTGGAGAGGTTCCGGAGACGTCATTGTGGTGGGGCGCCTCTTACGAAGGGGTGCATTAGCATTGCATCGGTGATAGATTTCACCGAGTGGTGTGCTCGCGGTAGTGATTGTGCAACTTGCGGGGGTCGTCGGCTATGCATTGGGCATCCGGCCCTCGGGTTGGAGTCTTGCGCGGTCGAGGGCTGGACACTTCTTTGATTTTTCCCCCTTTTGTTATGACGAGATGGTGACGCGGCTCAACAAGGTCCATAATGGATCGAATTTGTTTGCGTATGCCAATATTCTATGCGACATTATGTACGAGAGGGTAGTGATGTTTAGACCGAGTAGTGGCGGTGCCTCCCCGGGGGACCACAGGGGAGCCTCGCATGAGGAGGTGGGATGCGGTGATGCCGCGAGGTGGTGGGGGGCATGGTGGGGCATTCCCGGAACACCACGACGGATGCTTGGTTTGAGGGTGAACCCTCGGATGTTTTCTGCCATTCCCATATGCGGGGATGGACTTTCGAGGGGATCCGGAGATGGGTCTCCCTCCTGGTTATGCTTGGGGGCCAACAGATATGTTTTTTTATGTTGTCATAATTTATTTGACTATATATGTGCTTATGTGTTTCAATGGTGACACCGACATAGTTTTGGTTACTCTTTGTAGATTTTTGGCGAGGTAGGTCGCCACGTGCCTCGATCGGTCGGCCATGAACCTCTTCGGAGACGTCGGGGGCGGTCTTGGAGGGTCGAGAGGAGATGTTGTTGGAGGACCTAGTGGTGGTGCCGGCCCTTCAAGGGAGGGCGGCGAGCTTAGGCTGCTGCCGAGGCTGAGTAGAGTGAACTCGTGCCAATGCGGGCGGCACATGCATATGCGGTGGAGGCTCGCAACACTAAGATGACTACTCGGGTGTCGGTTCTAGAGGATGCCTAGGGTCGAGTGGACCACTTGACCCGGGGGATGCCTTCTCGAGGTTTTATGGATGATCTCTAGGAGGTACGGGTCTGTAGACGGTGATGGCCCGGGAGAGGGACGATCGGCCTATTTACGTAGGGTGGAAGTCTCGGTTGTGATGGCGGCTCCAATGGGGGTACCGAGAGCGGTTATGGGTCCGAGTGCCCCTCTTGAGGGGGCACCACCCTAGAGTATACTTGTACACGGGGAAAGCACCCATTATGAGGATGCTTCCCCTATTTTTTTATGACTTTTTTGTATCTTTGGGTTGGCCGATATCTATATATATATATGTGTGTGTGTGTGTGTGTGTGTGTGTGTGTGAGATATATTTTTTTGTGGCTCTCCATGTTGTGTCACACTGTTTCGGTTTATGGATGATGTTATGCTTTGATGGATATCTATGTTTTTGGTTTTTTATGTATAATGGTTTATTCGAGATGCATTCAGTTTAGGATATTGTTAGCTATGCAATCAACTACACGGCTTTGAATCCTTGGGACATGTGTAAATGTAATATAGTCAAATTTTCTTCTTAATGTTTTTGCACGCAAATATTTTATAAATAGATGTGTATCTCTTATCTCAAATGTTTCGATTAGTCTGCAATATTAGTAGTCGGGAATCGAGGTAGACATGCATATGGCTTATGCCACGATGGAGGGTGTTTCACATAAGTCCGATAACGACATCATATTCGCTCTGATTGTTTGTTGTTGACCCGATGCACACACTTGTTTGTGTAGAATGGTGATCGGTCCGGGTGATAGATGACCCAAAGCGTGTGCATGCTAAAATTTGAGACCATCTTGATGTTCCATTAGTAAATGCTGAAATAACGTTCGGGTTGGTGATCCATGGTGGCACTTTGAGTGCGTTTATAATAATTCTTTTGGTCAAAAATTTACAATGGTTGGGTTTGTGTATGTTCACTCTAGGGAAGGGCCATCTTGGCCCTTATGGGTAAAATTTATTGAGGCAAAGGGTCTGTTGATGGGGTTGCTAAGGCATGTCCCATCCGAGTTCCCATCAAGATGTATGTCCCCCTCGTGGGGGGCAATTTTTGATGATGTAGGGTCCTTTCCACAAAGTTTCGAACTTTCCTAGCCCTAGGGATTCTTTTGCGACATCATAGCGGAGGACTAGTTCTCCCTTGGTGAATGAGCAAGGGTTGATGTGGTGGTTGAATGATGCTTTCACCCTTTTCTTATGGGCCTCGTTGTGTTGCGTAAGCTCGTTGTTGGCTTTCTTCAACGAGCTCTAGTTGTACTAGGCACTCGTTCTAGAGGTTGGGTATCATGTGGCATGCAAATTGGGGATCTCACGGAAATCAATGCAAAGGCGCAAGGTACCTTGATCTTTTGCAAATGTGTTTTTGCAATGTGTTTAGCTACGCATGATTTAGAACAAATAGGTGTGGCACCAAAGGCAATGTTAAGAGAAAGTGCGGTACAAGTATTTTTAAGACTTTTTATGAGCTTTTCTCTCAATTTCAAGGCTTGATTTTAGGAACTTTGATGTTGTAGACTTCTAAGGGAGTAATATATGAGTAATGATGAACCCATATAGACACTAAAATGTCATGGTGAAAAATTTCGGTGTAACAAATTTCCCCCCTAAAATGAGAAGTCTAAGAGAATTCGAAGAGTGATGTGCTTTATCATTTCAAGGATTAGCTCTATGGACAACCTAGTCGGAATCCGTAAAAAAAATTCAATGCAAAACATATATATATATGTATATATCATCAACGAGGTAGGCATTCCCATACTCGGAAAAAAAAAGTAACTAAACTTGTTATGATACAGAAATGATTTTAATATTACATCAATAGTGTAGCACGAGCATGGACGCGACCATGTCAGTAATGAATAGTCTACTGCATAATGAATAGTAAAAATCCTCGTCGGCCTAGATGGTGGAAACTAGATCCGAGGGTCTTTATTTTACGCTTCCCAAACTAGTACGATTCTATCCATTCAATTAAACGTGTCGAAGGTGAACATGGTAGAACCCACTTGATTACCATTCAATGATGTGAACTGTTAACAAGTGTGAGAGAAACCACCAATAATGAAAATGGCTCTCAAAGTACTCGGTACAATCCATGAAATGTGAATAAGTGATACTGAAGTCGAACATTTCACGGAATCTTTCAATCGAAGGTTAATGATGCAACCTATCGTCGAAGGCGAGAAACACCTGCCATTAAGGCATGTAGATTCCAAGGTACCGACGGATTGTAGATCAACTTCCTAGATGATGAGCTATCGTCGATAGAAAGTGATCCGTCATAAGTAAGCTCACGACATGAAACCATAGATCAATTTTTTGAAGAAATTTTTTGCAAGGAATAACTCGGGGATGGTCAACGCAAATGGAGACAAATGTTTGCAGATGAATGGTTTATTTGAAGCGTCCTCTTGAACACATAACGACACCGCAGATGGTTTGGTAACAATTGACCTAAAGCTAATACCCGAAATCGGTGAAGACTTTCAATATGGTTTGATTAATTGATAGGAAAATGATTTTCCCAACCCGGAGTAGAAGCGTGACAAAAAGTGTCGTGTTCAAGAGTGGTAAAGCTGCTTTTTTAAACAAAGTGTGACAAATGGATTCGTTTTCTCTTTTTTCCCCCCACCATTTCTAGCAAGTACCTCTTTATTTTTGACAAGCTTGAGGAGGATAATATTTTCTTGTTATATAAGCTCATCCTTCGAGATGAGTCCAACTTAGTTTAAAATCAAACCCTAAGAAGGAGTGGTTCATTCTGTTTGTAATCAACGTGTCCTTTACTATTAAATTTTAACGAGTCCATTATAGGAGAAACTCGGTGTTTTTAAATTTTAGGGAGTCGAAGAAAAAACTTAAGGAAACTCCGTGGGTGTACTTTTTCGTAAATTTAGTCTCTCAAGCCCGAAAAAGGATAAAATAATAGAGGAGAGAACTCTATTGACCATGATTAGTCAATGTATACCTTTTTCGTAAATAGTCCATTTCGAGTCGGAAAAAGGGGTAAACTTATACCGAAAGAACGACTTGTTCATTTCCTTTAACGAGTTCAAATAGTCAAGTACTCGACAATATTTTCATCTTTAGAGAGTACGAAAAAGGGCTTAAAAGAGAACTCCATGGTTTCGCTTTTTTCGTAAATTTTCAAGAGTTCAAAAAAGTGATAAAAATTGTACTCATATGGCCGACTTTCAATTTACTTTACGAGTAGGAAAATATGGAAAGAACTCGTCATTTTCATGTGTTTTACGAGAATGAAAGATAGAAAATTTATCTCGGGATTTTCATGATTTTAACGAGTCTTGAAAATAATAACCGAAATGGGCTCAAGATAGGTTTCATTTTTACAAAATCTTGAAACGAGAGAAAAACTATGCTTCGGATAGATTTGTTTCATTTTTACAAGCTTGAAACAAAGGAAAAATCATGCTTGAAAGTGGTTTCATTTTTTACGCAAGCTTGAAACGTAGGAAAACTTTGCTTGAGAGTGGTTTTTTAATGCCCCCCAAGAGTAACTTGCTAGAGCACATGCCCCCCAAGCTTCATTTCATTCAACTAAGTAGACTACTCGCTTACTAATAGCTGGATTGAAGGAAGGTGCATTTACGAGATTAGATGAAAGAATCGACTTTGACTAGGAGAGGATTTGTTTCATTTTTTTATGTATGATGGTTTATTCGAGATGCATTCCATTTTAGGATATTGTTAGCTATGCAATCAAGCTGCCTAGCTTTGACTCCTTGGGACATGTGTAAATGTAATATAGTCAAATTGTCTTCTTAATGTTTTTTGCACGCAAATATTTTATAAATAGATGTGTATCTCTTATCTCAAATTTTTTGGTTTAGGCTGTAATATTAGTAGCTTGGGAATTGAGGTAGACATGCATATGGCTTATGCCCACGATGGAGGGTGTTGCACATAAGTCAGATAGTGACATCATATTACTCGCTGATTGTTTGTTTCGACCCGATGCACACGTCGTTTGTGTAGAATGGTGATCGGTACGGGTGATAGATGACCCAGCGAGCTGCGGCTAAACTTTGAGACCATCTTGATGTTCCATCAGTAAATCCGAAATAAGGTTCAGGGTTGGTGATCCATGGCGGCACTTTTAGTGCATTTTTATAATAATTCTTTTGGTAAAAAAATTTACAATGGTTGGGTTTGTGTATGTTCACTCTAGGGAAGGGCCATCTTGGCCCTTATGGGTAAAATTTATTGAGGTAAAGGCCATTGACGGGGTTGCTAAGGCATGTCCCATCTAGTTCCATCAAGATGTATGCCCCCCTCGTGGGGGAAATTTTTGATGATGTACGGTCCTTTCCATAAAGTTTCCAACTTTCCTGGCCCTAGGGATTCTTTTGCGACATCATAGCGGAGGACTAGTTATCCCTTGGTGAATAAGCAAGGGTTGATGTGGCGGTTGAATGATGCTTTTACCTTTTTATTATGGGCCTCATTGTGTTGCGGTAACTATTGTCGGCATTCTTCAATGAGCTCTAGTTGTACTAGGCAATGTTCTAGAGGCTGGGTATCATGTGGCATGCAAATTGGGGATCTCACGGAAATCAATGCAAAGGCGCAAGGTACCTTGATCTTTTGCGAATGTGTTTTTGCAATGTGTTTAGCTCTCGCATGATTTAGAACAAATAGGTGCGACACCACAAGGAAATGTTAAGAAAAGTGCAGTACAAGTGTTTTTATGACTTTTTATGAGCTTTTCTCTCAATTTCAATGCTTGATTTTAGGAACTTTGATGTTGTAGACATCTAAGGGAGTAATATATGAGTAATGATGAACCCATAGACACTAAAATGTCATGGTGATAAATTTCGGTGTAACAAATTTCCCCTAAAGTGTGAAGTACGAGAGAGTCGAAGAGTGATGTGCTTTATCATTTCAAGGATTAGCCTATGGACACCCCGATCGGAATCATGTAAAAACATTCAATGCAAAACATATATATATGTATATATCATCACCGAGGTAGGCATTCCCATACTCAAAACAAAAACTAACTAAACTTGTTATGATACAAAAATGATTTTAATATTACATCAATAGTGTAGCACTGACATGGACATGGCCATCCGTAATGAAATAGTCTACTGCATAATGAAAAAATAAAACTCCTCGCGGCTGGATGGTCGAAACTAGATCCGGGGGTCTTTATTTCTCACTTCCCAAACTAGTACGATTCTATCCATGCGATTAAACGTGTCGAAGTTGAACATGGTAGAACCCACTTGATTACCGGTCAATGATGTGAGCCGGTAACAAGTGTGAGAGAAACCACCAATAATGAAAATGGCTCTCAAAGTACTCGGTACAATCCATGAAATGTGAATAAGTGATTTGAAGTCAAACATTTCACGGAATCGTTCAATCGAAGGTTAATGATGCAACCTATCGTCGAAGGCGAGAAACCCACAATTAAGGCATGTAGATTCCAAGGTATCGATGGATTCTAGATCAACTTCCTAGATGATGAGTTGTCGTCGATAGAAAGTGATACGTCATAAGTAAGCTCACGACATGAAACCATAGATCAATTTTTTGAAGAACTTTTTTGCAAGGGATCGACTCGGGGATGGTCAACGCAAATGGAGACAAATGTTTGCGGATGAATGGTTTATTTGAATTGTCCTCTTGAACACATAATGACACCGCGGATGGTTTGCTAACAATTTACCTAAAGCTAATACCTAGAAAGCTCGTTGAAGACTTTCAATATGGTTTGATTAATTAATAGGAAAAGGATTTTCCCAACCCAGTAGAAGCGTGACAAAAAGTGTCGTGTTCAAGAGTGGTAAAGCAGCTTTTTAAACAAAGTGTGACAAATGGATTCGTTTTCTCTTTTTTTCCCCCACCATTTACGAAATTACCTCTTTATTTTTGACAAGCTTGAGGAGGATAACATTTTCTTGTTATATAAGCTCATCCTTCGGATGAGTCCAACTTAGTTTAAAAATCGAACCCTAAGAAGGAGTGGTTCATTCCTGTTTGTAATCGACAAGTCCTTTCTTGCTTTAAATTTTTAACGAGTTCGGTATAGGAGAAACTCGGTGTTTTTAAATTTTTAGGAGTCGGAAAAGAAAAAATTAAGGAAACTCTGTGGGTGTAATTTTTCAGTAAATTTAGTCTCTCAAGCCCGAAAAAGGATAAAATAATAGAGGAGAGAACTCTATTGACCATGATTAGTCATTGTATACCTTTTTCAGTAAATAGTCCATTTCGATCGGAAAAGGGGTAAACTTATATTGAAAGGGACGATTGTTCATTTCCTTTAACGAGTTCGAATAGTCGGTACTCGACAATATTTTCATCTTTAGAGAGTACGAAAAAGGGCTTAAAAGAGAACTCCATGGTTTCGCTTTTTCGTAAATTTTTTAAGAGTTCGAAAAAGTGATAAAAATTGTACTCATATAGCTGACTTTCAATTTAATTTATGAGTAGGAAAAGATGGAAAGAACTCAACATTTTCATGTGTTTTTATGAGAATGAAAGACGATAAAATAATCTCGAGATTTTCATGATTTTAACGAGTCTTGAAAATAATAACCGAAATCGGCTCAAGATAGGTTTCTTTTTAACAAAATCTTGAAACGAGAGAAAAACTATGCTTCGAGATAGATTTGTTTCATTTTTAATCATGCTTGAAAGTGGTTTCATTTTTTACACAAGCTTGAAACGTAGGAAAACTTTTCACGAGAGTGGTTTCTTAATGCCCCCCAAAAGTAACTTGCTAGAGCTCATGCCCCCCAAGCTTCATTTCATTCAACTAAGTAGACTATCGCTTACTAATAGACTGGATGGAATGAAGGTGCATTTACGAGATTAGATGAAAGAATTGACTTTGACTAGGAGAGGATTTGTTTCATTTTTTATGTATGATGGTTTATTCAAGATGCATTCCGAGTTTAGGATATTGTTAGCTATGCGATCAACTTCTACGCTTTTGACTCCTTGGGACATGTGTAAATGTAATATAGTCAAATTGTCTTCTTAATGCTTTTGCACGCAAATATTTTATAAATAGATGTGTATCTCTTATCTCAAATGTTTGGTTTAGCTGCAATATTAATGCTCGGGAATCGAGGTAGACATGCATATGGATTATGCCTCGATGGAGGGTGTTGCACATAAGTCCAGATAACGACATCATATTCTACTTGATTGTTTGTTTCTAACCCGATGCACACACGCGTTTGTGTAGAATGGTGATCGGTGCGGGTGATAGATGACCCAAGCAGCTACGGCTAAAATTTGAGACCATCTTGATGTTCCATCGGTAAATCCGAAATAAGGTTCGAGGGTTGGTGATCCATGGTGGCACTTTGAGTGCGTTTTATAATAAGTCTTTTGGTCAAAAATTTACAATGTTTGGGTTTGTGTATGTTCACTCCGGGGAAGGGCCATCTTGGGCCTTATGGGTAAAATTTATTGAGGTAAAGGACGTTGACGAGGGTTGCTAAGGCATGTCCCGTCCGGTTCCATCAAGATTTATGCCCCCTCGTGGGGGGAAATTTTTGATGATGTAGGGTCCTTTCCACAAATTTTTCGAACTTTCTTGGCCCTAGGGATTCTTTTGTGACATCATAGCGGAGGACTAGTTCTCCCTTGGTGAATGAGCGAGGGTTGATGTGGCGGTTGAATGATGATTTTACCCCTTTCTTATGGGCCTCGTTGTGTTGTAGTAAATTTTGTCGGCTTTTTTATTGCCTAAATCTACCTCGAGATGTGAAGGAGGGCGAGTTCAAGGTAACATCAAACCACGCTCGGTACGGTAGCTAGCCCTACCGGATCCCGGGAGAGGGATCTCTCCGGGTCAATCTCGGCAAAGATAATCAAAAAGGCTTGAGATGACTTAAAATAAAGGCTAATTTTAGGCTAGGTATATTGATAAAATAATTTGATTTTGATTTTGGAGGTTTTTTTGGAATCAAAGGGAAAGCGAGTTTTGGGCTCGGGGATAAGGCCTTGTTTTTACGGAGATCTCGAATGAGGGCGAGGAAGGAAATCATTTTGATGCTTTGAATTGAATGTATGGATGGTTACGGACAGGTGAGAAGCTAAATAGGGCAAGAGGCTCTCAGAATCCTCTTCAAGGCGAGTGAAAAGCTATGGTAAACTAAACAAAACTCTAGGCGAGCGCACAACAATCTAATGAATTCTACCTTTCTAAATTGTTTGTTTAATTTGAGAAGAAAAAGAGAAGGAAAATGGTGCACATGAAACATCGGTAAAATTTCAATTGCAGATTGAAACACACCATCAAAACATAGAGCCACAAGGATCCCAAATAGTTACGCAAACGCTAGTCTATTCCTTTGCCAAAATTGCGAGAGATGAAATGTACAATGAAGTGCCAAGCATTCCCAAGTGTCCAACCACGAGAAATGACTCAGAAATTACATGATATAGAAAATCCTAACTCCTCCCCATGCCTCTAGGGGTCAGAGCTCATCATTCTAGGAGCTTTTTCAACCATATCTAAACAAGGAAGCGAAAAATAGGCAATGAAACAACTTGCCTCTATATGGTAGGAAAGCTGATTCATTCATTTAATTTTCACTTTTTAGTGAATGAATCTACTAGAACAAGTAAATATGTGCCAAAATTACATCAAAGTCATAAAATTACATCAATTTACATCAAAACTTACATGAAAATGTCAAACTAGCCAAAACTAGGCGAAATTTTGAGTCTGCTAAGTCAAAATGAGGCCAAATTTCCCTATGCGCAGTGCCTAAAATCTATATGCATAGCACAAGTTTGAGGCTGATTTTGAGGCCCTTCATGAAGTCCAAATTGAGCACGGGATAGCTCGTTGGAAAGCCCTACCTCGTCTACTTTCCAACCCAAGTGGAATTTCTAGATTTGGTTTTCATTTTCCCCTCCAAAAATCCAATCTCCCAACAACAGCTACTGTGTGTGAAAATGGTGGCGAGAAAGGCCATTTTTAGGGTGTTTTAACCCTTCGGGAAACCCAAAACTTGATGAAATCCTTAGGTAATCCATAAGCATGCATAAATTTTGATGAAAAATCCAAAAATACCAAGTTTTCCTCACCGAAGAGCTGCCAATCATAAGCGCGCGTCAAGTGGCGCTACGCGTCGAGCAGGGGAAAATCTGTTTTTAGGCCCAAAAAATTCAAATTTGACAAAAATGTTTCCCAAATTTCTTGAAATTTGGGCTGAAGGTCCATAATAAAGTACCATGCTAGGCCAAAGAGGCTTCGGCCAAAATTTGGAGCCCATCATCCCTCTTGCGACGCTTAAGTGCCCTCCCTTTAGTCTTGCCTTCGAGAAATTTTAATGCGCGCTTTGCAAACATGAGTTCGCGCCCAATAATGGTTCTTCATGTGTACGAGCATGTCATTTTCCTTGTTTTCTTTGGTCAACGAGATTATCCAAGTGAATATTGACCCTTTCGAGCTAAGTCTCTCGATCGGCCTCAATCTCCCGCTCAATATCTGTCATCTCGACTTGACTTCTTCGGAGCGGCTTACTGTTTTCTCGAATGTTCTACAAATCCATGAGTGTACGTTGATCCTCTAACTGTTTGTTTGCTGTTGCTCAAGGTATTTGATCATCCATTGGGCCTTTTGCGATGTTTTCAGGTCAAAGGTGTCAATCACGCACTTGCTTTCTGGAATAATCTCTCTCGACTTTGAGCTAGGAGAGCTCAAATCATCATCAATAAGTATAAAATTAGTGTCTTGGCCTCACGGAAGGCCCTTCATCACGCATAGGATTCTTTCCTTTGTCTCTGTACTTGTGTCGAAGCGAGAACCCTTCACCCTAGGTGCATATAGTACTCGCCGGTCTTTGTCGATGACGGTGGCGAGACCCTTTCCACCCACTAGGTGGAGATAGTACTCATCGTCTTCTGCTGCAAATAATGCTCTCGTGCCTCTGCGATAAGTAAAATATCTTGGCACGCTTTGATAGGCTTTGTCTTGTGACCTTCAGGGCTTATGTGAAGGTTCACCATGCTCACGTGACAATCGTTGGAGGAGGCTGGAGGAGAGCTGAAAAAGAAATCATGGGCAATGAAATCTTCCCATGTGATACCACTGCAGCCAAAGCGATGCAACACTAAAATTTTGATGAGTACATAGTGATAAATGTTGTTGTGCTAGCTGCTCGGGAGTCTTCTTCGCACTGAACGGAGTCATTCTCTCAATGTTCCGAGCACATGAAATAAGGAATATTCATCATCCTCACTCGGGTGAAGTGCATCAATAGCCTAATATGATACGCATAAAGGCGTCGAAGCGCAGCCCTCACAGTCTGAAGTATATGATAATGAGTTTCATTAAAGGCGCATAGGATTCCCTCAAAAATACTGAAAGGAAAGACTGCAAATTTGCTCTCACATAAAGCTGGGCACTGATGTATGGCTCATAAAACACTTTGTCCACTGTTGTCTCTTGTTCCACTATTCACCCACATTAGTGTATCCTGGTTGCTTGAGAAATGGTTTCCGGTGTCAAAGTGAAATTTACACCAAAGAAGAGTTACATGACCATCATGCAAATGTAATACAAATAAGTGAGCCAACTCACGATGATAACCAACTCTAGCAATCATTTCACAATACTGAAAAAACATGAGCAGCTACCGAAAACATGATATGGAAAGTGGGCAAGCTTGTAATTCGAGTCAATGAGGTGGGCTCTTCTCTCACATGTTTGCCACCTTTACGAGGCCTTCTCGGTGCATGTATCTCGGTGGGAGAATCACTATCTCTGTCATATGATGAATCGAGTCTTGTCTCCATGGTGTTTCAAAATGCGTGTTGGCTTGAATGAGATGAAGAATGAGAATTTGGTGCTTTATTTCCACTGCCAAATATGTTCCAAATAGGAGAGGGAATGTGGTAAATAATACGGTGGGAACAATGGATTGTAATCAAATTGAATATTGCCCCTTTTTAAAACCTCCAATTTAACAGCTAGAGAGACAATGGGACAACCAATTCTTGTTTGGTAAACTTGGGGTTTGGGAATTTTTTTATAAGTGAAATGGGAAAGGGAAAAATGATGAGAAATGACTTGGGATATAAGGGAATAAGGGATGGACTATACTAATAATATGACGAGTGAGGGGGAAAGGGAATCACAGATGAGAAATAGAGTTAGAGTGTTACTGGCACCAAAATCAAATTTTACAATTCCAACCTCGAAACCCTAAGGTACAACTCTCCAATAAAAATGATAGGGTTTGTTTTGACATTCGAATTCTGCATATGCAATCTCAATCAATACCAAACTCGTTTAATGGAACATACGAGAGATGAGTCGAACTTACATGGAGCAAATGAGATTGAGTCGATTTGAAATTTACGGAAGCGAGTGGTGAAATTTTTCGTTTTTCGCACCTGTGCATCGCGCGCAAAACCCAGGTGTGCCACGCACTGGTGTATGCGCCGCGCATGTTCAAATCAACACGGTGATGTGCGGCCAATGCGTCGTGACAACCATGTGCGCCGTAACCTTCCTCCTATGCGCCGCAACCACTGAATTTCTCCCATAGTCGGTCTTCCAGCACAACATTTTACGCTCTTCTACACTTGACTTGACTGATAGTTTCTTGGTGTGCAAATGAATTTTGAAACAATGAAAATATCTCTTATAGCCATAGACTTTTATTTTTTTATTTGAAAGAACCTACTTTCTAATGTTTGAATTTTTCCACTTTGCACTTTTAAAATAAACTCGTTTTTTTTGTTTCCTCTTTGATGAGTTGAATGAATCTCTTGTCTATTTTTTTGCGGGGATAGGCAGCATGGAATTTGGAAAAGGTGACCGAGTGCGCTCGAAGATCTTTCAATCGAAAGTTTTTTTAAAAAAAATTACATGGCATTTATTACAAAAGATGAAATTGAGGATTTTTCTTCAAAACGAGTTTTGAAGAAAAGTCATTATTAGAGTGTTACGAGGATGAAATTTTTACAATGAGACTTTAAATGATGCTTCCTCATGTGCCTACTCGGAATTATGGAACATTTTTCGATTGAATTGACAAAACCCTAGACCTAATATGACCTAAAAACCCTAAAATGATATTTTTGTCAATTATTGAGACCAAGCATGGCTGTACAGCGATTTTGGTGAAATGAATTAGACCAAACGAAAGGTACAAGACATGAATAAAATGAGTGCAAAAGACCCTTTCTTCGGATGATCGATGCCCCTAGCATAATACAGCTGGTCGAGCGAATGAGACACCTAAAGATGAAATGCAAAAAGAGAAATTTTGATATACGACGGAGGGTCGGGAGGGACCGACTCTAACATTGGCTCCAATTGGTTTGGTAGCTCCTTGGAGGTGCCAGAAATATAGATCTGCGGGAGATATAGACAGTTCCTTCGTCCATTGGGCTGTGGAATCGGTGACTTCGACAAAAGCTGACACAAGAATTTTGACTCTTTTTATTGGCCGAAATCGACTCAAGCTGACTCAATTTCAAACCAAAAGGCGATAGACTTGACTCGAAACTTAAATCCAAGCCGAAATCAATCTTCGGGAGTTATAGCCTTCACCCTCGGGCCCACAAACTAAATAAAATACATCAGTACACACTTGTGATGAGGCTCAAATAAAATGGTATGTACGGTGAAAATGTAATCAACGAGAAAACATTTCGAAATGGTACGTTTGAAGCGGTCAGACCATTGACTGCCCTCCCTGGACAATATTCCACTGTTCATCTCCTTCGAGAAGAAAATCGTTCGACCACGATACGCGACAATCTTGAAGGGTCCTT
Source organism: Pinus albicaulis (assembly GCA_034641835.2). NCBI lineage: Eukaryota > Viridiplantae > Streptophyta > Pinopsida > Pinales > Pinaceae > Pinus > Pinus albicaulis. The sequence continues at coordinate 41,427 of JAXQQM020093330.1, forward strand.
TCCGGATATTTTCGAACTTACCATGTTTACCTTTTTCCTCATTTCGTGCATCCCATTTCGACACCCACTTCTTCCAAACAGGGAAACTTGTCTTGCTTTCACCTTTACGTCATATATTTTCTTAATTCTCTCCTGCCGACTTGAATGTGTTTTCAAAAATTTCCTCCCTTGTACTGCTACAAATGGATCATTTGGCTTATTCTTCTCTGCATATGATCTTCCTCACTACCGAGCTTCTGAGAAAGTTTGACCACGGAGCTGCGAGAGGTAGGAAATACGTATCAACTCCATATACTAACTTGAAAGGGGACATGCAGATAGACTTCTTCGCGCTCACTCTGTCTACCCGAAGTGCATTTACCAACTTCTTATGCCAGCTCTTCTTATTTATTTCTAGTGACTTCTTAATGATGTTGACTAAAGATTTGTTTGCGGACTCGGCCAATGTGTTGCCTTGCGGATGATAAGCGGTCGAATGTCCCAAAATGATTTGATATTTGTCACAAAACTCGATCATTCTTTTTGACTTGAAATCATGTTGCGTTATCGGTAATTAACTTATTCGAACTGAGCCAAAACAAGGCAAAATATTATTCTCAAGAGAAAGGAAATTATTACCGAATCGTAGCTTACTCTGGTGGGAATTGCTTCGAACCATTTCATGAAATAATCAGTACTGTCGGGGATCCGATCCATCTTTGAGCTAAAGATGCGGATGGATTTCACCAATGAAATCAACCCCCACTTCCGAAAAAGGTGCACTTACTTCTATGGGTTTAAGTGGGAAAGGCTATAATTTCTTCCTTCCTTCGAAAATCCCGACATTCGTTGACGGCTTTTGACAGGTCTTATATACATCGAGAAAACAAGTAGGCAGGGTAGTATCTTGCTCTCAGAAAACCTTATTAGCACGTCGTTTTTCCAAAAAGGAAAGGTGACCTCCGCAATCTCATATGAAAATCCTCCATGACCCGTTTCGCTTCTTCTTCCACCAAACAATTTAACAAAGCTCCACCGAGTATCTTTCCCGATAAAGTGCAGAATTCGGGATACAAAATTATGCATCCTTTAACTTCAATGTTCTACTCTTATTTTTAGCCATTCTTGGCGAGCATGAAAAATTTTGAAGCACATATATAATGTCACGCATACCGGGGAGAAAGAACAAATATTTTGGATACTGAAGTGACGAACTTTCCTCATTCTCTTCGGGACATAGCAGACAATCAAATTTGTTTCTAAGTCATGCAGATTCGGTTCGGCCATTAGCTTGGCTAACCCTTGACCTTTGATAAGCTTGGTAGGTTTTATCTCCACATCATACTCCAACAAAGATGCAATCCACTTGCCTTGTCTTCCTTCGGATCTGTTTGTACCAAAACATCCTTAACTTGACGTTAGGAACATAAGCCAAAATATGAGAATGCAGAATATATACATGAGAAATATTTCAATGCTTTCACAAGAACGAGAGCTTGCTTTTCAATGATGTTATATTTTAAGGCTGCATCTCTTATAGTTTGATTTGAAGAAAGCAATTGGTTCTCATGCTCATCTCTTTTACGCATTAACATCATCTGCACATAGTATGCTACGAAGCAAATGAAAACAAAATAAAATCCCACGAGTGTAGTCAGATCGATCAAAACCGGTAGCAGAAAAGAAACCAACTTTACCTTATTAAATGACTTTACTGCCTCTTCGATCCACTTCACAGACATTGTCCTTTTACGGCATGTTTGTTAGCTCTCTTAGGTGTTCTACAAGATTAGGCACGAAAGCGTAGGTAGAAAATTCATATTACCATTAAAATATTGTATCTCCTTTTTATATTCGGGAGATGGTCAATTTGTTGAATCGCTTCTACGTGTTGCTGGATCAATACGAATGCCATGTTTTGAGATAATGTGACCAAGTATTTTTCCCTCATCCATGGCAAACAAGCTCTTCTTTGGTTTAAGTGAAACACCATATTTTACGCAATTTTGAAAGACAATTCTCAAATGATACATGTGCTCTTCATACGAATTGGAAAAAGGCTCGTCAAGTCATCAAGATACACAACCAAAAAAACATCCTTCTCATTTGCAAAATCCATATCCATCAAGCTTTCGAGTGAAATGTGGCACGCGTTCTTCAAACCAAAAGGCATCTTAGCATAATGGAACGTTCCCCACGAGTGGTGAATGCTTTTTTTGTCTCTATCATCCTCATGAACCAAAATTTGGTTATATCCGGAATAACCATCAGAGTAGTGACATCCGAGATGCTCCAACTACTCACTGAAGTATATGATCCATTTTAGGCAATGGATAATTATCCTTCAAGGAAACTTTATTGATATTCCTAAAATCAATGCACAAACGAATCTCACACAGTCTTTTTACGCACGGGCACCAAATTAGAAATCCAATCGAAGGAAAATCTGATGGGAACAATGATTCTGCTTTGTACAACTGTTTACCTCCTTTTCAATTGATGGTAGCGGCTTCGGATTGATTCTTCTTAGCTTACGTGCGAAAGGTTTCGATTGGGCTTGATTGGAATAGTGTGATGAATTATGTTTGTATCATATGTCTTCAAGTCCGAATAGTCCCAAGCAAACACATCGGCAAAAGATGACAAAAAAGCGAGTATATTTGGATTTTACCTCCGGTGGAAATGCTTTATAAAATTTCACCATCTTTGGATTTTCGATTGTTCCAATGTTTACCTCTTCAACTCCTTCTCTGTTGGGCCGCAAGGTTGGTTTCACGGGCTACGTCGATCTGAATAGAAAGTTCTTCTAAAGGTATCAAACCTTTAGGAATGACATTATCTTTTAGCTGCAACACTTCCATTTGATTGATTTGTACATCGACTACCATAATCATGTTCTACATCAATGGAGGTATCTTTGAACTTACCTTTGTTTTGCGAGAAAATCATCGATCTCCCTCGTCATCTTGAAAAACTTGCCAATATCTGCGATTATACGGGATAGTTGAACGATGCTTCACATGGATTTAGAATTTGTTACTTGAATTCATTGGGATCTTCAAATCGCTTGTTGCCTTAGCGATTACGCAATACCATTTGAATACGAGGAACACACGTTAAGGTATGATCTCGAAAAACAACTTCGGGATATCTAGAGCGCATTTCGGTAAGCTCGCATTCGAGGATGCTTCGCTTGAAATTCACCCTTCACTTGCTTAATGACCAATCTGAGTCACCATATCTGCAGTCCTCTTAGCATTCGGCTTCTCAAGAATTTCAGAGCCCGCAATCAAAGCTTCCTACTCAAAGCCTCATTGTTCGAACAATCAAAAGCTAACTTGTAAGAACATACTCGTGCATTACTAGGCACTATGTTCGGAGGCAGAGAAAAGACGTGTACCCAAATGCCAATTCCGACACCATCATTTCCCACTACACCATCAAAATCCATGGTCCACGTACCTATCTTCATCTTCTTCTAAGTGCTTTGAAATTCAGGTTAGCTGTTTTTTCACGCTTGCTGTCCGTATCTTTAGCTGATTGCTTGACGGTATTCTCTGTTTTTGTCTATCTTTCTTCAAAACTTCTCTACGAAATTCTCTGTTATCTACGGGAATGTCCTCTATTTCAACTAACCGACTATTTACATCATTGAAACTATTAGAATACAAAACAAAAAGGACTCTAAATATGTATGTACATAATTAATCGGGTGATTAACCGGTTTCTCACTTGCTTGTAATCATATACTTCATTTTTTGTTCCCGGTACAAATTTCTCATTTGGCCAAACACAGAGAATCGTAGCATAGGATAAATCTAGTTGTAATGTTCCTTTCAATTTTTCTCCGAGATCCGGAAAGAAGCATACCAAATCGCGGGAGGAATGTACTACAACCACGTCCATCAAGACATTCTTTGTCGAAATCTGATCAAAGCTAACAACAAAGTATTTAGTGAGCCCAATACATCTTACTCGCACGGAATCAAATGAATAAATATCATGGTACTTCCTAGTGATGTCCAAACCCAACTTCTCCATAATTTCCCTCGGCATAAGATTATGGGAAAGCACAGGAATCAAACATGGCATTATGCCACATGCTCATGCAAGTCTAAGACTGATATAAAAAGAAAGGCACATCACGTGCTGGAGACTCACCATCTAATGCTGGTCCAAATATCAATTCAGGTTGATCATCTTCCACATTCACCATATCAAACATTGGATCAAAATTCAAAATTTTAGAGACTTGACCCTATAGCTGTTGTTCTTCATTAATTCGAGTCGAGGGAATGGATACACTTTGAATTTAGAAATTTCATTTTCTAAACTAAAAGCTAAAGTCTTTTCTACCTCTTTGAGCTGGAACATCTTTCTTTTCAACCTTCTCCTTGGATACGAGTTGGTTGATTTGATTTTTCGCATTTGATAGTAATTTGTTTGGTAGCGGGATCAATCGTCTCTTTTCCCTTCTTTTGTGCAATGGGTGAATCATTCTTCGGTGCTTGAAACTTCCTTTCTCTTTTTGGATTGGGTTAATAGGCACCTCTCTGTTTCTCGATGAATATTTTTGTTCTTTGGGTGGACAAGGCATTCATATAACCTCTCTCATATTCATACGACTCTTCTTCGAGAGCACGTGTGTCATTTGCTAAGATATATATCCTCGTCTTTTGTACTGACTGAAATTTCGCATATTCTTCATCTTCGTGATGAAGGTTAGCATATCATCGGGGAGTAAAAGTGATTCTCTTCCCCTATTACATTCTCTTCATCATCTGATTTTTAGGACCAACAAAATTGTCTGTGAAGGAGGTGTCTTCACTATTCTTTGAATTTCTTTCGGGTTCTTATGCTGCTTGCTCGGGTTGTTTGATCCTGAATTGTGGGACTGCTCTTGACACGAAAATTGGGATTTTACGATGCGCAATTAGGAGACCCTATCAAGTCATTGATCTTTAAATCATCTTCTCCACCTTGCGAAGTACTTGGTGCGCGTGGAAGCTTCTTCCTTTATTGAGACTTTCTTCTGACTCTTAATCTAGCTCTCTTGTCATTCAAATTAGCCTCAACACCAGCATCAATTTCCAGCATCTCCTCTAGGGGTAGCTAGATCTCTCTCTCTCAAGCTGATAGGCCATGTATGGATCAAAGCATTTGGAAATTTAAGCAAAATTTGACTTTCTAGATGACGCTTAAATCATCGGGAATTGCATTATAAAGCTGCATTAAATCTATACAATAGTCTTGCACGGACTCACGGCATTTCGCTTCATCTTGGTATATTCGGAAGTGATTTGAAGGGGATACTTTCTTTACTTCCCATGCGTCAGAGGCTGTCTCCCGAGAAGCTCGAGCCAATAGTAGGAATACTTCTAGGTGGCAAAGCTCTAAACCTTTCTTCACTTTGACATGAAAGTTTGCACAAATAATCTCATGGTTACATTCTCGCATCAATTTCATGGAGATCGAAGAAATGCCATCTTGTCTACATGTTGTTGAGCGGGGACACTAGCAGTGCCATCCGACATGTGAATCCCGCATTTGGTCATGCTGGAACGTGTCATCCAAGTTACGAGGTAGCACAAGGGGGAAAAGCGAGCGGCCATCGCTCTTGGTGGATTCACACCGATTTTGGAAAATAGGAGTAGTCGGTCTGGGTTGATGTATGGGTGGGGGCGGAGGTGACTCTGCGCGAGAATGCGATCATGGATATTAGGTTGTATGGGAATGGTAGGGATAAAAGGAGGTTCGGTAGGAATCCATGAACCGGATGTAAATACGAGAAAGATCCAAGAGTTTCGAAGCGGGACTCTATGAATTCGGGGATGTTCGTTGCCACAATAGAATTTTGAATGTTCAAGATGTAACTATCAATGGATTTGTTAGCTTGTTGATCTCGAGGTACTTGATAAATTCGGGATTCAGACGGTAGAATCAAGAGCACTTTCGGACTTAGTTTCAAATAACGACAATTCAGCTGCTCATCAAATTCAAGGTCTTCAAGATATTCGAAAACAACGGGACATGAATGAGACTTAAATAGAGGAATCGGGAGAGGACTTTCTCATCAATGGATTATTGCAATCATATTGGGATTTTCGTACCATGGAGGTGGATCGGGATTGAGATTTGCTCTAGTATGTCTTTTGGAAGCTAGTGTGGAATTATTTCAAGAATCAAAGGACAAAACCAACTTGTTCGACCTATTCAATTTCTAGACTTGTCACCCAAAAGTCCGGATCATCGATCTCTTTGGGGAAATTCACAATTTAAATGTTACGATTACAAACTATCGGAGATTGGTGAGCGAGCGTTTATCTACTTTCGCTAATGCATAACAAGAGCGTTTCGAAACTCGGCATAACTTCGGCTCCATGCAGTACTTATCAATCAAATAACACTAACAAGCAAATAATTTCTTCCAGTATGGTCGCCACTATGTTATTGCCTAAATCTACCTCGAGCATTGAAGGAAGGCGAGTTCGAGTAACATCGAAACCACGCTCGGTCTGGTAGCTAGCCCTACCGGATCGGGGAAGAGGGCTCTCTTCGGTTCAATCTCGGCAAAGATAATAAATAAGGCTTGAGAATGACTTAAAATAAGGCTAATTTTAGGCTAGGTATATTTGATAAAAGGGATTTTGATTTTGATTTTGGGGGTTTGTTTGGAATCAAAGGGAAAGGCGGTTTTTGGGCTCGGGGATAAGGCCTAGTTTTTGCATAGTTCACGAATGGGGCGAGGAAGGCAATCGTTTTGATGCTTTGAATTGAATGTATGGATGGTTTCGGACCCGGTGATAAAGCAGAAGAGGCAAGGGCTCTCGGCAATCCTCTTCAAACATAGTAAAAACATGGAAAACTAAACAAAACTCAAGGCGAGCACAACAGATCTAATGAATTCTACCTTTTTAACTTGTTTATTTAATTTGAGAATAAAGAGAGGAAAATGGTGCACATGAAACATCGATGAAACTTACAATTTTAGAGAGAAACACACCATCAAAAAATAGAGCCACAAGGATCCCAAATAGTGTTGCAAACCACGGGTCTATTCCTTCTGAGAGTGCGAGGAGATGAAATGTACAATGAAGTGCGAAGCGATCCCAAGTGTCCAACCTTGAAAATGACTCGAAATTACATGATATAGACAAGCCTAACTCCTCCCCATGTCTCTAGGGGTCGAGCTCATCATTCTGGGAAAATTTGTTTCAACCATATCTAAACAAGGAAGCTGAAAAATAGGCAATGAAACAACTTGCCTCTATATGGTAAGGAAATTGATTCATTCATTTAATTTTCACTTTTTAGTGAATGAATCTACTAGAACAAGTAAATATGTGCCAAAGATTACATAAAATTCATCAAATTACATCAAGTTACATCAAAAAGTACATGAAAAAAGTCAAAGCCTGGCCAAAAACCCTAGGGCGAAATTCTAGAGCCTTTGCTACAGTCAAAATGAAATGTTAAATTTCCCTATCTGCTTTGAAATCTATGTGTAGTAACTGAAAGTTTGAGGCTGATTTTGAGGCCCTTCCGAAAGCCCAAATTGATGTGAGCATAGGATAGCTCATTGGAAAGCCCTACTGTCTATTTTCCAACCCAAGTGGAGATTTCCGGATTTGGTTTCCATTTTCCCCCTCCAAAATCCAATCTCCCAACATTGCTTCTGTGTGTGAAAAAGGTGGCGGAAAGGCCATTTTTAGGGTCGTTTTTGACCCTTAAAGTAACCCTGAGACTTGATGAAATCCTTGGGTAATCCATAAGCATGCATAATTTTTTATGGAAAATCCAAAAATACCAATTTTCCTCTGAAGAAGAAGCTCGCCAATCATAAGCGCGCGTCAGAGTGGCGCTACGCGTCGAGCGGGGAAAATCTATTTTTAGGCCCCAAAAAATTCAAAATTGACAAAAATTTTTTCCCAAATTTCTTGAAATTTGGGCTAGAAAATCCATAATCAAGTACCATGCTAGGCCCGAGAGGCTTCGGCCAAAATTTGGAGCCTATCATCCCCTTTTCTGACGCTTGGTGCCCTCCTTGGTCTTGCCTTGAGAATTTTCATACGCGCTTTGCAAACATGAGTTCGTGCCCAATAATGGTTCTTCATGTGTCTAAGCATGTTATTTTCATTGTTTTATTTGGTCAACGGCTTCTCAGTGAATATTGACCCTTTTGAAGGCCAAGTCTCTCGTCAGCCTCAATCTCTTGCTTAATATATGTCATCTCGGCTTGACTATTACGGAAGCTTGCTTGTTTTCACGGATGTTCACCGCTCCATAGATGTCTCGATCCTCTAATTTTTTTCCACTACTCAAGGTATTCGATCATCCATTGGTCTTTTGCAATTTGTCATTCGTGTCAATCACGCCTACTAACAGAAAATAATCTATCTCTCGGCTTTGAGCTAGGAGACTCCAAAATATCATCAATAAGTATAAAATCGGGTTTCTTGGCCTGGGAAGGCTTCATCTGCATAGGCTTCTTGCCTTTGTCCGTGCACATGTCAAAGGGTGATAGCCCTTCCACCCTGAGGTGGAGATGGTACTAACAGTCACTGCGATGACGGTGGCGAGACCCTTTCCACCTAGGTGGAGATAGTACTCCGCCATCTGCTTTGCAAATAATGCTCTCATGCCTCTTTGATAAGTAACATATCTTGGCACACGATGAAGCTCTTGTCTCGACCTTTTAGGCTGATGTGAAAGATTCACAGTACTCACTGACTGTTGGAGGCTTGGAGGGCTAAAAAGAAATCATGGGCAATGAAATCTTCCCATGTGATACCACACAATACGGCTGATGCAACACACAATTTTGATGAGTGCATAGTGATAAATAGACTATCAATATTTGCTGCTTCTCAAGGTCTTCTTCTTCACAAGAACAATCATTCTCTCAAAGTATTTACAGCACATGAAATAAGAATATTCATCATCCTCACTCGCGGTGAAGTGCATCAATAGCCTAATATGATACGCATAAAGGTGTGAGAACAGCCTCATAGGTGAAGTATCGATAATGAGTTTCATTAGGCGCATAGGATTCCCTCAAAAAATCGAAAGGAAAGACTACAGGTGAGGTTGTCTCACATATTTGGAGCCTTATGTATGGCTCATAAAACACGTGTCCACTGTTGTCTCTTGTTCCACTATTCACTCACATTCGGTATCCCGATTTGCTTGAGAAATGGTTTTCAGGTGTCAAAGTGAAATTTACACGACAAGAGTTACATGACCATCACGCAAATGTAATATAGCGAGCCAACTCACGATGATAACCAACTCTAGCAATCATTTCACAATACGACACATGATTGTTGCTGAAAACATGATATGGCAAGTGGGAAAGCTTGTAATTCGGTCGATAGAGGTGGAGCTCTTCTCTCACATGTTTGCCACCTTTCATGAGGCCTTCTCGGTGCATGTAACAGCTCGGTGGTAGAATCACTATCTCTATCATATGATGAATCAGTGTGTGTCTCCATGGTGTTTCAAAATGTTTGTGTTGGCTTGAATGAGATGAAGAATGAGAATTTGGTGCTTTAGCTTTTGCCAAATGTATGTGCCAAATAGGAGAGGGAATGTGGTAAATAAGACGAGTGGGAACAATGGATTGTAATCAAATGGAATGCGCCTTTTACAAAACCTCCAATTTGACATAGCTGCGGGAGAGACAATGGGACAACCAATTCTTGTTTGGTAAACTTGGGGTTTGGGAAATTTTTTTATAAGTGAAATGGGAAAGGGAAAATGATGAGAAATGACTTGGGATACTGAGGGAATAAGGGATGGACTATACTGATAATATAGCAGGTGAGGGAAGGGAATCGCGGTGAGAAATAGAGTTGGAGTGTTCACAGCACCAAAATCGGAATTTTACAATTCCAACCTCAAAACCCTGAGGGGACAACTCTACAGATAAAAATGATAGGGTTTTTGACATTTAAATTCTCATATGCAATCTCAATCAATACCAGAAGCTGCTTGTTTAATGGCACACACTATGAGATGAGTCGAACTTACATGGAGCAAATGAGATTGAGTCAATTTTGAAATTTGTGGAGCGATGGTGAATGTCGGCCACGTGCGTCGCGCACAAAATCCGATGCGTCGTGCCTGGTGTATGCGCGCGTGCACATTCAAATCAACACAGTGCTGAGCGACCCAATGCATCACGACAACCATGTGCGCCGCGACCTTCCTCTGTGCGCCGCGACCACTGAATTTCTCCCACGTCGGTCTTCCAAAAACTCTATTTTCGCTCTTATACACTTGACTTAGTGAGTGTTTTCTTGGTGTGCAGAATGAATTTTGAAACAATGAAAATATCTCTTATGGCCATAGACTTTGATTTTTGATTTGAAAGAACCCACTTTCTAATGTTTGAATTTTTCCACTTTGCACTTTTAAAATAAACTCGTTTTTTGTTTCCTCTTTGATGAGATTTGAATGAATCTCTTGTCTATTTTTTGCGGGGATAGCGGCATGGAATTTTGGAAAAAGGTGACGGGAGCTGCTTTTTGAAGATATTTCAACTAAAAAACTTTTTAAAAAAATTACATGGCATTTATTTACAAAAGATGAAATTGAGGATTTTTCTTCAAAACGAGTTTCGAAGAAAAGTCATTATTAAGTGTCACGACGATGAAATTTTTACAATGAGAATTTAAATTATGCTTCCTCATGTGCACTTTGGCATTATGGAACATTTTTCGTTGAATTGACAAAACCCTAGACCTAATATGACCTAAAAAACCCTAAAATAACATTTTTGTCAATTATTGATGCAAAGCATGTTAGCAATAATTCAGATAGGCTGAATTAGACAGCGAGGTACAAGACATGAAAAGAAAATGAGTGCAAAGACCCTTGAGTCATATGATCGATGCCCCTAGCGTAATGCAAAGTAGTGAACTAAATGAGACACCTAAAATGAAAGAAATGAGAAAAGAGAAATTTTGATGTCAGATGGAGGAGTTGAAGGGACCGAGCTCTAACGAGGGACTTTCTTCAATGAGCTCTAGTTGTACTAAGCCTTGTTCTAGACGTGGGTATCATACGGCATGAAAATTTGGGATCTCACGGAAATCAATGCAAAGGCACAAGGTACCTTGATCTTTTGCGCGAATGTGTTTTTGCAATGTGTTTATCTCGCATGATTTAGAACAAAAAAGGTGTGAAAATCACAGCAGTAATGTTAAGAGAAGCTGAGGTACAAGTGTTTTTTAAGACTTTTATGAGCTTTTCTCTCCAATTTCAAGGTTTGATTTTAGGAACTTTGATGTTGTAGACTTCTAAGGGAGTAATATATTAGTAATGATGAACGTCATATAGACACTAAAATGTCATGGTGACAAATTTTTGTGTAACAAATTCCCCCTAAAGTGTGAAGTCCAAGAGAATTCGAAGAGTGATGTGCTTTATCATTTCAAGGATTAGCCTATGGACACGGTCGGAATCCGTAAAAAACATTCAATGCAAAACATATATATATGTATATATCATCAACGTAGGTAGGCATTCCCATACTCAGAACAAAAACTAACTAAACTTGTTGTGATACAGAAATGATTTTAATATTACATCAATAGTGTAGCACGAGCATGGACGCGGCCATACGTAATGAATAGTCTACTTGCATAATGAATAATAAATCTCGCTCGCGCTGGATGGTGGAAACTAGATCCGGGGTCTTTATTTCCTGCTTCCCAAACTAGTACGATTCTATCCATGCGATTAAACGTGTCGAATTTGAACATGGTAGGACCCACTTGATTACAGTACAATGATGTGAACTATTAACAAGTGTAGAGAGAAACCACCAATAATGAAAATGGCTCTCAAATCACTCGGTACAATCCATGAAATGTGAATAAGTGATACGAATTCGAACATTTCATGGGATTCGTTCAATCGAAGGTTAATGATGCAACCTATCGTCGAAGGCGAGAAACCTGCCATTAAGGCATATAGGTTCCAAAGATGCTGACGGATTCCTAGATCAACCTCCTAGATGATGAGTCTGTCATCGATAGAAAGTAGATCCGTCAGTAAGTAAGCTCACGACATGAAACCATAGATCAATTTTTGAAGAAATTTTTTGCAGGGACCCGACTTAGGGATGGTCAGCTCAAATGGAGACAAATGTTTGTAGATGAATGGTTTATTTGAATTGTCCTCTTGAACACATAACAACATTGCAAATGGTTTGGTAACAATTGACCTAAAGCTAATATCCCGAAACCGAAATTTGAAGACTTTCAATATGGTTTGATTAATTGATAGGCAATGGATTTTACCAACCCGGGTAAAAGCGTGACAAAAAGTGTTGTGTTCAAGAGTGGTACAACTACTTTTTAAACAAAGTGTGACAAATGGATTTGTTTTCTCTTTTTTTCCCCCACCATTTTGGCAAGTACCTCTTTATTTTTTGACAATCTTGAGAGGATAACATTTTCTTGTTATATAAGCTCATCCTTCGGATGAGGTCAACAGATTTAAAAATCGAACCCTAAGAAGGAGTGGTTCGTTCACATTTGTAATCGACATGTATTTTACTATTAAATTTTAATGAGTCCGAGTATAGGAGAAACTCAGTGTTTTTAAATTTTTATGGAGTCGAAGAAAAACTTAAGGAAACTCCACGTGGGTGTACTTTTTCGTAAATTTGGTCTCTCAAGCCGAAAAGGGATAAAATAATAGAGGAGAGAACTCTATTGACCATGATTAGTCAATGTATACCTTTTTTCAGTAAATAGTCCATTTCGATCGGAAAAGGGGTAAACTTATAGCGAAAGGACTGTGTTCATTTCTTTAACGAGTTCGAATAGTCAAGTACTCGACAATCTTTTCATCTTTAGAGATACGAAAAAGGGCTTAAAAGAGAACTCCATGGTTTCGTTTTTCGTAAATTTTCAAGAGTTCGAAAAAGTGATAAAAATTGTACTCATATGGCCGACTTTCAATTTAATTTACGAGTAGGAAAAGATGGAAAGAACTCGGAATTTTCATGTGTTTTACGCGAATAAAAGATAGCAAAATAATCTTGGGATTTTCATGATTTTAACGAGTCTTGAAAATAATAAGCGAAATCGGCTCAAGATAGGTTTCATTTTTACAAAATCTTGAAACGAGAGAAAAGACTGTGTTTCGGATAGATTTGTTTCATTTTTACTCAAGCTTGAAACAAAGGGAAAAAATCATGCTTGAAAGTGGTTTCATTTTTACACAAGCTTGAAAAGTAGGAAAACTTTGCTTGCAGAGTGGTTTCTTAATGCCCCCCAAGAGTAACTTGCTAGAGCGCATGCCCCCAAGCTTCATTTCATTCAACTAAGTAGACTACTGCTTACTAATAGGCTGGATGGAATGAAGGTGCATTTACTGATATTAGATGAAAGACTTGACTTTGACTAGGAGAGGATTTGTTTCATTTTTTTAACGAGCTTGACACAGGGAAAAGACTATGCTCATGGTATACGTTTCATTTTTTAACGAGGTTGACACGAGTAAAAAGTAACTATCCTCACACTCTGATTCATTTGTAACGAGGTTGACTCGATGACGGGAACCCATCAGCTTAGGGCACCTATTCCATTTTTTTAACGAGGTTGACACGGGGAGCTATCCTCATGGAACCTTGTTTCATTTTTTAACGAAAGCTTAACACAAGAAAAGGAACTATTCATGGACTTGTTTCATTTTTTAACGTAAGTTGACATAGTAAAAAGGAGACTATCATCATGGACACTACATTTCATTTTTTAACGAGGTTGACATAGTAAAAGAACCATCCTCATGAACATGTTTCATTTTTTTAATGAGGTTGACACAGATGAAAAAGGAACTCTATCTTGGTGACTGTTTTCATTTTTTAATGAGGTTGACATAGTAAAAAGGCTGATCCTCATATCTACTCTCTACAATCTACCCTACATAACCCATTGATTCATTTTTTAATGAGTTTGACACGGGAAAGAAGCGTCCTCATGGAGTGCTAGTTTCATTTTTGCACGAGGTTGACACATGAAAAGAACTATCCTCATGGAGTCTGTTTCATTTTTTAACGAGGTTGACACAGGAAAAGAATTTCCTCATACACGATTCATTTTTTAACAAGGTTGACTCGATATAGAGAACTATCCTCCAAGCTATTGATTCATTTTTTAACGAGGTTGACACAGTAAAAAGGAACTATCCTCATGACTCCATCGATTCATTTTTTAACGAGGTTGACACGATGAAAAGGAACTATCCTCACAAGTGACCTTGTCATGGCTAAACTGGAAGAAAGATATGTCAAGGAGACACTCCTCAATCATGGCTTCCGAAAGGTCTTCATCAGATGGAAGAACAATTCTCTGGAAGAAACACATGTCAAGGGACTCAAAAGGGATAGGATCATCACGTTCGAAATAATCCCATAGAGTTTTTCCATGTCAATTACCGGATCTAAGTCTAAGGAAATCGAGAAAACAGTGGGAGGCTCGCTTGCATAGATCAGCATGAAAACATGGGATCGGGTTGCCACATAATTAACACGGTGGCGGGGTAGATACCACTTTTGTATAAGGAACATTTAGGGGTGTTGGATTATTGGTATTTGAATCAAGACTAGCGAATGAAAGTTGGTCACGTGGTCACAATGTTTCCATTATGAGGAAAATACATCACGTGAAAAGAGTGTCAATACGACAACTTTCATTGCATAGACATAGTCTCACCCAAGGAGTAAATTGAAATCGAGGGACTCGGACTACCATAATATCAATACGGACAATGTACCTTCGAGGTAATAGGACTTAGGAAAGGATCCCTAAAGGTTCACTAATGGTTGTTAAAAGTTGACGTATTGCAACGTAACGAGGCACAAGTTGAGAGGGAACCCAAAGCTTTCCAAGCGAGTTGAGGATAAAATACTAACAAAATCATACTTCATCTACATGTGTTCTTGAAATAGGGATCCAACAAAGTATAATGTCTATAATTTTCTCTCTCGCTTGGGCCATACACATGAGGGGATTTTATACTCCCTCAAAGTAATTTTAGCGAGTTGGAAACAGTTGGGCACACTGGTAGGGTGGATTTGAATTACGAGAATAACCATCACCCTGCTACGAAAAATAAGGAATTTATATATTTTTTTAATGATTTAAATGGAATACGTGGAAAAGTATGAATGGACTCGCGTATATACGTGGAAAAGTCTAGGCATAACCGCGTATGGGATTTTCATGCTATGTTTTTTATGAATTTGTTCAAGTCTGAGAGGAAAGGGTGCTTAAGGCTAAGAGACAATCATTATTCACATGAGGGTGAAAAATGATGCTACTCATCGAGGCCCCCTAATATATGAGGTCAAAGGGGGTACATGATGGCCGAAAATATATTATGTGCATAGAAAAGAACCTTGTGAAGGCAAGAGAGGACGTCACTCGATTTCACTTTGTTAAAAAACCAATGAAAGAAGTCGGAGAGTCGACTCATGTATGAAAGCGAGCATACCCATGCTCGAGTGAAAGAAAAACATGTCATATAGATCCAAAATGTATACAAGTATAACTGAACTGGAAAGTACATAGTGAATCATCTAGACCTTTGCTTGGAAGTATAGGTCGAAAATCAAGTACAAGTATCACATATAGAATATTGATCAATGATGTTGTAGTAGATATACGAACACACAAGTGACCGAATCTCAGTGCCAACTCATAAGAGAATGCATGGTACAATCACGCATACGCAGAGCCAACATATAAGATGTTGTTGTATAAAGCTGCAACATATAAGGGTGGACGACGTCACTAGCAAAGCGAATGAGCTGTCAAAAGTGAGCTAAGCATGCTGATGCAAACCCGAGTCTTCACGAATCACTATGGCATAATTCCACACAATTTGAATAAATAGAAAGTGGAAGTCAGCATGTGAGAAATCGTTTGACTACAGGGTCCAATAATGTAAACCATTAACAAATGCGAGACAACCACTAATAATGATAATGAGTGTCGGGTGCCTCGGTACAATCTAACAAGTGCGAATAAATGAGTTGAAGTTGAACACTTGTCGGGGAATCTGTCAATCGAGAGGCAATAATGAATCCTCATTATCGACAGGTGAAAAATGCCACTAATGATCGCAAACCCTAAGGTGCGGACAAAAAGAAATCTAGACCTTATTCCCGAAGCAATGATTTGATTCAATGGGAAAAATATCCGATGGAAGGAAGGCATTCGAGGGCATCCCACATCGGTCTACGTGCTGGTGTAACCAGTAGGCCAAGATTTGGAAGATCGGACGAAGTAGAGTGAAGGAACCAACCAGAGTGACATTTCCGACATGCACAAGATGAAGCTAGCGCATGGAAGAAAGCCCTCACGAACCAACCAATAATGAAAGGCGACAAAGAGGCGAGATATCCACCGATAGGGTCAAATGGAAATCAAAGAGTACTGCACGAATCCCAGTGCGATAATGTATGTTGACATCGAACACAAGGAAAAAACCATTCAGGTCAAAGACCCATAATGATGATTAAATGTCGAGCACAAGGTCACATATCAATTATGTAAATAGGGCTAGGGGTCGCGACTCTAGGTTTACTCTTAGAGCAAGATGTGGTATTGCGATAAGAGACAAACCCGTTGGCAGAAATCACTTTGGAGACCTTCTCAAACCAGCACTGACAGAAGACCAAACATTCGATGTGATACGGTACAAGATACTAAAAAAACCGAGAAGGCCTGAAAAAATAAGTACAGGGAGCAACTGTGTGAATGGCGCGACTCGAGGTTAACTTCTTGAACAGAAAAAGCATGACTCATGATGACCATGGCGGTAAATAATTACACACTGTATAACTACGATTACGTAGTTAAAGCAAAAACAAACTCTCCATATGATTTGGAAGAGATAACCAATCGGAGGAGAACCCGACCGAGAAACAAGGTTATGGCATCACCTAGGCCAACAACTAAAACCATCCCAAATGAGAAAAAGAAATAGTGTTATGTGCTATGTTCAAGAAGCGAAAAAGCGATCATTATAGCTGCCATCAAAATATGAAGTAACATCCGTTCCCGCTCTTTTTTAACATATTTGATGTCTTTTTCATATAGTAAGCATCGAAAAAGGAATAAAGAATGCTATGGTACAAAGGATAGAATGAGTATCGAAACAGATGCACTGGTTCCGATAGAACAATCCTATGCTCAATGCGAAGGTGGCGGAAACTCGTAAGAGATACTCAAAGGAGTGCTCCATCCATGGTTAACAAGGGTGTCAAGTCGCGATAGCTAAGTGCTTTGCAATTTCTAACTTTGTACGGAGATTCAAAGGTCAAAAATATGGCTTAAACATTGAGTCCAAATGAAATGACTAAAGGCCAATATAAACAAGTAGTCAATATGCAATGCGGTAATGCAACTCAACAACATCGGGGGAGCCTCTAGGGTAATAGCTAGAAAAATGATAATGAAGAAGAACAAGAATGAAGCTTCAACATATAAGTCATGGCGGGACTAAAGAGGACTCCCAAGCCTACATAAAAGTGCAGGCATGGGAGCACAAGTGCTAGCAAGGAACTAACTAGGAAGCCCATGTAAAGGAAGGCTCTACCACCAGTCATGATTAAATAATCAACAAGTGAAATGGGTTAAGTACTCATGACATGATGGGATGCGACCCTATGGCAAGTGATCGGAATGGAGGCTAGAATGCAAAATGCAATGGACGATGGATTCCCTAACATATGTGCCGATTAATATCATATACCTACCATCACAGTCGGCGGTCATGGATTTGAAAACCGAGAAAAATCTCCCGAGTCAAAAAAATGTGCCTAAAAATATACCCATCCCAACACTTGCAAGAAACGAGGTTGTGCGACTTAATACATATGTGAAAAACTAAGCATAATGAAATTTTGCAGATTCAATTTACGGGCATAAATACACATGTTACCTCATATTTGGTTGATTTTTACTTTGCTGAATTGGAGAAAAGAGATCTAGAGAAAAAACCTGTTTCCTCAAAATCGAGAGCACACAACCATCAAACTTCATCGAATTAGTCGGTAGTCAAGCCTAAATTTCATCATTGTGATTAATTTCATCCATTAATAGATTAAAAAATTTTGATTTTTCACCATTGAAAAAGATTTGTTTTGATTTATCATTACGCGCATATGCGGGTTCATGTGGACGAACCCTGCGTATGATACGCGATCGTTCCCGAAAAAGAAGTCATGCTATGTCGCCATCAGTGATTGTAAAAAATGAACCTAATGACAAATTTAATGATTTTTTTGTAGGATGACTATCTCTTGGAAGAACGTGAGCATAGTACCATTGACCAAGAAGTCGTGGGGGACGAAAATTCACTCAATATCCTCCGAAATTGTGGTTTACTTAAATTCTTCAAAAAGTCCAAGTGAAAAGTAACGTGGCTACTTGAAATGCAGTGAATCATTGAGAGCTGGAGGAAGATTGTTTCATGATTGATCAAATTCCTATACAAATAGAGGTGGAAGACATTTACTTTTATTATCGGACTCTCCTAATGAGGATATCCCGGTAGATTTACAAGGCAAGCCTTTGGGAGAGCTTACAGGTTGAGGATTGTGTCCACATATATTGTGTAGAGGTGTTTGAAAAAGTAGGGACTCAAATTGAAATCAAATATTTTATCGAAGCTTGCTAATGAAAATTCTCCTCTTCACCATTGGCGGTGGGTAGGTAGGATTTTCTTTCCTTGCACTAAGTGTCGAGAACACATATGAGTATAGCTATGGAATGTTTAGTGCATCTCTTTGATTAGTGTACAACTCTATTGAACAACATGAAAAAACAAGCTGTCCTCCATCCAGCTAAAACAAAGCATTTCGGGTATGGAACAATTTTGATGACATTATTCTTTGAGAATATTCACGGGCTTCGACCCAAAATGATCTCATCCATCGGCGGACCTAGGGATCCAAGAATAGCCCAATGGGCTGATCTGATGAAGAGGCTAGGGGGAAGTGAAGTTCCCAGGAACAACATGGGATGATGAGTTCTTCCAATGGTGGGAAGAATAGATTATTTCAAATGGATGACTATCCCTATGTTGGGATGGATTTTCGCACGTAATCCAGACTTAGTCCATTCCACCGGCACAACATGGGGTGTTATTGGTAAGACTGCCAATATTTGATTGATTTTTTATTTTTTCAATATATGTAAAAAATGAAAAACAAAACATGTTTACTTTGATTGGATTCCAAATGACTTACAAAATTATATGACCATGACACCGATATGGGACAGTTCGTCACTGAAAGGATACCCATGGCACAAACATCGTAGAGGCGAAGCGGATGCGAAGACAACTTAGGACACTAAATTTTGTTTAAAGAAACTGGAGAGTTTGACTCACCAAGTGCCTATGTCTGCGATAGAAGACTTACCGGAGGCTATCCAGAGATGGGTATTCGAGGTACGCGAGGCCGGGTGCGTTATTCACACGTGTAGTTAGCTCGTGGATCGTGTTCTATAGGAACACGAATGTTTGGACAGTCGACCATAGATTTTATTGGATGAATATATTATATTTTTGAGGTGGAACATGATCGGGCATAAGCCCTAATTTTTGTAGGACGTATGGGTCCAAATTTTTGTATGGTTTTTGTACATTCCGA
This sequence comes from Pinus albicaulis, assembly GCA_034641835.2. Taxonomy (NCBI): domain Eukaryota; kingdom Viridiplantae; phylum Streptophyta; class Pinopsida; order Pinales; family Pinaceae; genus Pinus; species Pinus albicaulis. Next base: position 61,081 of record JAXQQM020093330.1, read on the forward strand.
TGATATATACATATATACAAGTGGTTTATGATGTGATTAAAACAAAATTTGTGAAAATGTATGATGATTTTGATTATTTGATTTAAAGTATTGAATGAATAATATTCAGTCAATTGCTTGATTAGCTAATGAATCTACCATGTGATTGTTGGCTCGAGGAATATGAATAAACATTATAAATTGAAATGATCTTTGCAATAAACGTACCTAAAAAACAATCGAAACAAGAAAGGATTCGACCCTGATATATATTGTTCAATTGTGACACCATAGCTGGAGTCCAAGAATACTACCGATGAATCAACACCCAAAGATATTTCTTCTTAAAGTAGATAAATGATCACGGTGTATTCTCGCTACATTATTGGAAGCAGCACTAATGCGGACCCCTCTTGAAAACTAACGAGTTGACCGGATGGATAATAAAGTACCCAAGCTGCTGGAAGCTAAGTTGCAGTGTATGTCTACTAGCACCATCGATGAAACCATAATGATTCATGATATCTCAATACAACTCACCAAATGAGGATAAACAAAACATCACCATCACCTCATAGGCGAAAAACTTAGACATGTACAAAAACAAAAAACAAAAATATATACAAAAAATCAAGATGCCAATGCAGAGGCCTGAGACATAATACCTTTTCGAGATAGAGTCCATTTGTGGGCTCACTAACTCATTTCCTCAAAAATCAACCAAGGTATAATCTCCTTTTTTAGGACTTTTTTAATGATGAAGGGGCCATACCACATATACTTGAACTTACACCGCCCTAGGGAATCCATTTCCGGGCATAAAACAAAACAAGGTCGCCTTCAAAGAAGACCCTAGGTTTGACCACTGTCGTATTAAACTTGTACCCCATTTCTTGTAGCGCTTTGTTCATCATGGCGGCGTCTCGTACGGCTGCTCATCAGGATGTTCTGGAATGAAGGAGGCATTCTTAAAGCTAGAGAGTAGCGAAGAGGTTAAGCGACCAACTTCGAAGAAGAATCTCACACTCGATGACCAGGAAAATATCGAGTCCAACCGTAGCCAGTTGAAACGGAGTAAAAGCCGGTTGCGGAGTTTTTACTTATAGAGTGGAATAACTTGATATATTGTTCTCGAGATTCTCCACGAGTCTACAAACTGTTTTGGCTGCTCATGCATAATACCAGAATCTCTTCTGCCATTGATCATCACATGCGGATCAATTGCATGCATACATTAAAAATCACAAAGCAATCACACATATGAACACGGTATTTAATGGGAAAAGCTTAAAGTTGAAAACAACTGTGCGTGTATTATACATGTCATGGAGATCATGTAACAATCATGGTACAAAATCTCTTTGCAAGCTCTCGTCACCCTCAATTTCTACACACTATCAAGCTAGATCTAGCAAAACTCATGCTCCAAACCTTTTCCCACTTGATAGCCAACCTCTATTGCGTTTTTCAATGCTGTGGGATTGGCCTCTTTATATAGATAAACCACACGGCTTGGCTGTGCCAATCCTCATGTGTTTACTCCACCTATATGTGTGTTGCATTTAGCAACAGCAGTGTAGTCCACTGCTGATAGTTAACCTACTCTTTCACCTATTTACGCATACGGTCTCATCGCAAGCTGTACCTTTGCAGTCACTGATGCATTCTTTAGTTGATTAATGAGTATTTAATTAGTGAATTAATTAATTCACACCACACTCTCACTAATTGTATCAATTAGTAAGCGCATACAAATAGCTCAACTATGTTTAGATTAGTTAAACTTTGAACACAACTCCATTAACTCCTCAATCAACTCCCACCAGCGCTGTCACATGAGTTATCGCCGAAGTCAACCATGAAATAACTCAACTAAACCCTAGGAATAGTGTAATTCCTTTTGTGCTTTTGCATGTGCCACATCCGGGCATCAAAACTAAAGTGCTCCAAAGAGAATAAGATAATGTTTAGAGTCTAAATATTATTAAGAGCTAATAATATTTGACATATCTATTTTTAGGCGGCAATCTAAAAATGAGATTCCACGATATGTCTAAAAATAGAAGTCCATCTATTTTCTGGCTTGACCAACCATCCTGACAACAGTCATCTGCAACTTATAGAACATGATCCATATGTCTAAAAATAGACATAAAGATACTAAAAAATGGGCTTTGCGCCAAAAATAGCCAAAATAGCAAATAGCACACGGAGGCCCACTTAGTGAAGGCAACTCCTTTTCCACTAGCGCTCATCATCTTGTTGCAATCTCAAAATTCTCGACATCCAGGTATGCCCAAAGTACGGGGTACAACATAATCGATGCCGAGTTAGATCTAGATTTATCAATTGTCCATTGAATAAGATCTTCAAGGATTTCTTCCGACTTCCGCTTACGCCCATTGGCTTGAGGATAATAAGGAGATGAATGCTCTTGTCGAAACTCAATTTTAGAGATAACGTCAACCATCATGTTGTTCGAAAAATGACTCCATGATCGGTGAAAATCTCTTTAGGAATACCAAAATGAGCAATAACTTGATTGAAAAGAAAAAGACTTCTTTGGTCTCACCTGTCATTCCCAAAAAAGTAGGCATAGCCTCGACCACTTCGTGAAGTAATCTCTTGCTACAATAATGTACTTGTGACCTTTAGCCAGAAGCGAGTTACAAGTAGCACAATCAATACCCCACTTTGTAAAAGGACCGACGGTGACAACCGGGAATAGCGAGCTGGATGAGTGCGCATATTTTGAGTATACACTTGACACGGATGACACTCAGTTTGACCGACTCTATACGATCTTTGAAAATTGAAGGCCAAAAAGTATCCGACACGCAAGATCTTTTGGGTTGTAGCAAGCAGATAAATGACACAAGCTCCACCGTGGCAATCATTCGACACAATCTCAGCTTATTCGAGAGTTAAGCATCGTCTTAGGATCGAATTGACCCCCTCAATGGTACAAAGTATCACCAATGATCAAGTAATTTTTAGCCAAGTGATGCAACTTACGAGCGCTCATATTTAGAAAAAGTTGAGGGAAAATTCGCAGTATGAAGATATAAAATGAGATCCCCATACCAAGGATCCTATGAAGAGATGAGAAAAAAGATGTTCATCGTGAAAGGATTCATCATAAACTATCTCTACTCCATAGGGCAACTCAAAAATAAACTCGCGAAAAATAATTATTTCTTGGACTTGGAGACATAAACTCAAGATCAAATTCTCGCAAAACCACAATCCACCGATTGTATTTGCCCCAAACTCACTAGCCTAGCGAGAACAAATTGAAATGGATCGATTTGTTGCCAAACAAAAGTTTTTTGTAGGAGAATATAATGTCGAGTCGCCGCACAACATGGACGACTACTAAAGCAAGCTTTTCTATCGGAGAAATATCGGAGTTCAGGACCCTACCAAACCTCGACTAAGGTAGTATATAACATGCTTCTGCAAAAGCATCATCCTCTTGAACCGAAACATATCGATAGTAGATTCTCCTACGCACGCGAGATACAAGAGGAAATCCACTCTATAATCAAGGGTGGATTTAGTATAGGAGCAGAGGTCAATGCTTTTTTTCAAAGCATCAAATGAGCATCATGAATTCTCTTGTAACTTCGGCATAATTCACGATAAATCTCCGCAGAAAATTAGCTTTTCCTTGTAGACTTTGAAGTTGACGAATAGACGAGCGGGGAGGCAACGTGAGTATTTCCCTCAACCTTGAAGGGATCTACCCTAAATCCCTTCCATAGACATCAATAAACCCCAACAAACTGACTGGATGTGGTAGCGCGCAAAACACACTTGTTCGGATTCAACTTGATTTTTGTAAAAACGACATCTTTTCAAATACTTGACGGGAGGTGAGAAGGGTGATCAATTCTCTTGTGAGAACGAGCAGACTAAATCATCCAAGTATGCCTCGATAATATGTTTGATGTCGTGGAAGGCATATCACATGGCCCATTTGAAAAAGTGGCTCCGAGCATTTTTAAGGCCAAACAACATTTTCTTGTAAGCAAAGGTAACCCGGGGACAAATAAAGGTAGTCTTATCTTGATCTTCGGGATGGATAGTAATTTGATTATATCCGGGAAAAACCGTCCATGAAGGAGAAAATCTCATTACCGGCGACACTCGTCAATAATCGATCTATGAATGGTGTGGGGTAATTATCTTTTCAACATGCTTTATTAAGGTATGCGAAATCAATGCAAATCACAGTGTCCTTGTTTCTTATCTACCGAACTAGATTCGAAACCCATTTCAGTCGAAAAGCAGAGGAAAATAAATCTGCCTTGGAGCGACTTCTCTACCTCGGCTTTGACTACTGCGACCTTCTAGGGTTGACCGGATGATATGCCTCACGGAGCTTAGCATTTTTGTAGATCTTGATCTCATGTTCGACAATAGATGGATCTATACTGCATTCTTCATAAGACCAAGCGAACACATCCCTAAACTCTTTAAAGAGATCGGTGTAGATTTGAATCTCTTCGGGGGAACATTCGGCTCAATGAAAAACATTCTCGATAACATTGGGATTCTCGGAGATGTTCTTTGGGATAGTCGGAGAAATCACAACCATGTTCCCTTCAGCAAAAACCTCGTTGTTGGTGCTAAAAGGGTTCAAGATTAGGGTGAACAAGGCCAAAAGATTGAGGACTTGGAAAACTTGACTCAACTTCGTTCAGAGTACGGTAGAAAGTAAGGCTCGATGATGCAAATCATCCCATTGTCTATCTACACTAGTCATAGCTTTCTAGGATAGCCTCTTCGGATGGAAGAGTGGTATCTAGGAAATCCTAGGTGGAAGAAGAACTAAGTGTCCAAGCGGGGGCCACATCGCCATCCAATTCCTGCGGGTGAAAGGGAAAGCTGGAATGGATGCTGCGAAGTCAAGAATAGATTTATAAGCAAATCTTTGCTAACGTAAACATCGGAAATTCCATTCCACCCAACTTGACCTTCAGCTAATGTGGAAGTAGGGGAAAGGTAAGGTCCAAGGATCCGAAAAATAATGAGTTATGAATAACTCTCTTCGAATAGGAGCCCTAGAGGATGAAATTGAATTTATATGAATGGAAAGAGGTGGAATATCGAAAGTACCCATAAGAGAAAAATACATTCCAACCCATAGATTCTTAACGTGCGGTTTAACATTATCCACCAAATGGATAGTTGAGTCGGTAGATGCATTCGGGTCTACGCAGAGAACAATCCGATTGATCAGCGTGACAATCCTCCCTTCATGAGGGAAACAAATAATACGAAACAAGGAGGATGCAATAACATCCATCTCATAAATCCAGTTTTCCCCAACGAAGGTTGTAGTCCAAAGCTTGCATCAACTATCTCAACCTCTATATTTACACTTTTTTCCCCCAACACGGATGGGCAAAGTCGGGACAATGCCATGCGGTGCGCGAAATTACCATCAAACGCGCTCATAGTGGGTGATGGAATAGCACCGAGAGAGATCCAATTCCCCTTCTGGCATGCGAGAGACATCACACACGTGGAAGCACCCTCATCGACGTAGTTCGAAATATATTGAATTTTGAAATGATGATCTAATATGGAAATCCATATGATGTGGGAGTCTCTTTTAAAATTAGCCATATCAAATTTAATCATAAGAGAGTTCTTAGGATCAACGACCCCAAATAGCGGTAAGAAGAGCACTTCGCTGAAATTTGGACAAGGCGTGGAGCACCTCGAGAGCGAGACATAGCACAAGGACTCCGCGCCGGATCTTCTGCATACAGTAGTTGCGGGCGACCTTGGCATTTGGATTAATCTTCATACGCTTCGTAGATGCTTTTGGCATCTCAGGAGTATGGAAGCTCAACAAGTGGGCCTCGTAATGTAGACGGTTCGAGTACTATCAGGGAGCACCCTTAGCTTTTTGAAGACTCGGTTGTACCATAATCATGAGATCTCGTAGCGATATCTCGTGAGCACTCATCATATACATGTTTGATGAGGTTTCCCCTTCCCGGGTGCCTCTAGAGGAAGCGATATTTTGATTCACGCTGACAACTAAATGCCCTTGGGGAAAAGGGTTTGTTAAAACAACACAGAGCCCAGAAGATCCTGTTGAGCTAACAAGTGCGCATCCCGAATTTTAGGACGAGGTGATTAAGATGATCTCAATACATAACTTGCATGAAAACTTCACTTTCTTTTTTATCCTTCTCATCCCTCACCAACATGCTCATTGGATTTATTTGCATCGCCCTTCCCATCTTTGCCTTTCTTTCTATTATTATTTCACCCTTTCTTCTTCCCCCTCGGATTTTGATTTCCTTTGAGGTTTGAAGTTCGAGACACATTATTTATTTACAAATCTTGGGAAGAGGTTGGCGCCCGAAAGGTACAGTCTAACCTCAAAAGAGAAGCGGTGTATGGACAATCTGCTTTACCGATTGGCTAAGCGGAGGTTAGTTGCCTAGCTAATCGATCGACCCAATAAGTCCATCACCATGAGGACTAGGTTTAGCATTTGACAAGTCCAATTTGGAGTGAGGAGAATCGGGGAAAATTTTTATTGAGGACTCGAGCGAGAATAAATCGGTTCTAGTCGTAGGGACCTAGAAAACCAGCTCTGTTCCTCGGAGAAAATACCCGGACAGGGATACATCCTGTCGAAATATCTGGCTACAAGGATTTCACCATTCCGAGAAGGAATTCGTTTGGAATATAGGCTTTAATGAGCCTCTTCCTTCTCTTTGCCATTCCTGGATATGATCATAAATATGGGTTGCCTTGTCTTACTTAAAATTCGCCAAGAGTTCGGTCCGGCATCATAATGAACAAAGCGTGAAAATGATTTAAAAACATGGTAGCCGGATCTCTAAAAGTGGAAAAGAAACTTCCCTAGGTTAACTCAATATATCACTTAGCTACATTTCCGAATCAAGGTATGCTGGAAATCGCCTCAACCTCAAGCGAGATACATCGATCGGGGAGTTTGATGAACACCATAGATGAAAAGTGGTGATGTGATACTGTCGGATCTTCTCCATTCTTTCCCTTCGAGCTTTGGAATCTCTCGAAGGGTAGTTTGGTGGGGACCGGAGGCCACCGGACTATATCGGATTGGATCATTTAGTCAATTTCATCAAAGTTTTGCAAAGTTTAGACGTTGCCGAAATGGAAAACGTGGAGGAGCACAGAATTCCATCCACTGATAGGATGAATTTCTTACATTCTGGATACCAGAAGAATACCCTAGATTTGATGAGGCATCGGGTTGCCAAAAAGAGTTCGTAGAAAAATTTGGGCCATAGGGAAAACCCTTAAGACCGGCATTCAAGAGAAGGACCCCCTCCCAACATAGAGTTACTATAAACTAGACCGGTGCTCGCGAAGTAGTGAATGAAGAAGAAACCCTACGATAAGGGTTCCCGAGCTTGTTGAAAAAGGAGAAAAATCACGATAAGCACTAGATTAAGAGATAGGAACATTTCCCTTGGTGACCGGCGAAAGAGCGGTTCCACTGCCCCCTCTTGCTATAAAGATAGGGTTCCAGCTTCGTGAAGGTAGTAGAAATTTGACCATCCGAGACCATGGATTAAAATTATGAGTGCGAGAAGTAAAGAGGAAAAGACCCTAGAGGAAGGAGTTTGGAGATTGAGGAATATGCCCACTTCCAAGAAAGCTCTTGAAAAGAAGTTGATCCACTAGCCATAGAGGAGATGGGTGTGGATTCGGTTGCGGCGATAGAAAAGGAAAATGGAGAGAATTCCACTAACGGACATTCCAAAACAAAAGGGACAGTTAAGAAGTCTCGTGCTTGCGTATAACCAGAGCCAAACACAACGGCACTATAGGCAATCAAAGATATAGCAGTAGTGCCTCCTCCTTCAACTTTGGGAAGGGTACGAACACTTACAACACTCACGATGACCGAAGTTGTGTTCCCGGTCGTGGCCATCGAAAGGTGAGAATGTGATGAGATAAGGACTCTCGGGTCTCTCGGATTCCGGAGTCAGAATGTATTTGATGATAAACAAAGAATTAGAAGGAAAGAGGAGACGAAGAAGCAATTCGGGAGATTGAGGTACTTACTCTACTTCTACTTCTTCCTCTGCGGAAATAAAACTCTCGAAGTGGGTGGAGTACTCCCTCTTAGATGTCTTGACACCAACACCAAAACGGCGGCGAAAGCTTCGAAAGCTAGCGGAGGATCTCTCTCCACCACGTCGAGATAACACTTGGTAGAAGTAACCACAGCTTGAGATCACTCCTATGCCTTCTTGAAGAAGAGCTCGACACTTCCGCGGAGAATAACCCACGAAGCCTGGTCTCAATGAGACGAATCGATCGGCCAGCCACTTTAAAATATTGATTATACTCGGAAAAGTATAAAGCTAAAGCGAGCTAGGAGCACATAGCACTCACCTTCTGAAAGTCCCTAAGATACGACCGGGCAAGCGGCTTTCCAAGTATTTCCACTTCGGGTGATTAGTGTCGGACTCAAAATACAAGAAAAGAAAAAATGGGACCTCCCGAAGAGTAGTACGGGTAATTGTGACCCCGGATCCACTTAGCGAGAGGTAACGGAGGCAATTACTGCTAACCTCCTAACAATAGCCTTTGTTGGTGCAAGTACCCAAGCTTCGCAAGGGCACCACCATAAGAATGCTGTCTGGAAGTGATACAAGGTATGCCTCGGGTACCATGGGTATTCGCAGTCCCACTATGTGATACCTGGGATGGGAAACTAAGGACACCGATACTTGTATCGGAAGTCGGGTGGAACGGTCGCTGGGTCGAGATTCGAGAAAATCCAAAACGGTATCTCTCTTCTCTTGCTGCACTTTCCCCTCGCGCTTGTCTCTGCGGGAGGAGAGCTTTCTAGGTCCACCTAACGGTGTTGGATTTTGCTCATTAATAAAATTTTGTGTTTCAAAATCTGAGTGGCCTTGGAGGAGTTAACTCTCCACTCACCAAATCCAAGGCCCTACTGACCTAGCTGGTTGATGTATGACACTTAAAACAAAAATTTCTAGTTGTTTTTTTAAATTATGTCGACTTATTTTAATTTGGGCTGTTATTTTATGTCAAGAGCATATGGAAGTGAAACCAATGATGTTTGTACAACGCAACAAGAAACCAATGCAAAGCCAGACTATATAAAAATGCATTGATTGCCTTTCGATGATGAGTGATTTACTCACGAGGTGCTATGAGACTATATATTTTTTACTTTTCTATCCCGAGACTTCACAAACCTCAAAAAAGTTGCAAAAAAACACTAAAATGCTTACGTACACCTAGTACCAAATTACTAATGGCACCTGCAAATCCTAAGATGCTAGATCCCAATAAAACAAAGAGAAATCTCTAATGATACCAAAGGTTCGATCACTTTGGAAATCAACCAATCTAATTCCAAATCAGAAGCTCGAAGGTATAAAGACGCCAAAATCATACTTGATACCAACATAATGAAATCAAAAGAAGACTCCTTTCGTAATCCAAGTCACAAACCAAAGAATAAAGATTTCAACTAGGCTTCAAAAGATGAAAAATGAAGCATAAACAAAGACAAAAGCAATGGGAACAAAAATGTTTTTTGGCTTTTGAGTTTTATGAAGAAAAAAGACTTCAAGAGACCAAGAAACTATCCAGTGCGCAGGCCAAAAACTTTCGAGATTTCGAGCAAAACTTCAAAAAAGCTGCTACTAAAAGACCAAAGCGTACTTCTCTCGTCGCGGGACTTATATGAGCAAAAGGAGGAAGGAAAAACTCAACAAATGCAGCTTAGCACAATCAGTATAAACTTGCAACAAACTCAAACTCCAAAAAATCAAAGAACTCTTTGAAGAATTGCACGACAAGACCTGAGTCGATGAAATCAAGAGAGACCAAACGCAAAAATGAGGCCAAAAATCAAGATGAAAAGCAACTCATAAAGTTCGAGAAGAGAAAATGAGGAAAAAGCCTACTGCTCCTAAATGCTCGAGAACAACCAAGAGTGCTTTAGAAAAAGATCTTGGTGCTCGAGCTGTTGATGCCAAGCATAGTAAACAAAAACTTCACCAAATGAGCGGGTTTGAAAACAGCAAGAGAGAAACAGAAGTATAAAACCACTTTACAAGCACGGTCTAGAGAGACTTCAGAGATATCACGGGAGCATAGTCTCCACGAGTCAAACAAGACCAAAAAAGCTATAAACCACAAATTTTCAAATTTACTCAAACATACACGCTTTCACAACTTTGCAACAAGTGTGCATACATGATGGTTGTAAAGGAAACTCATGTATACGCGTTTCCTTTACACAGACTAGTGTATGTACGCAAACGCCATTTGTACAAATGTGAAAAAACCATGTATGGAAAATTAAATCGGAAAAAAATAAAAAAATTTCAAACACGATCAGCGAGGTCTTGACTTTTGTTGGAAAAAGATTTACGAACTAGAAAACATGATTAAAACTGGCTGGAAAACCTTGGAAGGCGGATGAAACAACCCAAAAGAAATCGCAAGAATGTGATCCCCAACGGAGTCTCCATTTAAATTGTTTGAAATCACTCCTGAAAGGTCTTTTGGGTCGGTAACCTTCACGAGTTCACGGGCTATACCATATCAAGAAGGACTCGCTTGGCACTACTCTTTTATCTTGAAAACTAGATTTCAATCAATTTGCGGAACTTACCCAGAAATTCCTACGTTTGATGTGGATCCCATGGGGTTCAAACCGAAGCTGACTCCTCAGCACTTTGTAGCTGGAGATCAAGAAAGAACAAATCGCGAAACACTAGTGTGCGGCACATGTGTTCCTAGAATGTCGGTATAATTCATGTATAATAATCATATATCATAAAATATTGAATGTTCTAACCACGTGCTGCATATATATAAAGAGATATAAACACATGAATATTCGGGAACAAAGATTGGTTCTTCTCCATTGTAAATGGCATGCTCAATGGCAGTGGAGAGATCGCACGAGATCCCTCTGACCTTGTAGGAGGCAGACCGTCTACTTGGATCACATCCGAAGCCCTCACCTCGCCAGGATTCTTCCAAGATGTGTGCACACAAGATGTCATATAGGATGATGATCATATTTAAGGAAACAAGGTTTGTTTTCACGAATATACCTAGGAAGTGCGAGGCACGGAGATACTCCAGAGACTTGAAATAGGGATCCAACGGAGTATAATGTCTATAATTTTCTCTCTCCCTTAGGCCATACACATGAAGGGATTTTATACACCCTCAAAGCCATGGTTGAGCGAGTTGGAAACGGTTGGGCCACGAGCTCGGGTGGTTGAATTATGGGAATAACCATCACCCTTAGCAATATAAGGAATTTATATATTTTTTAATGATTTAAATGGAACACAGCAGAGAAAAAGTATTATTAACGGACTCGTGTATATCGCTTGGAAAAATTCTAGGCATATTCCGCGTATGGGATTTTTAACAACTGATTTTTTTATGAATTTGTTCAACTTTGTAGGGAAAGGGTGCCTAAGGCCAAAAGTAAATCATTATTCACATGAGGGTGCTTTTTGAAAATGCAGTTTCGCATAACATCATCTTTTCCGGCTAAGCGGACCGGGACGTTTTGGTAGAGGCGGGCGGCGGTTGAAGGACGACCTTCGTGTATGCTATAAGTGTGATGAATGAAGGTTTTGAGTTAGGTAGACCCTAACCTTATGCCATTTGACATGATGCACGTGGATGCACCCTCGTCGGTGACACATGCGGTGAATGGTGAGTATTAGCCGGATGAGACCATGGTATCTAAAAAGGCGACCATGGAAAAGAATCCTAGGGGGTGGCCTTTGTCCAAATCTAAAGCCATTAGGCGCATGTCGGTGGGAGTCGATAGCACCTAACGCGAGAAAGTAGAGGATTTCTATTATTTTGGGCATAGGCTATGCGATACTTTCCAAAGGCGGCCTTAGCGGGCGGAACATTGGGCTAAATGCGTCGACGATTCTAAAATTATGGAGCCGCTTTGGAGTGGTTTCACCGCTCTCACGTTGAGTACGTTCGCCATCTTTGGCAATGGTTCGGTGTTTTTCTTTGAAATGGTCAAATGTGTAGTGGGTGCATTGTGCTGACACGATGCGTGGTGTCCTGGTGGGGTGTCGTGACTGCAATTCCGTGTTTGGAAAAACATCTCTTTCACATGATCATGTAGACTTCGTGGCAATTTTTCCACGGAAGTTGTCTGGAATTTTGTTGCAGTGTTGACGAGTCCCTCGATGTGTTGTGTAACCGGCTCCAAAAATAGAAGAAAAAGATATAAACGTCAGTTATAAATAAGCCACTTCAAGGGGGAAACACTCCAATACATTACATAAATGAACAATTCTTGGATACTACAATTTAAAAAACATCAACTTTCTATATATAGGAGTCCATGCCATAATGTAATCCTGGTGAGCCACAATGTAATCCTAGCCGACCTAGCTAATAATAATTTAAGGGCACAATAATAACAAAATGGGGGTTACAAGGGGCACAATATTAACAATAAGGGGGTTACACTAACAATAACATCGGGACTATGCTAGTGATATGAGGGAACTAACATGCCTCTCCTTCAAAAGAGTGTTGTCCTCAACGCTTGAGTAGCTCAGGGTGCTTTTATGTTGTAAAATTTTCATCCTCCCATGTAGAATATTCGGTGGGTAAGTTCTTCCACTTGATGAGATACTGCGAAATTGATCGATTACGTAGGCACGTCGAAAGTTCTTTTTTCCGCATGACCGCTTCGAGGTTCCAATATGATTTTCCTTCCTCATCAAGTTCTGGAAATGACGTTTGAACGTGGAAAGATTTTTCACCTATAACCTTTTTAAGCATGAAAGCATGGAAAGCTTGGATGTACTCGCGAGAGAAGCGGGGAGAGCTCCAATTTGTATGCACCATAGAATGTCGATCTTTTGCAGCACCTTGTAAGGACCATAGTACTTTGGTGATAATAATATGTATCCTTCTTAGCTTGCTTGAGGGACATTTGTTTGTATGGTTGTAGCCAGTAAAAATACCCAGTCTACCTACTTCATGGCTTCTCTCGGCTAACGATGTTGATCTGCTGTTGTTTCATTCGATTTTGTGCCAAATTCGGGTTGTCCTTTCAGGAAAGTTGGAGAACTTCTTGCGATGCTCGATGTGATCTTCCACTGTGCTTGAGCAACTCAATTTTCTCTTAAAAAGATGATGTGATGGATGGTGGATGATATCCATAAAGTGCCATAAATGGGGTCATTTTCTATCGCAGGTATGGAAGGAAGTGTTATACCACCATTCGGCAGAGCCCCAACCACTTGACCCATTGTGTTTGTTTATCGGATACACAAAAGCCACGAAAGATATCCTTCCAAAAATTTATTTACGGTCTCGGTTTGACCATCCGAGTTGAGGTTGATAAAGATGAGCTATGAGCTAATTGAGTACCCAAACAAAGAAAATAACACGCGTCCAAAATTTCCGGTAAAAATGGGATCTGCATGTCGCTCTGATAACCCTTGGGGATTCCATGTAGCTTTTGGATTATGTTAGCGCTCGAGAATCTACACACCTTAGGTAGCTGAAATAAGGTAAAACTCAAGGCAACATCAAACCACGCTCGGCCCTACGTTAGCTGGCCCGAACGAGGACGGGAGAAGAGCGCTCTCGAGGTCTGTCTCGGAAAAAGGTCTTCAAAAGGGGCTAAGATGACTTATAATGGATGCTTTGTTTTAGGCTAGTAAATAGATAGGAAGGTTTGATTTAAATTTTTTGGGTTTTTGTTGAAAAAATGGGAAAAACAATTTTGGGCTGGGGGATGAGGCCGGATGTGCGGGAAATTCGAGTTGGGGCAAGCTAGGCGGTGGGTCTTCGGTGCTTTTTGATTATGTGCATGTATGGATTATAATGACGAGGAGATGAAAGAAGGGAAAGGGAGAACAAGGATCCTCTCCAAGCTGGCGAAAACATATAAAACTAAACAAATTTAAAGGCGAGCAAGCTTTGTAATCAATGGATTCTACCTCATTTACTCATTCATTTAGTTTTCGAGAAGAAAAAAGAAGGGAATGGCATACATTAAACATTTAAATAACTTACAAATGGTTGAGAGAACACACCATCGTAGCAAAAGCCACAACAATCCCAACGAGGTCTTTGCAAAACCTACGATCTTTCCTTAGCCAAAATGCGAGGAAAATATGTACAATAGTGTGCCGGACTTTCTCCCCGAAGTCCAACCTACGAGAGAGTGTCTCAAAAAATAAAATAAATATATAATTCTAACCCCTTTCCATGCCTCTGGGGGTCCGAGCTCATGCTTCACAGGGCGAGTTTGAACCAATTCTAAAACAAAGGAGCTAAAATCTAGGCGACTGAAACAACTTGCCTCTAAAAGGAAGAAACTAATTCTTTCACTTGATTTTTCACTTTTTTGAGGAGTGAAATCATCTGTAATAGGTAAAAGTGAATAAAATTTACATTAAAACCACAAAATTACATCAATATAACTCAAACAGTACATCACATAATCAAAATTGGTCCAAAGTTTGGCCGAAATTACGTGTGGAAGATGAAAAATTGACCAAAAATCTCTCATGTGCCGCGCGCCATTTGGACACGCTTTTGGAGCACTTTACACGGCATCAAATCAAAGCTCATGATAGCTGGAAATCTGGATGCACGATATCAACCCAAGTGGAATTTCTCAATTTGGAGCTCATTTTTCCCCTCCAAAACTTCATTCTCCCACAAGTACTTCTATTTGGTGCAAAAGGTGGCGAAAGGTGATTTTCATGGTGTATTTTGGCCCTTTTGATCATCGAGAACTTGGTAGTGATGCTTCGGAAATTTTTTTGAGCATGCATAAAGTGCATGAAAAATCCAAAAATACCAATTTTTTCTCTCGAGAGAAGTGTCGATCATAAGCGCGCGTCGTGACGCGTTTCTTACGCGTTGGGCGGAGAAACTTTGTTTTGAGACCAAAATTTTCCAAAATGACAAAAAACTTATCCAAATTTGCTGAAATTCGGAGTGAATATCTCCCATCATGCCTCATGCTCGGCAATGAAGCCTCGGCCAAAATCACGGAGACAAATCGGGCCTCTTTCCGGCATGTTTCGGTGCTCTGCTCGGCCTTCTCTTCAGAGATCTTCATTTTTGCTTTGAAAACGTGCATGCGGGCCCAATAATGACCTTTCATATGACGGAGCATGTCTTTGTCTCTATTGGCCTTTGCCAACAACTTCTCCCGAGATGAATTTTAACATGCATGGAGTTAGGTCTCTCGCTCAATTGGTGTCATGTCACCAGGGTCTCTTCAGAGACCCAATTGTCGATCTTCACGAGTCGCACGGCTCTACGAGTGTGTGTTGATCCTCCCGATCGTTTCTTCCCGCACCTGCGGTGCTTTATCTGCCCATGAGCTCTCGGCAGTTTCTCCGTCGGCGATGTCGATCTCGGCCTTTTAGCTTCCTAGATGATCTCTTTCGGGTTTCAAGCTAGGAGAGCTCGCATCAGCATCGATGAGTATAAAATCGGTGTCTCGGCCTCACGATAGGCCCTCATCGTGCATAGGCCTCTTGCCCTCTTCGTCACTGAACACGATGCCTTTGCGCCGATGAAGAAGGTGAGACTTCCACCAGTGGAGATAGTGCCTCGATCGTGCTTAAGTTTGCAAATAAGGCTACTGTGGCCTCGGCGATATGTCACATGCTCTGGAGCGCTAATATGCTCGGTCTCAGGAATATCAAAGGCTGGTGTGAAAGGCTCTCCCTCATCATGAACTACCTCGGGGAGAGCGTTTGTGGCGGCTGCCGCCAAAGAAATCACGGGAGATGAACTCATCATGCGTTGCCTGCTAACGTGTGGTGATGTACCACCATGATTTTGAGTCGGCACGTAATGATATATGCTATTATGTTGCTATGCTTGTCTTCTTACGTAAAAGAAAGTGTCATCCGCTCTATGTTGCGGTACATGAAGTATGGAATGCTCATCATACGTACCCTCATGAGAAATGCATCAACAAACTAAATATGGTACAGCATAGAGGTGCGAGAATCTTCCCTCACAGGCGGAAATATTGAGATGATCAATCTCATCAATGGTGCATGCTCATCCCTCAAAAATCGGAATGGAAATATACCTGCTCGAAAGTGCCTCCTTATGTCCGGAGTGCGATATAGGGCTCATATGTCTAGGATTTCTCTACTTCGTTTTCGTTTGTTCCATTCCTCTCCTACATTTTGAGTATCCGATGCTTTGAGAAATGGTCTGCTGAGCGACGAGAATGAAGTTTACTCACGACAGAGGTTTACACGGCCATCATGTAAATGTAGAACAAATATGCAAGCTAGCTCATGATGATGCTTGAGTTTGGGAGAATCATCTCACGGTATGTGGAAACATGAGCGAGTCTTTGAGAAAAAAATCCATTGCAAGCGGGCAAGCCTACAATTGAGCCAAAGAAGTAGGCTCTTCCGCGACATGTCTACTACTTTTTCCACTTTGTGGAGAGACCTCTATGGCACATGTGCCTCTGCTTTTGTGGAATCACTATCATACCCACTAGCTCACTTCAGCTGAAATGTTTCGTCTACGGCATGGCAGAAATCAAAGATGTTTGAAAAATATGTCTTTGATATCGGTATAGTGAGCAAGATTTCGGTGTATGCTCCTGGTCCCAAATGTGTCACACATGTATCCGAGGTGCTATAGGAAAACCACCGTGATAGAAATCTTGTCAAGTGATGGTTTGGATGGGAAAACGGCCACTACTTGACTACATGGGGATTTGGCAAGTGAAAATAGGAATGAGTGTAGTGTAGTGTAGGACAAAAGAAATAGCCCTTGCAATGACAATTAGGCTTTGTCGATGGAGGACGTGGGATAGTGAATATGCCCGTGCTTTCTGCGAAGCTTGATCTTGCGAGTGAGACAATGATATGGTAATCACGGTGGCGGCAATGATGGAATATGAAGAGAGACCTTGAGAGTTTGTGGTGTATAATAAACGGTGACACGATAATGAGCAGATGGCATAAGCATAGCATGTCAACAACATGATTTGAAACCCCCACAATATCACCAACATTTGTTTCAGAAACCCTATGGAGCGAATTTGGCAATGAATATCAGGGTTTAACGTTCACCATATCAAAAATTTGTTTTCTTCACGTTTGAAACACCATAGCATATCCATGAATCAATCAGCAAGCTTGAATAGCGCTGCACCGAGGCAAATGAAGTGATTTGGCACGAATTTGAGTGATGGAATGAAGTTTTCTGGCCTTAGGGCTCTATGCGCCGCGCGCATGCCCAATGCGTCGCACGCGTGCAAAAATACAAAGGTCGATGATGCCCAGTGCTGACCGTGCGCTCCCTATGCGTCGTGCGCTCCCTATGCGTCGCGCGCTACTTGTATGTGCCGCGCGCACTGTCAGTTCACTCTCACGGCTTCAAAACAAGACTTTCGCCCTTCAACACTCCAATTTGTTCTTTGCTTTGAGCTTGTGAAAATAACTTGTCTCCAAATGGTTTATATAGTTTGAGAAATATCTCTCAAGAATCAGATTTGGTTTTTATTTCCTCCACAGCCAAACGCTTTGTATTGTTTTGCAATTTGGCTCTTTTATCATTTAATGCAATTTCTCCTCTTGGCTTTTGTGCCTTTTTACGAGTTTTGTAGTGATGGAATAATTTGTTTTCATGATTTTGGCATTTTGACTTAGCCAAAGACAGAGGAGCGTTGCCTTGAAAAAAATTTTATGATGGAAACACATATTTATTTAATGGTGGCAGGTTTCTAGTTCAACAGTTTGGAACTAGAAATAATATTCAAAATATTTTTAGTGAAAATTTGAATCAAGAACCTTTTCGAAAACCATATCATGACACAGGCATTTATTAAATATATCCAAAGCTGAGAAACCCTGAACTCTAGAACTAAAAAACTGTTGTTGATGAAAATAATCATTTATGACCATGAATGACGTGACACGAACTTCGATGATTTTTTAGGAGTTTTGTTAAACTCGAAAGGTACAGAAAGCATGAGGGAATACAAGACGAGCAGAGACCCTCTCGTCGTTCAATGGCATGCCCTAGCGAAATGCAACGAAGTGAAGTGAACGAGACACTAAAAAATGATGTGCAAAAAGCGAGCAGTCTCGACGGAGGGCTGTGAGACCGACTCTAACATTGGATCCAATGGGGATGGTGGCTCAGAGGTGCCAAGAATAACGAATCTCACCAGAAAACTGAACAATGTAGCCATCCATTGAGTGATGGAGTCGTGTTGAACGGATAACACAGCCTTTGACATTTATTGGTAGGCTTTCCAGGCAGCGTGAGAAGGTGACTCGACTTAAAATTGAAAGCAACGATAAATACAACGACAAACTCAAACCAATAACTCGCTAACAGAATTGTAGCCTTCGCTCTGGACGGAGCGAAGGCAAGATCGTTACACACTTGTGATAAAAGCAGTAGAATGATATATACAATGATAATGGAAATCAACGGAAAATATGGAAAATGGTATCGCTTGGCTTTGACCAACCATTGACGGCCTCGATACAATCATCCCCGTTCATTTCCTTGAGAAAGAAAGGTGTTCGACACGATGTTGCAATCTTAAAGGACCCTTCAAGGTTTTCAAATTTGTCGTACTTTCCCTTATCTTCATTTCGACATCACTTCATCCCTGTCAGTGAAACTATACTTTGGCAACTACTGTCATAAATCCTTTAATCGCTCCTGCAGCAGATGACTGAAAGACCTCCTCATGTCTGTGTAAATGAATCATACGGTTTCCTTCGTTACATGGATCTTCCTCCTCGACTTCCTGAAAGCAATTTGACTACGGAATGACAGAAAGTAGGAAAAGCTGTGTCTACTCATACAACTCAAAGGAGACATACGAATGGTTTCGACACCTATGTTTGAATGCATTCTTGCCCCTAATTTCTTGTCTGATGCTTTCTTATTGATTTCCGGCAATTTCTTAATGATATTTACCGAACACCCCAAATTCAACGAAGCCATTTCCTTGCGGATGGTGAAAGCGTCCAGATATCCCCAAGGCGATGTTATACTTATTGCAAAATTCAGCAACATTTTAGACTTGAAGGGCTGTTGCATTATCTATGATTATCTTGCTAGGACACCCAAAACGTGACGAATGTTATTTTCAAGAAAAGAAATAATTACACATGTCTAGTAGCTTGTCGAGTGCAGAATCGCCTCGATCCACTTCGTGAAGTAATCCGTTCTTGTCAATATCCATCTGTCTTGACACAGAAGATGCGGGTGGGTTTTAATGAAATCAACCCCAACTGCTGAAATGAATTTTTCTTCCAATTAGTTTAGAAACCAAAGAACATTCTTGCTTCCTTAATTTGACATTAAGTGACAACTCTTAACAACCTTTTATACATCATAAAATAAAGTAGGCCAATAGTAACTTGCAACCATAAAGTCTTGTTCGCTGGTTTTCAAAATAGATATGTTTAGCAGTCTCACTCTATAGTCCTCCAACTTACTCTTTGCTTCTTCCTCTACCAAACAATTCAGTAACATTCACCAAAGGTCTTTCCAATATAATGCGAAATTCAATATGCAAAATTTTGCGACCCTTAACTTCAAGGTTCTACTCTTATTTCTAGGCATCTAGGGTGGTGGAACAAATTCTCAAGTACATATAAAATGTCGGCATACCAAGGGGGAAGAAACAAAAAAAAAATCGAGATACGAAATGATGCCTTTCTCGTCCTCATGGGACATAACGACAATCAAATTTGTGTCTCTAAAGCATGCACCTTTGTTTCGGCCATGAGCTTAGCTAGTCCTTGTCCTTTGATCATCTTGGTTGGTTTAATCTCCACGTCACTCCCTAACAACGGCGATCCGCCCACCTCATCTTCCTACGGATACGCACATGCCAAAAGCTGTCTTTCGCTTGTTGCGTTAGGAACGTAGGCTATAATGTTAAGAATGCGATGTGTAAAAATCCTTGAGCGCTACGAGAAAGTGCTTGTTTCTCAATAATGTTATATTTCAAAGCTCCATCATATAATTCGTGAAAAAAGTAAACTATCAACTCCATCTTTTGCATTAAAAAAACGATTTGCCAAAATGTGCTCGGAAACAAACGAAAACAAAATGAAGTCTGACATGTGTCATTTGAAAGTTAAAATAGGAAATTTGAAAGAAAGAGCTAACTGCAAATTGAATGATTTCTGCTTATATTTTGTCCACTTCACACAATTTGTCCTTTTTCGGCATGTTTGTGATTTTCTACACAAGATGCTCGGCAAGATTTGGAATGAAACGGCAGAAAATTCATTTTACCATTAAATAATTGTGTTCTTTCTTGATAGGAAATTTATTGATTTCTTTGAATTGCTTCAACACGTGTAGGGTCAACACGAATATTTGTCTTTCGATGTGATGTAGCCAAGGTTTGCCTTGTCCACAGCAACAAGCTCTTTCCAGTTGACCCGAAATACCATATTTACATATGCAGAAGAAAACAACTTTCGAAGTGATGCAAATGTTCTTCATGAGAATTTGAAAAACGGTCAAATCATCAACGTAAACAACTAAAAATACATCTTTTTCATTGGCCAATAGCATGTCCATTACTTGTTGAAAAGTAGCACTGCATTTTCAAACCAAACGGCATCTTGGCATAATGAAATGTTCCCATGGAGTGGTGAACTCGGTTTGTCACGATCGTCCTCATGCACTAAAATTTGATTACTGTCATGATAGTCGTCGATGACGAGCATCCTTGATGCTCCGCTACTGTTTGCCAATATATGGTCATTTTTGGCAACGGATAATTATTTTAATGACACCTTATTCAATTTAAAATCAATACACAAACGGATCTCACAATATTTTCCTCCCTGAGGCACCAAATTTGATATACGATCGAGAAAATATGATAGGTACAATGGTTCTATTATACTTTATTTACCTCATGCTCAATCGATGGTGTGACCGGATTGATTCCTCCTCAACTTTTGACGAGAAGGCTTCGATTTGGTTTAATAGGGATGGTATCTTTGAATGATATTAGTGTCATACGTTTTTTAAATACGGAAATGATCACGCGAAAGCATCGACCAAATGAAGACAACAATCTCACATACAAAGCTCTTACCCATAGGTGAAAAATGACTTGGATAAATTTACCCATCTTGGGGTTGTTGTCCCAATATTTACTTCTTAGCTTTTTTCACTAGAATTCGGCCTCAATGTCGGTTTGCGGGCTACATTGTCTTGATCAAAAGATTTCCTCTAAAAGGAATCAATCCTTTAGGAATAGTATTGTCTTTAAGTTGCGACACTTATTTGATTTACTCATATCTATCCTTCATCATCGTATTCTGTATCTATGGAGGTATCTTTAAACTTACCCTTGTTTTGCGAGCGTCATTAATCTCCCTCATACGTCTGTGAAAAACTTGCCAACATCTCTGGAATTATCAAAAATGGTAGGCGAGAACATACATGAATCCCTAAAACTTGTTAACGGAATTCATTGGGATTTTTAAATTTCTTCTTCCCTTATGGAGTCTTACTAAATATTCCTTTTGTCTGACACCGTCAAGGTATAAATACGAAAATAACTTCAAAATGTCTAAACGCATTAAGTGAAAGCCCTCATGCGAGGGATGCTTCGGCAAACTCACCCTTTACATTTTATCACCAACTCGGAATCACCATAGTGCAATTCTTTTTCTCTTTAGAAACTCTTAGAATCTTTGAGCCATTAATCGAGCCTCATACTGTTCTCATTGTTAGAACAATCAAATACTGGATTTGTGAGAACATGCTACTTTGTTGCTCGGGACCTTATTAGGAGCGGAAAATGGTATAAGTATCCAAAAACCAATTCCTTCATCACTGCCCATTGCGCCATCGAAATCCATGGTCCAAGACCATCTTCATTATTATCCTCCAAGTGTTGAGTGCCAGAAGCTCTATTTTTTGTTTGCTACCCATAAATCTTTAGTGACCTCCATGATGGCCAGTTTTCTCGTCTTTCTTTACGCAAAACTTCTCTGAAATTTTTGGTAATCTGCGGTATATCTTATGCTTGAACTAAACGTATCTATATCATTAAAACTATCGACAAACAAAACAAGAGCTCTAAGTACGGTATGTACATAATTCTGAAGGATGATTGATTGGTTTCTCCTTGCTTGTTATCATGTTCATCTTCTTCTCTAAATATAACTTTCTCATTTGGCCAAAAATAAATTTTTGCAAAGGAGATATCTAAGCATAGTGTACCTTTCAACTTTGCTCCCCAAGATCTAGAAAGGGCATCCCAAATGAGAGGAATGTACGCTTACAACCACGTCCGTAAGACATTCTTAGCCGAGAATACGATCTAAACTTACGAGCCAAATCTTTGATAAGTGGATACATCTCATAAAATTTGGAATCAAATGAGTAAAAATCATGGTACTTCCTTGTAATGTCTAAAACCAACTTTTCCATGATCGCACCTTAAGATTGTGCGAAGCACAGTCGAGCATGGAATTATGCAACCATATTCATGCAACCTCAAGGCGATATAAAAAGGGAGGAACATGTTTATGGGACTCACCATCTAGGAAAGCATTTAAATATCAATTTGGGATGATCATCTTCAATATTCACCATGTCAAACATTGGATCAGAATTCGAGAATTTTGGAGACTTGACCTCTATAGCTAACTTTGTTCTTCATAATTTATCTCAAGATAAAATGCACAGCACAATTTGAAAATTTCATTCTCTAAAATAAAAAGTTGAAACCCTTTCAGCTTACTCTTTGGCAGGAACGTCTTTCTTCATTGTATCCTTCATTATGCTTGGCGATTGACATTTTGACCTTATAGCGATGATGATTTGTTAGTGGGATCAAGTGTCTCTTTTCACTATTACAATAGTATAGGTGAATCCATCTTGAGGTCTTTGACTTGTCTTTATATACGAATTGGGTTTATAGGCACATCTCTATTTCTCAGCTGGTATTATTACTATTTGACGGACAAAGCCTTTCATATACCCTCTTTGGTATTCATGCGATTCTTCCTCGAGGAGCTACATCATTTACTGTGGTAGAAATCATATCTTCTGTCCCATTCGAACTTTCGCATCTACTCTTCGTCTTCTTTAATGGTATAAATAGACAGATCCTTGAGTAAAGAAGTGGTTGCTCTAATACGTCATCGTCATCGTACGAATCTTGACTCACAAAAAATTAACGAAGGGTGTTTTTAACTTCTTTCTTTGAGGCTGCAGAAATATTACCTCTCTGTTCATCAGCAATTACGAGCTTGTGCGTTTCGCATAACGGCCACGGTAGTTAAGGATTTTGAATACTGTAGGTTCGCTTGTCAAAGCGTCATTCTTTTGAAGAAAAAAATTCAAATTTAAAAACAGAAGAAAGTCTTTACATTACGATGTAGATATGGGCTTCTTCTTTTATGGTCATATATTCCACACTTTCAACGAAGCTCTATTGTCATTTCGGTTGCCTCCCAACACTAACGGCAATCTTTTGCATGTCTTCCCAGTGGGCGCGGATCTTTCTCGTAATGAATAAGCCATCTCAGGATCGAAACCATCTGGGCCCCAAGGAGAGCTAACTTTCTAGATGGTCTTAAGTCATACCAAATTGCATTATACTGTTGTATTGAATACGATAATATAATCTTGAACGGACTCACCGGGATTACGCTTGATGCTAGTATACTCGAGAAGTAATTTGCGAGCGGATATTTCTTCATCCCAAATCTGAAATTGTGTACGAAGCTCTTGTAAGTAACCATTGATACTTAAAGGTTGTAAACTCAGACATTTCGAACCTCACCTCCAAAGTACAGGACGAACAATATCATGGACATTCTCTTCATCTATTTCATGCGGAGGTCCGAAAATACGTCATTAACAATGTCTTCTTGGTGACACACTCTGTGATGCCATCAAATATTGGAATCTTACTACGATAGCATCGGCGGGCATAGGATCCAAATTTGCGGGTAAAACAGAAAATTCGAATCTGGCGACCCATGGCTCTTAGTAAGTTTATAATCGTCTTCAGAGAAACGGGTGGAATGGGAAGCGGTGATGAATAGAGTGTATGCGGTGGAGATGGAAGACACACTGGATTTTCTAATGAATATCCCGGTACATCTGAAATGGTAGGGAAAAAGGGAGGTTCGGTGGGAATGCAACGGAGCCGAATACATTTAGATCAACCCAAGAGTTTCGGATCACCAGGGTCAATGGTCGAGGATGTTGGTTGCCACAATGGAGTTTTGAAGATTCGAATATAATTATCACTAGATCTATTTGAACGTTCAACTTCTAGATACTTGATGAACTCGGGATTGATGGCAGTTGGAACAGGTAGCACTTTCGGATTTGAATTTCAAACAATGATAACTAAGACTGATCGTCAAACTCAATATCTTCAATGTGTTCAAAAACGATTAGGGGTGTAGGTGAGATTTGACCAAAGGAATGATGGGAGCTTCTCGATGGAAAATTCTTGGGATTAGGTTGGGGTTTTCATATCTTTGGGCGGTTGGTCAAGGATTTGATCTTAATGTACCTTTTGAGCAGTGTATTCATCTGTTCAAAAAAAAAACCAAAGGACACCACCGATTATTTTGACCTATCGACTTCTAGACTCAATCATCCAAAAGTCTAGAATGAACAAGTGTCTTTGAGGTAATTTGCAAATCAATCACTGCCATTCACAAGCCTCGCGGAGATCGACTTGAGCCGACGTTTATGTTCTACTTCCCCCCGTATGCATGGCAAAGTGTTTGAAAACCACAGTGACTTCGGACTCGCGTCTATAACTCATGAAGGCGAACACATCAAAAAACTGGCTCTTGAGATTTTGGCTACGGTATGGTCGCCACTATGTTAGCGCTCGAATCACAGCAAGGCGGGAAATAGGGTAAAACTCAAGGCAACATCAAACCATGCTCGGCCTCGTAGCTAGCTACGAGGACGGAGAAGAAAGGGCTCTCTCGGTCTATCTCGGAGAAAAAGGTCTTCAAAAGGGGTGAGATGACTTATAATGGATGCGATTTTAAATGGTAAATAGATAGGAAGGTTTGATTTAAATTTTTGGGTTTTTTGTTGAAAAAAATGGGAAAAACAATTTTGGGCTGGGGGATGAGGCCGGATCTTTCTGATGAGTTAAGGAAAGAGGTAGGCGGTGATGATCTTGATGCTTTTGATTATGCGTATGGATGGATGAGAATGACAAGGAGGCAAGACAGGGCAAGGGAGAACAAGGATCCTCTCCCAGGCGCGAAAACATATAAACTAAACAAATTTAAAGGCGAGCCAACGGAATCTAATGGATTCTACCTCATTTACTCATTCATTTGGTTTCGAAGCAAAGACGGGGAGTAAGCATACATTAAACATTTAAAGAACACAAATAAGCGAGAGAACACACCATCAAAGCTGAAAGCCACAAGAATCCCAACGGGTGCTACAAAACCTGCCAGTGTAATAGCCAAATACGAGAAAATATGTACAATAGTGTGCCAAACTTTTCCCAAAGTCCAACCACGAAAGTGTCTCGGAAAATACAATAAATAGACAATTCTAACACCTTTCCTTTTCTCTGAGAATTCAGGCTACGTATACAAGGCAGGTTCCAGACCAATTCTAAAAAAGGAGCTAAAATCTAGGCGACCAAACAACTTGCCTCTAAAAGGAAGGAAAGCGGTTCTTTCACTTGATTTTCTGCTTTTTGGAGTGAATCATCTAGAATAGGTAAGAATTGAATCAAATTTACATTAAAACCACAAAAAAATTACATCAATATAACTCAAAAATTACATCCTGATCAAAACTGGTCCATTGGCAGTGCAGTGGAAGATGAAAAAGAATTGACCGAAAATCTCTATGCGCATACTGGACCTGATTTTGGAGCACTTCTTGGCATCAAATCAAGCTCATGATATCTTGGTGAGTACGTGGATGTCTGCTATCTAACTTAAGTGGAATTTCTCAATTGGGAGCTCATTTTCCCCTCCAAAACTTCATTCTCCCACAAGTACTTCTGTTTGGTGCAAAGGTGTGAGAAAGGTGATTTTCATGGTGTTTGGCCCTTTTGATCATCCGGAGCTTGATGAAATGCTTGACCATTTCTAAGCATGCATAAATTACCATGACATATCCAAAATATGAAGTTTTCTCAGAAAAGTGTCCCAATCATAAGCACACGGCCGTGATGCGCTGCGTTGGGCGGAAAAACATGTTTTAAGGCAAAATTTTCCAAAATTAAACAAAAATTCTCCAAATTTTACTGAGGGTCGGAAGCAAATATCTCCCCATCATGCCTCATGCTTGTATTAAACCTCGGCCAAAATCAAGGCCAGTCGGCCTCTTCATGGTTCGATTCTTTCTGCTCAACCTTCTCTTCGGGATCTTCATTTTTGCTTTGCAAAACGTGCATGCGGGCCAATAATGACCTTTCATATGATGGAGCATGTCTTTGTCTCTATTGGCCTTTACCCAACAACTTCTCCGGATGAATGTTAACATGCATGAGTTCGGTCTCTCGCTCAATTGGTGTCATGTCACCGAGTCTCTTCACTAGAACCCGGTGTCGATCTTCACGGATTACGTCGCGACTCTACGAAGTGTGTGCGATCCTCCGTTTGTTCTTAAAGAGCGCTCAGTGCCTTTTTATCACCCATTGAAATCTCGCAATTTCTCGATCGGCGTGTCAATCTCGGCCTTTTGCTCTTTGGATGATCTCTTTAGGTTTCGAACTAGGAAGGCTCGCATCAACATCGATGAGTATAAAATCGATGTCTCGGCCTCACGATGAGCCCTCATCATGCATGAGCCTCTTGCTACGTACGGACTTTCGTACCTATGCGATGAAGAAGGCGAGACCCTTCCACCCGGGTGGAGATATTACTCATGGTGGCTTTGCCAAATAAGGCTCGTAGCCTCGTGATATGTCACATACTGTGGAGCGTTGATATGCTCGATCTCGGGAATATCAGGCTGGTGTGAAGGCTCTCCCTCTCATCATGAACTACCTCGAGAGCGGCTGCGGCACGCAAAGAAAATCACGAGAGATGAACTCGTCCCATGCGATGCCCTGCGCGGGCTGATGTACCACCGCAATTTTGATCGATGACGTAATGATATATGTTGTTATCTTTCTTTGTCTTCAGGGTCTTCTTCTATACAAGAAATGTCATCGCTCTGTATTGCGGTACATGAATTATGGAATGCTCATCATACGTACCCTCATGAAATGCATCAACAAACGGATATGGTACGCATAGAGGGCGCGAGAATCTGCCCTCACAAGCGAAATATTGAGACCGTCAATCTCATCAATGGTGCATACTCATCCCTCGGAAATCGGAATGAAATACCTGCTCGGTGCCTCATATATCCCGAGGGTACGATATAGGGCTCATAATAAGTTTCTCTAGGCCGGTGTCGTTTGTTCCATTCCTCTCCTACGTTTGGTATCCGGTGCTTTGAGCAATGGTCTCTGGTGACGAATGAAGTTGCTACGGCAAGGTTTACCCGGCCATCATGTAAATGTGGGAACAAATAGGCAAGCTAGCTCATGATGATGCGAGTTTGGAAATCATCTCACGGTATTGGAAACATGGTGATCTTGAAAACAATCCATTGCAAGCGAGCAGAAGCCTACAATTGAGCCAAAAAGTGGGCTCTTCCATGACATGTCTACCACTTTTGCCACTTTGGCTTGAGACCTCGGTGGCATTAGCCTATGACGTGGAATCCTTTGTCCTTGTAGCCACCACTCATAAGGCGAATCCGTCTGCGACATGGCCCAGGAAATCAAGATGTTTGAAAAATATATGCTGATATAGGTATAGTGAAAACAAGAGTTCGATGTATGCTCTAATCCCAAATGTGTACATAACAACACTTAACTTATCAAGGTGCTATAGGAAAACCACAATGATAATCTTTGTCAGTGAGTTTGAATGGGAAAATAGCCAGCACTTGACTGTAGGATTTGACAAGTGAATAGGAATGAGTGTAGTGTAGTGTAGGACAAAGAAATAGCCCTTGCAATGACAATTGAAGCTTTGTCAATGGAGATGTGGGATAGTGAATATGGGTACGTACTGTGAAATATTGTCAACGGTGAAACGATGATATGGTAATCATTGGCAATTATGGAATAGGAAAGAACCACGAGAGTGTGGTGTATAATAGCGGTGACCTGCCAATGACGATGGTGGCATAAGCATATATGTCAGCAACATAAGATTTGAAACCCTCACACAATATCACCAACATTTGTTTCAAAATTGGCAATGAATATAGGGTTTAACATTCACCATATCAAACACTTTTTTCTTCATGTTTGAAACACCATAGCATATCCAACGAATCAATAAGCAAGCTTGAATAACTTGCTTGCGGGCAAATACCAAGTGATTTGTTGCAATTTGGAAGTGATGGAATGAGATTTCTGGCGCCGAGGCTCTATCACGCCGTGTGCATGCCCCGTGCGCCCGTGCGCTCTATATGCGTCACGCGCGTTTAAAAATACAAAGGCCGATGATGCCCGAGTGCGCGCGCGCTCCCTGTGCGTCGCGCGCCACTTGTGTCTTGCTTGGCACCTTTCGATTCACTCTCACGGCTTCAAAGAGCAAAAAATTTATGCCAACACTCCAATTTGTTCTTTGCTTTGAAAACTTGTGAAAATAACATATCCAATGGTTTATATAGCTTGAAAGTATCTCACAAGAATCGGTTGGTTTTTATTTCCTCCACAACCCACTTTGTATTGTTTTGCAATTTGGCACTTTATCATTTAATGCAATTAAATGTTTTGGCTTTTCAGCATTTTTAAGGTTTATAGTGATGGAATGATTTGATTTTTGCAAGGATTTTGGCATTTGACTTCGGAAAAAGACCCGGAGAAATTTGCATTGAAAAATTTTATGATGGAAAAAACACATATTTGTTACAAAAATAAATTTGGCAGTTTCTAGTTCAAAACGAGTTTTGAACTAGAAATCTTCAAATGTTTTTGATCATGAAAATTTGAATCAAGAACAGCACACCCAAGAGCCCATCCTCATGGCACTGTAGGCATTTATTAAATATATCAAAGATTAAAACCCTAGACTCTAGGACTAAAAAAACTCTTATTGACGAAAATAATCATTTATGACATGAATGATGTGACTTTGAACCGATGATTTTTGGAGTTTTTAATAGTGGCAATTGCAAGCATGAGGGAATACAAGACGACCAGACCCTCTCGTCGGTCAGTGGCATGCCCCTAGCGAAATGCAACGAAGTGAAGTGAACGAGACACCCTAAAAATGATATGCAAAAGCGAAATGATCTGCGACGGAGGGCACAGCAAGGACCGCTCTGCTTAAATTCTATCCATAAATGTAGTAGCAAGTTTGTACTTGCTTTAAATGGATGAGATAATGCACAAAAGTGTGCATAGCATTGAAATCTATCAACTACCACCATGATGACACTCTTTCCTTGGGACTTAGGAAAACTTTGTGATAAAATCCAAGCCCAAATCTCCTCCCAACGTTGACTTGGAATGGATAAAGGTTGTAGAAGTCCGGGGTCTTCAGTATTTCCACTTTTATTAAACGGCAAACCAAACATTCCGCCACAAACTTTTGAATATGATTTAAGGCCATCCCAAAAATTCTTTCTTCACCATAACAGTAAGTTTTAAAAATCTAAGAGTGTCCTCCTAAAGGAGAAGTGTGCAATTCCGGAAAAAAGAATCTTTGTTTTAGATAGGAATTCTTACAAAGATATAAGCGATATTTGTACCCATGTGGGTCATTTTTTCCATCAATGTATCGGATATTACTAGGATCTTCTTTGCCTTTTTGAGATAGTGTCCATACATCTTTGTCCTTCTTCCATTCATCTCTTGCTTGGGTTCATCAATACGGTTGGATAATAGAAATGGCACAAAGCAGTAATACCACCTCTTCTATTTCTTTCTTGAAATTCACATCTTCGCAACAACATTAAGCTTTCCTTTTTTTGTAGATTATTTCAAAGTCATAACCCAACATCTTTGTGACCCATTTTCTTGCTCTTACGACGGTAGTCTTTGTTCAAAAAAGTTTTAAGACTATCATGATCGGTTTTTACCTTCCAGAAGTGTCTTCCCATTAAATGAGATTAGCCATTTCTTTAATTGCATGCGTGTTACTATTCCTTCTCATAAATAGGTTTAATAAATACTTTCCTTTGATTGGACGACTTAAAAAAGCAACGGGTCTATACCCATTAAAACTTTTATTCCATTCCTGAGAACATCACATTCCACAATAAAGGTTTCGTGGAAATCTTGACCAACTAGACTGATACAACTGTCAGCTATCCCATGGGAATGGAAAGCATTGGACTGATGTTACATATTTTGCCATGATTTAGCTTGATATTATGGCATTTCCCAGGCTGTTAGTTCACTCATTGACCATCACTTGGCATTAGTGTTAGGTATAGAAATAATTTAATTCCTTGGCTACTTATACAATGAATAAAATTATAGGTACTGCTGAATCAATCAACACACTATTACCTTTTTCTTCTTGATGCATCCACCCATATCTTGAGAGTTTGAGGAGTGGTAATTCACCTTGATGCATTACATGATATGGTCGGATTCATTTCTTCTCTTCTATGGTACAGTTCTGGTGTGTATCCTCTTCTTGTTCATTTTCTTCTTCTTTAATCTATGTAAAATAATTTCTTTTCGACACCTTATGACCTTTGGTGTATTTTTCTATCACAAGTATAGCAAAAGCCCTTTTGCTCTTTTTTCCTTCAATTTTTGTAATTGTAACCTTGTAGGTTGTGGAAATCTAAGGCGTATATACCTTCCCCTTCTTTAGAAATTGAGTGGTAGGCTTCCTTGTTACATATAATTTTACATTCAAATTTTATTTTTAACTGTGATCGCTTCTCTAATGAATCAGGGTTCAACACACGAACTTCATGTTGGATGTTATCCTTTAGAGTACCTATGAAGAGACCAATCTTGTGTTCCTGCGGAATATCGGTTACCCTTATATTCAATTTTGGAATTCCTCAATGTATTACTTCACAAGCCTTTTGTTTGAGATTTATCAATTGGCTAAAGAAAGGTGTTGCTCTTTGTATCTCATAATGTGCTATCATTTCCTTCGTAAGAAATTGCAAGTGACGATTTTTTTACGGGAGCAAAGCCATCGATACCATACAAATGTATTTTGTTCTAAATGTAAAGTGCAATGCATACCTTTTGTGTGTTTTGACTGTGGAGATCAAAATATTGCTCATCTGTAGTATCCATGTTCTGAGGATCCTTTCCGGCAAACTTCCTCATTTCCATCTTTGGAATATGGTGGTACTTCCCGCCAACATTAGGTTTGTCAAATCACAGTGCTTTTATTTTGTTCTCATCATGGGTTCTTCTACTATCTTTTCACCATTAGGAAACCTTTCTTGTATCAACACATCAGGCTTCATGTACACTTTTAGAAAATTCTTCGCCATTTTCTCATCGATCTTAGCTTCCATGTCATCCATCTTAGATTCCATGCCGGCTTACATTCCATCCATCTTAGCTTCCATGTCCATCTTATTCCACTTCCTTTCTTCAAACCGTCCATCTGCTTCCACGCCTTTCTTCAAAACTTCCATTTCATTTTTTGTTGCTCTTTGCGAAGTGGAAATTTTGCACTTGCTCTTGTAATTTTGATAGATCATGTTGCAATTCTTCATCTTCATGAGTCATGGTAGAGCCTTCACCGAAGGCTTAATGGGTGTTGAATTCTTTTTTGGCGCCATTTTTAGAATCCAATATTGATACCTGTTCTAAATGTTCACAGAATCAATTCAACTTGATTCTTCATGTTAGCCCTATGAAATTCTTGACAAGCAAGTGAGGGGCTATGTGTCATTTTGAGAGACCTTCGGGGTGTCTCATGAAGACACATCATCATGAGGATATATATTGCTTTGCCTTATACAAATCCTTTCTCTCTTGTTTCCCTAGCTCAAAGCCTTCATTTACCCTTGCCTATAAAATGTCCCTTTTCCTTTTTACGTCTTACGTAAAGTGTCTACTTATCCCTCTATTTTCCCCTGTTAACCCCCCTAAATCCCCTCCTAAAATCCCTACCCTTTGTTTCCCCATTTCCCCCTTCATCTCCCTATCGTTGCTGCTGTGGACTATCACAGTATTAGGGTTAAACCATAGATCTTATAATAGGCCTGGGCCCCTTCTCCACTAGCCCGACGCCTTCCAGCTCCATATGGCTGTACAGCGTGACCAAGGGCTTTTTCCCTGCGGGGGTTTTCTCTGTCTGTGGGGTCCGACACGCCGACCCCACGGTTGACTCCCTGGGATGTGGGACGACTCAAGTCAACGGTTGTTGTTTCACTGGAAATTCGCTCCCAAAATTCATTGCCCGTACACACTTGACGGCCCCCGTAGTTCATCCCCACCCGTAGTTTTTATCCCGCCGGATCAACGGCTCACCGGTCCCATTCATTAAGGGTGTTCTGGCCGTCGTCTTGGTTGATCGAGACGATCTGATTGTTGTTGCCCTCGGAAGTCATTTTCCACGTTCAAATCCTAGATCGCATCTCACTTCGAGTCCATTCACCGCGACGACGGATCGACGGACGGGACACATCCTGGTCCCAACGCGCGTTCTCGGCTGCCCGATTTGTTCCACACCACCCTCACGCGCTTGGTGGTTTTCCCGAGGAGACGACGGTCCATGCGCGCACGCAGCACGTCATCGCACGATTCCCAAACCATTTCCCGCCCGTTAAAGTCATCCCCTGCGCATTGTCTGTCGGTCGTGGGTGCCCGAGCGAAATGATCATCGACGCGTCGGGTCTAGGATGGGCCCATCACGCAACCATCGCCCGCTCCAGAATGCCACGGTCCTAATGAGCTGCGTGCGCGATAGCTCACGCCATGGCCTGGTGCGTCGTCATCGCGTTGATATCCGCCAAATCCAATGGTGTATCAAGTACGCCCGGCGACCCCGGCCATTCCACCACATCGCCCGACACACTCACACCATCCGTCCCGCGTGTCTTCACCGTACGCCCACGTCACCCCCGTGCACACCCTCCATGCATCGCCCTTTCCGTCGTATAAATCGGTTCGTTTTGTGTTTTTTAATGTGTTTTCATTTTCCCATTAATGCTTTCACCAGAACAATCGACCCCGCGGAAAAGCGATTCTCCACCATTTCCTCCCAAGTTCCACCTCCATCACGTCTGCATGGCCATCTCCTCATCCGTCCACATCATCCATTTCCATCCATTGTTTTGCTTCTCACGGATATTGTGTTGTTGTAGGGTTTTCAACGATGAAATGACCGCCCCGTGATGCGCGATCTGTCCACGGTGACGGAGAGGGATCAATGAAGACGGTCAGAGGTTATATTCGGAAAGCAATATTCTGAGGAAGCATACGGGAGGTTGCTGCACCATTAATTCATCAAAGGATGATTTTAAACTCTACCAACCCTCACGGCGCCATTGAAGCTCGAAATTCACAGAACGAGAGACAGCACGAGACGATGAGGAAGCTCGGTGAGAAATGAGGAGACTGCAGCAGGGACTTTTAGAAGGCAAAAGTACAATTTGGAAGACCCGGTGGATATCTTGGACGATCTGTCTCTGAGAGAGATAATATTTTCAAGTTTTCATATCGACAAAGCGTTCTCCCATGAAAGGACACGGTACACATCATTTTTCGTCTACATTGTTGCCTCGAATGAAGATCTATGCCCTTTCGGCGGTCCTACATCATCGGTGAGCATTTTGATACACAATATGGATACTAGCATCATTATTTCACTAGTTTTTTTCCGAGTCCAACGAAGGAATAGCGGTAGTTACTAACGACGAGGTACCGAAGTAATTGCACGGATTTACGTGAGAATGGGTTGTGGCTTCACTCCTCTTAAAACATTAATTCTTCATTTAATTCTTCACCTACCATCTTCGCGCATATATTTTTCCTGTCTAATAATCCCGGAAAGAACACATTGTAAAGGGTTGTTGCTTAGTTGTTTGGCTGACTGGCACATTGAAAGTTCGATTTGGTATTGAAGCAGGTCTTGGGAAAGGGGGATTCTGAGGAGTAGTTTGTATGTAATAGGCACGGGAGGAGAAAGCATGGATTGTATCAGCGTGAGCTTATTGTACATGGCTTGGTTTTGCATCAATTAATCAAAGCACATTTCACGGGGATCTGGGTCTGTTGCTATTGGTGATGTGTTTCTTAACTGCGGTATTTACATTTTCATGTTGTTTCATGTTCTTCGGGTAGGCACATGGAGAGTTTGTACTGGGATTTCACCCTTGTTAGAGTGCCACTATGCTCCTTGCTCTTCCCTGCCATAACGTTCTCTTACGCTGTATGTGTATCTAAGGAGTGTTTTCACTCGTTTAACGAGCGTAGTGGATGTTATTACTGCTCTACGTGCATGACTGGATGGATCAGTTATTAGATGTTCTTGTTGGGTAGTGGAAAGCTTTGGGAACAGATTATAGTTATGCAGTCACTAGGATCCTTGCGACCGGTGGCCTAAGATCTTATGTCAAAATCTATCTCTGTTTTTCCCTTGGGAGTTGCTAAAAGCGGACACGGAGTTAAATGACCTGCGAGTCCAGGTCTATCGTCGACCCCTTTGTCCCTCTTTGAGAGGCCGCAGCTTCAGTGTGTCTAGCGGGTCTGGAGTTAAATGACCTGCGGCTCTGATCTATGGTGAGAAAGGCAATGTGGTTGTCTCTCCTTGTCACCTTCTTTCCCTTAATGTTCCATCCCATCATCTATACGAAAAGATCCTTTAGTGTGAGATGACTTTGCACCGTCTGAAAGCCTTGGCTGGTTGTTGCACGTAATGTTCCTTTCATGACTCCATAGCCCAATGGAGTGGCCACTTTCTTCGCCACTATCCTTTCTTCCAGATATCCCACTTGCCTTGTTCCTTTTCTCCCATTACCTTCTCGGTTTATGGTCTCTTAACCAACCCAGCAACCAACCATACCAAATCATTTAAAAGCACGTAGCCTATACCTAGCCTAACATCTGGACGTTGAGCCTCAAAGACATATGCATTCCTGCTCTGATATGGAGAGATCCCTCTCGTGGACCTAGAAGAGGCGCTAGATCCTTAGACAAAGTGGTTTCTGATGTTGTCTCATCTTTTGGTCTTGCCAATACGCTAGGCTGTGGGAACTAACACCTTCAAACAAGACATGCAATTCGGAAAAAAAATACACACCTTTTACTTGCTTTGAGGAGATCAATATTGAAATTGAATTATCTCTGTTGAAAATATTCAATATCTTAAATTCATCCCTATAGTAGCCCTACGGAAGCTGCTTTAAATTCCATAGGTCTGATCTGGTGGATTTGAGAGACAAAGTTGTGTCCAATCTCCCCTGACTGACCTAATTTTGAGTGGTTCGGTAGAGCAAACTTGTGGGACTTGTCACGTATGTTTCGTCCTTTGTCTCTGAGAGTTGATATCCAAGAAACTACGGTCTGTGTACTTGCGACCAATTTTTACGGCACTCCAAATCCCACTTTCGAGGAGAGATTTATTGGGGGAAATTTTCCCGATCACCTCTTTGAGATGAAATTCGGGGAGCACAGAAAAGCACCTTCTGAGATCATGTCTCCAAAAATATTGCGAACCAAGCTCTAAAATATTTTGAAGAATGTCCTCGGGATTTCAGCTTCGCACCATGCGAATTTCAGATTAAGACCTTGGTAGAAAAAAATTTATAGCAAGAGATTTTGATGACTTTGTTTGGAGCTTTAAAAAAGACCTAACTTCCTGAGATGATATCTCCGAAAATATTGTGGACCAAGATCCCAGAGTACAGAAACTCTTCCTCAGACTTTTAGCTTCTTCTAAAAATTTCCACTTACGGAAACTTAAGTAGAAAAAATTTATAGCGAAAATTCATGATGACTTGTTTGGAGGCAATGAGAGCCTAGAATCCAAAGCTCTAATACCAAATGTTGTGTAACTTGGCTCAGGAAAATAGAAGAAAAAAGATATAAAAGCCTTAGAAATAAGACACTTTGAGGGCAACCTCAGTACATTACATAAATGAACAATTCTTGGATGGATACAATTTACAAAACCTCCTTTCTATATGCTAGGAGTCCATGGGGCCATAATGCTGCAATCCTAGTGAGCCGTATAATCCTAGCAAACCTAACAATAATAATTTAGGCACAATAATAACAAAATGGGGGGTTACAAGGTACAATAATAACAATAAGGGATTACTAACAATAATATGGGACTATACTAGTGATATGGGGACTAACATGATGGAAAGGTTCCATGGCATCCTGGGTTGTTTCTTTGGGGAAAGATCCTCCTTGTCCTTGGTTACTCCGCAGCTTCTTCAGCTCAAGGAGAATGGGACAGTGGTGAGTATAATGGTTGTACTCACCATGTATCGAACAAGAATATTTTGTTGGAAGAGGGAGGTAGCCTTTTTCTCTATCGTTGGGCATTGCTTGGCTCCTGGCACTGATTCCAGTTGGAGTTGCCTCCAGCCTGAGATCGTGGAGGGCATTGTTGATTGTTGCCCCCCTGTCCAGAATTCCCTTTGGGCTTATTTTTTCCTTTTTTCTTCACCACGTTAGGAGGGTAGTTCTCCTACTTATATTGCTCTGGTTGGTTTTGGGAAGGCTGCACAAAGTTCACCTGTGCATTGGTCTGCATAGGCGGGTCTTGTGCCAGGGATTGAGCTTGACGTGGTCCCTGGTTTGCACCTGGTCGTTGGAGGGGATCTCTTCCGTTAGTATTTCTCTTTGCATATTGGGTCCCTTGAGCCAGAGGATAGGGTCCTCCATGGTGATACGTTGGTGCCCTATTGGTCAAATTTTGTTGAGGCATATGATGACTTTGGAAACCGGGTTGTGGTACGTTCTGGGTAGAAACATACGTATAACCGGGGTTTTGACTGCTGCTACCTAGGTAAATTTGGGTTTGTGACCCAATGAGACCGTATTCAGAGTTTGACGTGCCTAGAAATTCTTGATAAGTTTGCAGGCACGGGGTTTTCGACAGGATATTGTAAATATATCCTCACTGCATATAAATCAGCTCAATATGTTGGGCTTTGCTAATGCCGTCCTCTTCAGATGTGGGCCTTTATTGTGCCACATCCTTTGAAATATCTGCAGTCATAATTTTCAAAACAAATCTAAAATAACCTGATCATCGAGTTTTTCTTTACATAAACTATGACGCCGCCTCCATTTGGAGATGGTCTGAGATATGGATGACGAGTGTTTGTCTAAAATGTGTCAGTGATTCCATTCTGGAATCATGGTGAATGGGTAACTGAAAATATGTTAGGAACGCGGTGGCAAGGGCGCAAAAGGTTCTGTGTGAAGCAAAGGGTTGCTCAACGTACCATTTCGCTGCTACTCTTGTCAAAGTGAGTTGAAATAATCTTAATCGAATAGTGTCGTCAATGATATTGTTCGATGAGCACCATAGGTGGAAGGTCATGACATGATTATCTGGGTCTTCCTCTTGCTTTCCTTCAAATTTTGGAATATCTAAAGGGAGCTTCATGGGCATGGGAGGCAATGTAGGGTTGTGTGCGATGGGGTCATTCGTCATCTTGGTTAAATCTAGTAGATTCAACAAAACTAAGAAAGGTGACTGGGAGGTTCACGCCATTGCAATTTGCGAAAAAAAAAAGTTTTGGTTAGGAAGAGGGTTTGTCTGTGACGTACCCTGTTGTGTATTCAACTAGCTTCCTGAATGGGTAGCACCCCTCTGCCCCCTAGGGGTCGTGGGAGGAGTGGTGTGTGATGTGGAGTTAGGAGACTGACCAGGTTTCCCATCTAAGGATGCCCCAATAAAGGATGAACCAATAATGGTGGCAGTGTTCTGTCTTTGACACCTAAATGGAAAAAGACTTGGAACCCCTCCCGGTAATGGGGGTAGGTCCAAAAGATGCCTAGATCGACTAGGTCCCATTGGGTCCATTCTGGTGTCGACTAGGCCTGGTTTTGGAAATAATTAAGAGGATAGAGTCTATGATCAAAGAAAAATTATGATCGCATACATAAACAAAGCGAAAATAAAATTAATTTTTCCTTTAAATTAATCTTATGTGATCAGTCAATAAAAAAAATTGTTTTTGTTTGTTTACGTACAATACTCAAATCTTATAAGACCTATTCATCCTCACACACACAAATGTAATTGGCCCTTGAGAATATTTTTTGTGTGTGTTGGTACAACGTCCCATAAGAGCTGGCGATGCCCACAGTCAGCCGAAGAAAATCCACCAAGGTAAGGGTAGAGGATCTAGTGCTTGCCTACACCGTCACCTATATGGAAAGGATGCCCTAGATTTGGCCACTAATTACCACTATCCCATGTGAGCGTTCGAGTCTTTCACTTCTTGGTAATTCAGGTAACAGTACCAAGTATCAGTCAGCTCAGGTAGCCCAAACTGATACCGCACACACTTGGCCTAAGCCTAACCCCCTCTGAAACGGGTCTCTGCGATGCTCGGGTTTTCTTTTTCGTGGGCTTATAGGTGGATTTAAAGCTCCCTAAATAGTCATCTTCTATGTTTCAAGATGAAGAATTATCAAGGCGTCTTATTGGATGCCTACCCCCTTGATCATAAATTAAACTATAAATTATTTTGTGGCCCCCATGGGGGGAATTTAGTGAGCTTGGTTAAGTTAGTTTTAGGTGTCTTTAATTTACTTAGTGGGTGGATGTGTGTGAGAAAAAAGTGGTCAAGCACATAGTTTGAACATGTGGATATGCGATGATCCTTTTCAAAATCCCCTATTAAACTATGTTGTATTGTTCCTTGCTCAAAAGAAAAACATGTGCGGATATGGGCCACTTTCTATTTTTCCTAGTTAATCTATGTGATCTTTTATCACCAAAAAATGAAACATCATTTGACAAATTTAAATAGGTTCATGTGTCAATGGTAGGGTCATAGAATTCATTTTTCATTAATTGGTCAAGGGAAATTTTAAATTTTTCTTGTTTAAGCTTACCCTAAGGTCTAAACCCACTCACTTTCAAATTCCCTCATGTCACATCACTCATAATTTTCTGATAGATTTCAATTCCCAAGGTTTTGTACTAAAAATTTCATTTTATCCAAGAATCCCTACTTTCATAGCGAATTCAGTGTAAAATAGGCAGAAAACACTACGAAACTAGCTAATAGTTTCGTAGCGAATATGAAGCATTTCTTTGTTTTCTGACTTTGAGCTGTCAACTTAAAGGGCGGTTTTTGGGAAAAAACAGAAGTATTTTAAGAAATGGAGAGAGGTTATTTTCAATAACATATCAAATAAAAATAACCTCTTTCATTTTTATCAAAGGTGCTACAGATTGGCAGATACAGAGATGTCTTTCAGCCCTATTTTCAGAATGTAGAATTTTCCTATTTTACATATGTTTTTCAAATGCGCATTCTGGACAGCTGAAGATGGTATTTGTTACACCATTTTTTGGTCATCTAACCCATTATTGTTAGATGAACCCAAGTACACCATGTAAGACCAATTTTACCCCAAGTAAAATCGCTTTCACCACATTTTTTTACATTTCTTGGTCATATTTAACCCAAAACAAGGTAATCAATTAAATAAATAATTATTTATTTAATTATTTCCTAAGAATAAGTTATTTAAATCACTATTTAAATACTATTCCTAGTTAAATTTGACTAAATCATTTTTTAAATAATTAAATAAACCATTATTTATTTAATTATATTCCCCTCATCTCCCTTAAATAATAAATAAATCATTTATTTATTTGTTATTTATAAATAAAGGAATTGACCCAAGTCAAAAAACCTTTTCCCTCCAACAAATATAATAAAATATTCCTAAAGGGTGATTCTAGAATGTGATTAATAATATTTTATTCATGCACCGAGTTCTAGAACACCCCAATATTTTGTTATAAATAGAAGGGTTTTCCCCATTCATTAGTCACCTCCATTGCATT
This sequence comes from Pinus albicaulis, assembly GCA_034641835.2. Taxonomy (NCBI): domain Eukaryota; kingdom Viridiplantae; phylum Streptophyta; class Pinopsida; order Pinales; family Pinaceae; genus Pinus; species Pinus albicaulis. The sequence continues at coordinate 101,142 of JAXQQM020093330.1, forward strand.
AGATCACATTAGATCTACTCTTGGTCACCATTTCCATTTGTTTGCATTTTGAACTCCCATTGAGTTCCATGTTTGTTAGGGTTTTCCACATTAACCAAAGAGAGGAATTTTAGATCTGAAACACCGAGGACTTCCAAGAACCCATCCCACTGAGGAGAACTGGAAAACACCTTTCTTGTTTTCCTCTCAGGTGCCCCATTCTTTAATATAATATAAGATTCTTTTTATACATTGTTCTTGTCTTGTTCATTGGATGCATGGAGCCATTTTACATTTTATCTACTTAATGTCTTTTATGCTTAGATCTAATTTTATGCAGCAAACTTAAAGATATTTTGCAGCCATACTTGATGTTAGGGCTACTTGATATGCAGAGCTAAAGTGATCTTTTACGACGAAAGAATCATACTATCGTATTCTAAACCAAGAGGGGCGTTCAAGACATACTAACCTACAAAAATCTCCTTCAGTTTTTCAATATATATCCAGGATAGAGAGATAAGAGGTCAGCTCTAAACCCTATGTTTTAAGAAAAAATAGAGTCATTTTAATTCGAAGGTACACAACCATGTATGAGGTCATCATTACCCTTTTGGCATGTGTGTGTCATGATTTAAGCATGAGATGTCATTTAAAATACAAAATCTTATCCTAAGTTTCTATTTGTCACTCAACATTCATTCCTGCATGTGAAACATCTCAATGTCACTTTTTGAGAGCTACTTCATCACACCAAGCAGCTTGCTGTCCAATTTGGCTTTCCAAGTGTCACCTTTTTAATAGGGAAGCTTGGTTATAAAAGGAGATGATCATGTAAAAGAAAGCACACAAAGGAGGCTCTATGGATAATATAGTAGCTCATTGACCTTAAGCTATTCGTGGAGGACCCTGGCTTTGCTGAAGCATGCATCAGTTCAAGTTGTTTGAATTTCTGCTAGAGCTAACAAGGAAATGGTTGTGCTTTTGGACTGTTTGAGCAGTAAGTTTAAAGAGAATATTGTGGATGAATAGAGATTAATTTGGAAATAATGAGAGAGATTATTTTCGAGAACAGGACAAGGAAAAATAACCTCTCTCACTTTTCTCATAGGTGCTATCAGTTGGGAGATACAAGGATTTCTTTGAGCCTTATTTTCAGAAAACAAAGTTTTCCTATTTTAAACATGTTTTTCAAATGCAGGTTCGGGATAGCTGGAGATGGTTTTAAAAACCCAAGAGATTTTTTTCTTTAGAACATTCTTAGTGACAAAATCCTCCTCCAGTTTTGAAAAATACATCATGGATTTGGAGATATAATCTTTCTTCTAAGACCTATTTTTCAAAAAAAAATAGGAAAAATCTACAAAGTGGTTTTAAATATGAAAGGTGAGATGGATTGTGTTCCTAATTAGTTTGATGATGTCCATAACATGAATAGGGATTCATGGAAATTTGAAATATCAGGTTAAGTGTAATATTCCTAAATTAGACTACCACTAGTGCGAATATTAAAATTTTGTTTTGTCACTTAGATAGGTGAATAAGTGGGTAAGGAGACCCATAAAACACTTTATTGTGAATAAATCAATGCCAAATGTGAAAAGGATAAATCTTGGCTGTTAAATCAAGCACCATTAGGTTTGAAAGGGGTTGAACATGTTGACTGGGAAAATCTTGACCAAATCTACAACGCTGTCATGGAGGAGTGGCCATCAATGAGGCACAGTGCAGTTTTAGATGGAGGTGCCTTTTGTGAAAGGAGTATTCTCATTGGATGTGGTTTAGGGTTTACACGCTCTTGTCTTATAAAATGAATGGGATGCAAGCATTAGAAGGTGTTTGATGTTTATCATATTTCTGAATATATTTTCTGTTTAGACATATATCTTTCTCTTGTTTTTTAGCTGAGAATGAATGTTGTTTAGCATTGGGTGTTCCTAGTCAGGAATCCCACCTCTTCCCATTGAGTAGCTCTTGGGAGAGTTTGTATTTCATTTCCCACTATCTGGCTTAGGGCCAAGATAATTCTTTCAACTATAGTGAAGATCCTATTGAGGTTTGACTATTTTTGCAAGCTGCAGCAAGTGGAGATTAGATCTATCAGATCTAGTCCATTTCAGTGCTTCTTTTTAGTGGAGGACGGTTATACTTCATTGGGAGGACTATATTGAAGACATTGAGCATCATTTACATATCTTGGATACATTCCAAACTTATTTTGATCCCTACAGCGCAGTCCCGATCCAGATCTGCGTTATTTTTGTAGGTGCAATTGCAGGGTGGTTCAACACACCATTTGGAGAGTTGATTTGCTAAGTGTTGGGGATATGCCCTTCATTTTATAGATCTATTGGAGGAGGTCACTTTATTGTTTAAATCAAATTAGATCCACTTTACATATATAAATATTTCTGTAGATCCGCCATCTTAGATCTCAGATCTACAGCTTGTACTTTGTGTTTTGTTGAAAACCCCAAGGGGGTTCAATAGAGGAGCTTGTATATTGCATAGATCTGGTATAGATCTAAATTTTTGTACACACACTTGCTCTAGATCTGAAGTATAATCTAAAGCTGTTGTAGAGTCCATAAAATAACATTGTAAGTCTTTTCAGTCTTAATACATGGTTACAACACCTCATTTTGAGGGATTTCTTCATTGGAGACTTGTCTTTTCTTGTTATGCATCTTATGGGCCACTTTTTACATACATTTTTCTGATGTAATAAAAAATAAAATATATCCATATTGGTCTCCTACTTTATCTTAGATGAACTGCATTATTTTCCTACAAATCTACTTCCTATTGTTGCATTCCCCATTTGGGAATATTACGATGGTATCAGAGCATCATCTTGGCACAACCTGTGCTTTCTAGAAAGCCAATATGTCTTCAAAAGAAGGAAAACCTCTTATTGACATGGAAAGGAGGTATCAAAAGAGAAGACATAGAAGATTTGATTATACTGATGAGGAAGAAGACAAGGGTAAAACCCCTTTATTTGGAGGAATGAAAGGGAAGGAGTTCTCAAAACTTCTTCTCCAAACTATGCATGAGCTTAAAAGTGAAATCAAGGGAATGAGGAGGGAAAGACATGAAGGTCCCTCAAGAAGATTTTCACATGAATAAAACCCCAATTTTCCATACTATGTGTGTGATCACTTAGCCACACAATCAGATCTACAACATTATACTATGCCCAGATTTACTGCAAGAGGGATGGAGAAAGAAGATGCACCAAAGGAGGAGACTTTGAGTGACTATCTTCAAGTGTATGAATCTCAATATTGGAGATTCAAGTAGCACTTGAACTTCCAAGAATTCTGCCAACTCAAGGAGGAAAGAAGATCCATCAAGCACAATAGAAGCTAGAAAGGTAGATTCTTTCTGCCAAATTTTGATGGATCCTCCACATGCACAGCCAAGGATTGGATAGATAAGCTAGACTCATATTTGAATCTACATCAAGTTTCAGAAAAGGAAGCCCTTAAGGTAGTAGTGCTGCATCTCAAAGGTAAAGCTTATGCTTGGTGGTTGTTTGAATCCTTTTCATTAAAGAATTCAAATATATCTACTATGCTAGGTTCACTATGAGATTAGTGAAGAGATTTGATGTAAAACAATATGAAACATCTTTGAATGAGCTAGCAAAGCATGAACATTAAAAACCCTTGCATGAGTTGGAAATATATATTACACCAACTCCACTTCAGATTTCTATTGAAGGGAAGAAAAACTTGTGTGATACCTTGCCAAGGGCAAGATCCCCATTGCATGAAGAGATTTCTTCTCAAAAGGAAGTCATGGAGATTCCTCTTTCAAGGGAAGACCAAGATCTAAGGTCTCTCATTGATGATGAGGTATTCTAAAATATTGATGAGGAGAAAGAGTAAGAAGGTAGTTACAACACTGTCACTTCAGAAGAAGAACCATCACCACATGGGGATGGGCATGGAGATATTGCTTCAAGAGGAGGAGTTTTTTCATATTTGCAAAAAGCTCCCAAGGAGCATCATGTGACAGTAGTAATGGGCAATAACACCTTGCTCCAAGGAGGAGGAGAAAGGATGGATCAACATTCAAGGATGAGGAGCATGCACCCTTGTTTATTTCAAGGGGTTTATATTCATAAGAAGGAGACTGATTTATGAAGCAAGGGGAGGGACACAGCAGTCCACTCATTTATACAATCTACTTTAGATTTTGATGTGTCTTTACATGGAGGCATTCCAATGGGGAGACCCCTTGATTGGAAGAAGAATAAAGTGTTCTATCAACTTAATGCAGCAATGACATATTTGGATAAGGAAGGAGCCTTGGAAGAAGCTAGCACAATGTTGAGAACAATTGGAGGGTTCCGAGGAGAGGTAAGCAAATTTATGATATGGACCTTTCTATCTCCAACTCAATTATTTGTGCCGGAAAATTATTCAAAAATGTATGATGACATGAGCATGGTGTCAAATGACCACTCCATAGTCTTGGAGCAACAAATGATACTTCCACACATTAAAAATATTTCTGAATATGACAAGAGGGTATTAGCACTCTTTCATGCATGGGCCAAACTATGGAAGTTTTGGAAGAAAGAGACCTTTCAAAATGAGGATGAATTCCAACATGTGTCTTTGGCTTTGAGCATGTCAAAGAAGGGAGTGATGATATGACAACTACTTCATTTCAGAATTCTACAACGTTGTCATTGTTGGGAAGCCTAGATCCATATTGGGAGTCCCAAGTCTTGGTAGAATATTCCAAGAACCTCTTCACATGTAAGGTTCTTGATGGGCAAGTGATAGATGTGAGGTATAGAGTAATTGATGGAGTCATTTATTTCCATGATCATATATACTTGACTAGAGACTCAAAGCTCAAATATAAACTACTATATGTAGCCTATAATATCTTGCTTTCCAATCCCACTGGTTTCATTAGAACATATCATACTATTTTGGAAGGATTCATGTGGGAAGACTTCAAAGAGGAGATGCACTATCATATGAGGAAGTGCATGGAATTTTTTTTAGGGTGAGGAGAAACACAACTCTTGGGAAGAGTTATCATCACCACCTTCCTACTCATGGGGTGTGAGAGGGAGCTCATTCATAAGACACCTCATATATTTAAACCTAGTGTATGGTAAGGATTGTATTTCTAAACATCATGATATATGTACTATATACTTGCATTTTCTTACCACATATATGTAGGCCATAGCTCCAAAAAGGAGTATTATTCCATGCAAACTTCATGGCCAATTTTGGGCCACAAGTATTCCTTAACATGGCCACTCCCTTGGAGGACAAAGGGAGGTATTGTATCATTGTGGGTGCATTCCAAAAGCACCAAATATATCTCACATCTCCAGCCATGGTGAGGAAACGTGGGCATCAAGTAAGTGGTGGGGAAAACACTTACCATATCACTATCTAATGCAGTCAAGAGATCTACTGTGTTGGTTCCACATATGGGACTATGATCCACCTCCATCATTGCATTTTATTGTTTATGTATTACTAGTTTTTATCCCACATGATGATGATGTTCTTATCTTTGTTGGGAACATGATGGGAGGGATGACAGATTGGTTGGATGTGTCCATTGGGAATGAAACTTCCCACATATATTCATGCTTCAAGAGGAGGATGGGACATTCTATGGCTACTACATTACATCACTTGTTTCCTTATGAGAGGAGCCATATGATTGACTTATGTCTTTGGGAGAAGCCTCTCACATGGGAGGATTTTTGGTAAGACATGTGTTCCTTGGATCATATTCACCCAACACATAATAACCTCTACTATTTCCAATATTTTGAAAAGCTTATGGCAGCAAGAAGGTGGGTGGATGGCCACTTATTGTATCATGATTGGAGACAGCAAGAAGAAGAACAACGTTGGCGTCAATTGAGGGACTATTGTCACCATCCAAGATGTCATATGACACAGTCCATATTTCTCTTGGAGCCCATATGGTGATGACATTCTATTCACTATATGCATGGAGGATTGGGCAAGGAAGACCCCTAGAACCAATGAGTGGAATCATGAGATTCCAAGTATATTTTGGCTTCATGAGGACTATATTATTGTAGCCCAAGATTAGCAGCTCCAAATTTATCACAAATGGAGGGAGAGACAGCACAAGTTGAACAAACTTAACTCTCATTTTCAGCCATGCAACCCCTACACATTGCATAAGCATGGGATTGGTGATTGTTTCTATGAGCCACCAAGGATGGCTCACTTTGTTTGGATGATAGCATGGAGATTGGAGTTTCTCATTGGGGTTGAAGCACCCAACACTTATCATCTCTCATGCCTTAAGGAGGCCAATGGAAAACATATGATTATTTCCATGTATCTCCCACTTCTTCATGATGAAAGCTATTTGGGTTATTAACCAAAGGAAAACTTTTATTCTTGGGAGGAGACATATCCATTGGAAATTTTGCAATGTCCTTGTAGTTGCTTGAGGACAAGAAAATTTTTGGAGGGAAGGACTATAATATTCCTAAATTAGCCTACAACTAATGGGAATACTAAATTTT